>OY998102.1:670000-1211290 GCA_963921955.1 Aleiodes alternator
GGAATAAAATAAAAATTTCCCATGAACCCGACGGGATTCTCTAAATTTTACATATTTCAAAATTTTACCGATTTTTCAGTTTAACCCAATTAAAATTAAATAAAATAAATTTTATAATGAATCCGACGGGTTCTGTAAATTTCACTTTTCCATAATTTGATCAATTTCTCATCAAAACAATCAAAATTAAATAAAATAATTTTTTTTTTTTAATGAATCCGACGGTATTCTCTAAATTTTATTTCTCCAAAATTTTATCTATTTCTCATTCAAAACAGTTGACATTGAATAAAATAATTTTTGTAATAAATCCGACGAGATCCTCTAAATTTTACATTTTTAAAATTTCATCGATTTTTCCCTTTTACCCAATTGAATTTAAATAAAATGATTTTTATAATGACTCCGACAGGATTCTCTGAATTTTACATTTTTAAAACTTTTATTAATTTTTCCTCCAGAACCAATTGAAACTAAATAGAATAATTTTTGAAATTCAATCCAATAAAAACTTCTTCACCTAATACGCGAAATCTGCGCGCGCAGTATCCACTGATTTTTATTAAACTTATCCACTTACGTTCTCTGTTTTGTTTCCTTCTTCTTTTTCCAAATTTTTCTCGTTTCTCTCCGTCTTTCTTTTACTCAAAATCCCCACAATTCTTCAATCAAATTTTGGTTCATTTCTTTTTTCTTTTTCTCACTCAAAAATCCCCAAAATTCTTCAATCAAATTTATTCTATTTCTTTTTTTTTTCACACTAAAAATCCGTTTCATTTCATTCTATTTCTCACACTCAAAGATTCTCACAAGAGTCTAAATCCTTTTTTTTTCCACTTCTAACTTAATTCTTCCGATGCCGCACCCTAATTAATTCGGGAAGGAAGTGCATCGCTCCTCGCGAGTGCGTTGCCCCTTCCTTACCTAATTCCTTTTTTTCAATAGTGGGGTCAATCATGTGACAAAAATCACATATGATTTGCACTCCACTTATTGAAGAGTGGGAGAATACTCGCGATTTCTTTCTGTTGCCAAGGCATTGCAATTCAATGCCTCTGACAATCAGAAAGACTTATTTTAATAAAATAATCTAAAAATCGATATTGGACGACCCGTGTTATTTACACCGGCCGTCTTCTATCTTTTCGAACAATGGTGAATCATCTTCACCATTGTTTTTATTAACTTTTTCATTCGAAACGAAAGGTGTCTTTCGCTTCGAATAATTCCCCAAAAACAATTAAAAATTAAAAAAAAACGTCTCAGTTTCTGGACGTTACAATAATGTAAATTACAAACATTTTCATATGTACACATGTATACTATCCACAATACTTAAATGTTTAATTTTGAAAAAAAATATTATTTTTCGTTATTATTTATGTATTTAATCATTTTTATTATTATTAAATCATTTGTTTATTTATTTCATTTCATTATTATCCAATTTATAACTTGATTGCATTTGAAAAAAATAAATTTATAATTTTTACCAAGTCCAAAAGAGTCGACTGCTATCACAAGTATAAAATTCTGCAGCTTGGGGTATACTTGTTTCACCGTGTATTCGTACTGGGTGCTCCCGGTCTCGTTTAGCAATTTCGCCGGGTACTGTAGGGGTAAGGCTCTGTCGTGAATGTATACAGTTGGCGTCGGGTGTCTTCCATTGACCTTCCTCTGCATTATGCAACAAATAGTACGAATCAAAATGGCAACGAATGTCGAAGTAATATGAATCAAAAACAACTATGAATGGCCAAGTTATATGAATCAAAAACAACTATGAATGGCCAAGTAATATAAATCGAAAACTGCTATGAATGGCAAAGTAATATGAATCAAAAACAACTATGAATGGCCAAGTAATATGAATCAAAAACTGCTATGAAGCGAAGCTCATTAAGGAGCAAAATCTACTATAAGTTAAACCTGTTGATATCCTGTTGGCATTCAAACTCTCACTAAATTCATTCGTTCTTTTTTTTTTTTTTTTTTTTTTTAAGTCCATTCTTCTGAGCGGGCTTGGAGGAATGAACTCCATCAGTTTGGGATGTGCTTGCTTTACCATGTATTCTCACTGAGTACAGTTTTCATCGCTTAGCTTTTTCGTAAAACGAGCAAAGTTCTTCATTCATAGTTGTTTTTGATTCATACAATTGAACAAAAATTTTGAACGAAAGGCATATTCATGAAAAACATGAAAAATTTTCATTCATAGTTGTTTTTGATTCATACAATTGAACAAAAATTTTGAACGAAAGGCATATTCATGAAAAACATAAAAATTTTCATTCATAGCAGTTTTTGATTCATACAATTGAACAAAAATGTTGAACGAAAGGCATATTCATGAAAAACATGAAAAATTTTCATTCATAGTTGTTTTTGATTCATACAATTGAACAAAAATTTTGAACGAAAGGCATATCCATGAAAAACATAAAAATTTGCATTCATAGTTGTTTTTGATTCATACAATTGAACAAAAATGTTGAACGAAAGGCATATTCATGAAAAACATAAAAATTTTCATTCATAGTTGTTTTTGATTCATACAATTGAACAAAAATGTTGAACGAAAGGCATATTGATGAAAAACATGAAAAATTTTCATTCATAGTTTTTTTTGATTCATACAATTGAACAAAAATTTTGAACGAAAGGCATATTCATGAAAAACATGAAAAATTTTCATTCATAGTTGTTTTTGATTCATACAATTGAACAAAAATTTTGAACGAAAGGCATATTCATGGAAAACATGAAAAATTTTCATTCATAGTTGTTTTTGATTCATACAATTGAACAAAAATTTTGAACGAAAGGCATATTCATGAAAAACATGAAAAATTTTCATTCATAGTTGTTTTTGATTCATACAATTGAACAAAAATTTTGAACGAAAGGCACATTCATGAAAAACATAAAAATTTTCATTCATAGTTGTTTTTGATTCATACAATTGAACAAAAATTTTAAACGAAAGGCATATTCATGAAAAACATAAAAATTTTCATTCATAGTTGTTTTTGATCCATACAATTGAACAAAAATTTTGAACGAAAGGCATATTCATGAAAAACATGAAAAATTTTCATTCATAGTTGTTTTTGATTCATACAATTGAACAAAAATGTTGAACGAAAGGCATATTCATGAAAAACATAAAAATTTTCATTCATAGTTGTTTTTGATTCATACAATTGAACAAAAATTTTAAACGAAAGGCATATTCATGAAAAACATAAAAATTTTCATTCATAGTTGTTTTTGATCCATACAATTGAACAAAAATTTTGAACGAAAGGCATATTCATGAAAAACATGAAAAATTTTCATTCATAGTTGTTTTTGATTCATACAATTGAACAAAAATGTTGAACGAAAGGCATATTCATGAAAAACATAAAAATTTTCATTCATAGTTGTTTTTGATTCATACAATTGACAAAAATTTTTGAAAGAAAGGCATATTAAGGGGGCACCACCTCGACTTCAAACGAAGCGTACTGGTTTTTAGTGTACTCACTGTTTAATTGAAATTATATAAAAATAACAAGAAAACAGGAAAGGAACCAGTACGAAAAAACGATATATGGAGAAAATATATTCAGAAATATATAATAATTGTATTATCATATATAAAATCATACATTGATGAATATATGAATTCATATACAAATATTCGTCCGAGGAGTAATATATTTTCATATTTAAATAGCAATATATGGCATTTTATTGATAATTAGTAAATCCAAAAATATATGAGTTATATATAACTTTGAATGGGACCAATAAACATATGTAATTTATATACTGCGATTATAATGGCAGTATATGAATTTAATATTTACTAAATACGACAAATTCCAATATATTTTATGAAACAAGCAAATTAGTTTCTATTTTTACTAAAGATTAGCAGTACATGGTTTTCTGTTTCAAATTCATTTCTTCAAGATTTACGAGTATGACCACATCGTAATTCCACATGATACCATGATCACTCGAGCATCGTAGCACTTCCATCCCGACTCTGGCTGCTTCCCTTTCTTGCTTCCACGCCAGTCAACAACGTAAGAAATGTCATTATCTTCACGATCGATATTAAAATTCTCATAATCAAAATCTCGTATCCATTCAACAGGAATACCGGGAGTACATTGATTGTTATTCCCTCCACTAATCCATTTAACTGAAGCAAATTTCTTTCTCTCTTTACACATCTCCTTAATCCACAGAATCAGTTAAATAGTTTTGTAATTCAGCTTACACTAACACAATGACGTTTAGATGTTCATTTATTTTTCAGAACTCTGAAAAGAACGTGCTTTCAATTAAATTACGTACTTCAGTTGCTAAACTGATATGTATAGCAGATATATAATCATTCATATATAACGATGAATGTAAAAGAATATATGATACTCAATGTATGACTCAATATATTATCAAAACATACAATTATATTATATGTTGAAAATATATTTATACTTATACATAATTTCGGCACTATATATGGCTACATATTTTCATATATGCTCAGATATATTTTTCCAATATATCGTTTTTCCGTACGGGAAAACAATCTCCATAAAGATCCACTTAGCTGTCCACCAGACATAAACCCAAAAGCCCAGTGAGTAGAGAAAAGGAGGAAATAGAAGGAAAGAGAAGGCAGGCGCACCCCAACCTCACTTCTCTCGCCGAAAACTCGAGACAAATAGCGTTAAAAACAAAGCAGAATTCAAGGAGGGAAAAAGGAAAAACAGAAAAAAAGAAAATGAACCCAGAAGCTGCCGAAAAAGGGAAGTAAAAATTGCTGATTATCTCTTTACTTAGTTATAATACAGAACTAACCAATATAAATTTCCAAGGTCGAATCAAAGCAGCCATCTCCCCTTTGAAAGAGAGCAGATGACATATTAAGAGCTCGGAGTGAGAGAGACCCGAAGAACTCCAATACAGGAGATCGACGAAGATCAATGATTGAAAAAGAAAAAAAAAAATTCTACAACACCAATCAAGAAATAACCAGCTAGCCCAGGACTAAATATTTAAAAAACAAAAATAAGAAAAAAGAATAGTAGAGGATAACAATTGAGGTGACTTACCCTAATTCAGTGAAAAATGATAAGCAATCGCAGACAAGTGAAAGCAATGACAAATACCTCGATGGGGGGAATAGAAAGTTTGGTAATCTGTCAGTTTCACTCTGCCAAATATTCAAAAATTTTACAATAATTCTACCAAGTTTTTAATTTAAATTGATGTGTCCTGATGTAGCAGAAGCCAGTGGCAAGATTTCAAAGCATTACACGGAAACAGGTACTTCATGCACAATGTGCTTTTTAAAATGTACTCTTTCCTTCTTTTGTCAATAATTTGTACACTTCACGTGGAACAATTTCAATTTGAAATATCAATTAAAAATAGAAACGAAAAAAGAAAAAAAGACGAAAAAAAACCTTAATAATTTTAATACGGATTAAATGAAACTTCAAAATACTCATCTGAAAACTGGATTTTCCAAAAAAAAAAAAAAAAAACAAAACGCAGTGGTGGCAACTAGCTCTTGAAACGAAACACACAGTTTTGATGTTTCACCACAGAAGACCCGAATGATACTGGTCTAGAAAAGGCTCATTTGGTTGAATTACCAAATTTGCCATTTTCATAAGACCATTGGTCTTTGTTTATCATTGTGTTTTCACACCAACTGTCTTTGTCAGGAAGAAATCGACTGTTTCAAACCTGCTTCACCTCTCAGCCCGCCCCTCTCCCCTTGCTGAATCAAAACATCAAACTCTACTCTATTGAATTTATTATTTTTATAAAATGAAATTTTCCGAAAACTGACCTCAATGCGAGCCTAGAATAGGCACACCGAGCATGGCGGAAGAAAAAAGTTTGAAATAAAACATTAAAAACACTAATTTTCAGTTGGCAGAGTTATACTGCCAAATTACCGAAAGTTTAGATAAACATGACGTGACCAGCATAATAGGCTATACACTTGAACCGAAGAATCGTCTGGCCGAAATATCGACTCCAGGCTCAAATGCTAGAAGGAGAAAAGCAGAAGACGGAAAAACGCCTAGTCCTCTGTGAGGAATTAGAATATCTACTTTGTTCTCCCTTGTTCCCTTAATATCTCAACCGAAATTTTGAGTAAATATCCCAGCTTTCACCTTCGGCCCCCTTGACACATCCTCCCCTTCCCCCAGCGTGGCTGTAAAACCCGATACGGCTCAAAATACCGTCCCCCAACCCGCCTCGAGAGTAGCTCAAAAAGGAAATAGATATGGGCGCCAGATAGATTTTGATACTGCTGGACCTATCTAACCAGACCAACGGTAAAAATGACGGTAACGGTAACGGTAAACTCTCGAGGGGATTGTGGAAACGCCAGAGAAAAGGGTGTCGGAAAAGGGGGTTGCGGCTTGTGCTAGGCTAGTTCAGTTTCGTGGAGAGAGGGCGTAGGTCTAGGGCACACTCAGAAGTCGCCAAAAATGAGATAAAACACCAAGAAAATCCGGAGAAGAGATCCGAACCATAGGACGAGAGTTTGGGGTTAGGGGTTGAGAAATAAAGAATTCGAGTCAATAATATCCTTACGTGTTCCGCTATTGCATCCAAGAATCAGAAAAATTACACAAAACTTTCAGTTATACATTACTTAGTACATTCCTTCCTTCGTTATCGTAAAAGTAGCCAATGCTACTAGGAAAAATGGCGAGAAGCGCCTTTTATTAAGAAATGTCCAAAAGATCGACCCAAAATCCCTTAACAACAGCAAAAAGGGTGAATTAATCGATGATTCCCTTAGATAGTCTGACGAATCGAGAAAGTCCTTAGCATCTTAAATCGAGCGAGAGAGAGAGAGAGTAATCGTACAAAGCGAGAGAGTTACTTAATTTCATCCATTTGGACCTAAAATCGCCGATAATGAAAAATATACTAAAAGGCACCAAATTGCCCCAAAATCCGGTAAAGATAATTTTTAGATAATTATCTATCAGTTAGATTGGGCGGAATTCCCGAAAAGATACTCGCCAATGTTAATTAATAATTATTTTTAATTAATTCCATCAGTTAACTCGTGCGCCATTGCGAGAGGCTCATACGCCCTTACGTTCCCATGAACTGGCGGAGAAGATAACCGGCGGCACGATTAATCCCATCATTATTTCGAATTAGGCGGCATTTCCTTCAAAATGGAGTGAGGGAACCGGAAATGCCCAAAAATATCCTAATTCATTGATAGGTATAGGGAATTATTTATTGCACCTCCATTAATGCAAAAATCCCAAAAGATAACCCAAACTCCAAAAGTCTATCGAAAGAGTTCATAATAAAAGATATTTTCCCTCTACATTAATTGTGAGGGAGTGTTTCAAGGCCGATGCTCTTGAAAGCGCGCCTAAATCTCTCCCTAGTCGGTTACTAGGGAATTTCCCCTAGCCTAGGGAGTCGCTGAGTCGCTGGTTGTGAGCGTAACCCAACTGCCTTCGCACCGACTTGGGTGTGAAGGAAAAAGGAAGAGAAAACGGCACAGAACGGAAAAGAGACATCGATGCCTGTAAAGAAAGGCACTCGAAAAGTCCAAGAAAGCCGGCTGGAATTATTTCTCCGAATCGAGAGGAGAAATAACTCAACAGCGTATTTACATGAATGCTCGCTTTATTTCAGGTAGAAATAATATTCGGCAACATGTATGAGTGCGAGAGAGACAGCAATAGCTGCGAATTCGAAAGAATTCAAAACAGCTATGCGTGTGAGAGAGATAGCCGTATGCGAGTGAGTGTGTGCAAGAGAGAAAGAGGTAGCCGGCTCTACCCAAGCGTTGGGGAGCACGTGCTTAACGGCATTGCATCAGCTCATTGATGCATGGTTTTAACCGCTTAAAATGCCCCAAAATCCTGAAAGAAAAGTCCTAAAACATGTCTAATTTATTTGTTTTCCCCATTATCTCCTCACTGGCCTTTAATTAATTAAAGAAAACCGGCCAGGAGAGATAAAGGGAGCCGGGGAAAACTTCATTAAAGTTCGAGGCGCCACGAGGTGCGTGGCGTCGTTTCTCCTCGCATTTTCATTGTCCTTGAAAAACGTCCTAAAAATTCCTGAAATTCGCGAAAATTACGGAAAACACATTCGCGAAATTTCTTTGAATATTTTTCTCAGTGGCCTCATGAATTTTTGAGATAGCCGGCCACGAGAAAATAGAGAAAAACGATGAAGATAAAAGGGACGCTACAACCACGTGTAGCGTCTCATCGTGAATTTTTACTCGCGGCGGTTAAACTCGATGTAATTATTCACACTTCGCGAAAATAATTAATGTAAAGGACTCACCATTATTCCCACGGGGTTTAGGCACTTTTTAGGGAATATTTGGGGTTTTTGGGGAGACTTTTTCTCGCGAACACACGAATAATACAAGAACGAATCACGAGAGATGTTTACGGTCTCGCCACTCTACTCGAACTAACTCTTCGAGGAGAGGGGAGTAGTTGAGTTGAGTGGAGCGGTGGGGCCAGCTGCGTTGCGCTGCGCCCTCGCGCCACTCGGAGGTATTAATGCCGCACTCATGCGCATTGATTTGAGTGGGAGAATTCAAATGCTCTTGAATTCTCCCATTTTTATCTTCTATTATTTTCTTAACGAAATGGGGGAAATTTTTGACGGGATAATTTTGTAATTGGTAGAGGACTAATAGGGGGTGTTTTTGAGGGTTTTCTCGGAACTATGGTGGCTTTACAGGAGGATAAAAAGTTATCTATGTGGGGAAAGTGTTGGGAAAAATAGGTTTTGGGAGATACTATTTGGCTGATTATTTGTGAGCCTGTTTGGGGAGATGGTTTTCCCCTTCTTATGGGGGATAGCCGCCATCAGAGGGGCACGTCTCCTGGGGAATGAGCAGACTCACCTCGGCGATAACGTAAACCCAGTTTTGGCAATTCCTTTGGCAGGATGGGTTATTCCCTGCCTCCAGACCTTCCATCCGAGGGCCTGATCATTCCCACACACCTGGAGCGCGACTCCTTCCAAATCGTCCTCTGCACTCACCCCTGAGGACGGCCAAGAGGGTGGTCCGGAAGCTCCTAGGAAACACGTTATTTTGGTCAATTAACCAGGGTGCTTCCGGGCCCTCTCTTCCCCCACAAGATAGCCAAAGGTACTGCCCTGCGGAAAACTATAAAAAAAATGAAGTGGCGGTACTATTGCTCTTTTTATCGCGGGAATTAACGTATTTTCGGGGCTGTACTTAACTGTATCCTTAGGGGATCGTTATAATCCCCGTTTGAGAGAACCGTAAGTCAGTTTTTCCTCATGACTTGGAGGATTTTATGCTCAATAGGTTCAAGATAGCCCTAGTCAGTTTTCCCTCATGACTTGGAGGATATTTAAGGTAACCTTGAGTCAGTTTACCCTCGTGACCGGGAGGTTTCTAAGATAACCGTGAGTCAGTTTACCCTCGTGACCGGGAGGCTTCTAAGATAACCGTGAGTCAGTTTACCCTCGTGACCGGGAGGTTTCTAAGATATAATAACTGAATTACTTGTCCTAACTGCGCGAAATTCTCTCTCTCTACTCACGAATTTTTCTCAGTTAAAATACAGGTGGCGTGGGAAAAAACCACGTCACACCTCAGAATGAGACAAACGAAGATAGTGGGAGACAGACTGAATGAACAGGAGCCCCCCCCCCCCCCAGTGAAAAAACCAGACACGAATCAGTAGAAAATATGAGTTCTCGAAACAGATACTCCAAGTCCAACAGCAATAGCTTCCTGGTAATAGTGGTTAGCAAAGTCCCAGAGCAAAATCTAGGATATCTTCACTGTATGTCAGTAAACAAAAAACTAAGACTACATCTAAGTGGTATTACACAAGTGAAAGATGGTAGCTCTAGAGACAGAATTGTGATGAAATTCAAAACTGCAGTAGAAGCAAATAAAGCAGTGGAAAAAATTCCAACCATAAGTGAAGGGAAGTGGATAGCATACATCCCCTCACACATGGTTCAGAAACAAGGCCTTATCAAGGGAGTATACACCCAATTCTCAGAAGAAGAAATAGCTGAAGGACTGGAAGTGGAGGAAAAATTTCAAGTCCTGTGAATATAACGCATCATGCAGAAAGACTTCAGACGATGAAAGGGACTTATACCAACGGAAAGAGTTAAAATCACCTTCCACGGGGACTCCCTACCAAGGGAAGTCGAAGTATGGCACAAACACTGCAAGGTTAAACCATACATAACGAGGACTATCAGGTGTTTTAAATGTCAACATTATGGACACATGACCTCGTTGTGCAAAGCCAAAATAGATACGTGTGGACGTTGCTCAGGGCTGCACAAAACAAAAGACTGTGAAAACTCTGAATTGAAATGTGAGAATTGTAAGGGAAACCACACTACAACCAGTAACAAGTGCCCAGCACTCTCAGAGGAGAAACAAATCAGAAAGTATATGGCGTGCGAAGATGTAGGATACAAACAAGCCAAAGAAGCTGTACGAGATAATAATAACCGAAAAGAGAGACTGTTTGCTGACTTGACAGAAACAGAAAGAAGATCCAAGAATATCAAGTTCTCAGATGTAGCAGCTCACAGGCCTGATAACAATAAAACAGATAAGAGGAAGAAAGGGAGAAGAAACCAGCATGAAGGAGCTCAAATTGGGGTGAAGGTCCCGGTAAGACCATCTAGAAGCCTAGAAGATCCACTGGAGGGTGGTCAGCGAGAAGAAGAAAGTAACTTCGATACCTCAACTTCTCCAAAGGACAAGACTCCAGGGACCTAATCGAGCCCAAACATGAACGAAGAATTGAGTCCCTCACCAGAAGAAGCGGTTTCTACACCAGAGAAATCAATTGAGAACAAGGCTCCCGTACCCCCAAGGGTGAGAAAGGAGAGAAACCCAGTGACAAAAACAGTAGAGATAGGCAAAAGACCGATGGACTCTGAATCCGACAAGGTGGACCAGAATGCCGTTAAACACGGCAAACCGAAAGTTAGGAGAGATCTCCAAGCCCAATTTGACCCCCCAACAGCAAACAGGACTACTAGGGTGGTAGTCCACTGCACCCCAGAGCACAACCGGGGAATTGAGAGAAGTGGAATAGAGAACGAAGAGGCTGACAATCTAATAAAACAATCCAGTAAAATTACCAAAAGCAAAACAGATGAACTCCTCAAAAACTTGGGGCTACCCAAGAAGTAAAACAGCCATCCACCGCGTAAGGTCTGCACAAATAATAACCCTCAACAGTAATTAATCTAAAATTTAAAAATCAAAATGAATTATCAAGGTAATAAAAAAGGACTAAAACTGAAGGATAAAGTTAAGATAGGAATTAAGCAATAGAATTGCAGGGCTATCAAAAGCAAAATACCAGAAATACCAGTAATCACGGAAAACAGAGAAAACGGCGATGGCCATGGAGGCAGATTAATTGCAGTAAGGAAAGAAATCAAGGCAGAATCGATGAGAACATTGAATAAAAACTTCAACAGCATTGAAAACACCCATGTGAAGATCCAGCTGGGACCTGCAGATGAAAGAGAAATACTACACATCTTCTGCGCATACCGCCCTCCAGGAAAATATGTGTCAAAACAGAATTGGGCGAACTATTTCCAAACAATGGTCAAAACACTAGAAAACGAGAACGTCATATGGTGCGGGGACTTTAATACTCATCACCAAGACTGGGGAAGTGAGCTGAAGAGCACTGAAGGGGAATTCCTCAGTGACATAATGAAAACTATGGATTTGAGAATAATAAACTCTGGAGATTCCACAAGACCGCAGAATGATGGAAGGAGAAGCGTACCTGATCTCACATTGACCACGGAAAAAGCACCGACCATCAGCAACTGGAAGACCTTGGACGAGAATCACCTGATTGATCACTCAATTATCTCCCTGACTATAGAAACCAAGGCAAAAAACGAATATAACATCAGGCCCAAACTGACTCTCCGAGAAGTCGATTGGGAAAAGTTCTAGAATAGCCTGGAAGAAATGGCAGCAAAACTAAGGCCTGATGAGAGCAATTATATGGACACCTATGATGAACTAACCAAGCACATCCTGATGATTGCTCAAGAATCAGGAGCTAAAAGCATAGACAAAAATAAAATCAAACGAGCCCAAAGTAATTCTAGCACGGGAAGCCGATTTGACAAATTGTGGTGGACCTCGAGGTGTGATAAAGCTTTGAGAATAAGGAAGGAAGTCAAAATCTGTTACGATGCAGATGGTTCAGACGAAAACTCGGCCAGATGGCTAGAAGCTGTGAAAGAATCGAAGAAGATATTCAAGGAGGCCAAAGAAAATAATTTCCACAATTTCACAGGAAAACTCAGCCCGAATATTAACAGTAGGAAAGTGTAGCAATACCTTAACAAATTTAAGAGAGGAGTCCAGAACTCGGCTACGGTGAGGAACCTGGAAGATGGAATTAAGGTATTGGACACTATATACAATTTGACCCCTCCAACGGCAATCAACCCTCTATCCCTAGGAGAGGGGATTACAGAACAACACCACATATTGCTGAAAAACTTTTCAATTGACGAAATGGAAAACGCCATGAGAAACCTGAAACAAAGCTCGGCAGCGGGAGTAGACCTCATCAATAATGAGATGCTGAAAAACCTGGGCCCCAAAGCCACAGGAATCTTTAGACAAATATTTGACATGTGCATTCAATACGGACACACACCGGAATCGTGGAAAGAATACAACGTGATCTTAATCCCGAAAGGTCCCAATAAAGGATTTAGGCCTATTGCCCTAGCTTCCTGCTTGATGAAGCTTTTTGAAAGACTGATCAAGACGAGAATGGATCACTGGGCAGAGAGGAATCTCCTAATCCCTCCAACACAGTGTGGATTCAGGAAAGGCCATTCCTGTATGGAGAATGTAGCAGCATTAGTGATAGATTGTAATTATTTTATAAAATAACTCGAATTAAATTCATGACTCTAGCGCGGAACAAATAGATGATTAATTGCAACAAAGTCAAAATTATTATAAACGTAAAAAAAAATGATATAAAAAATAAAAAGAAAGTTATTGATCGAATTAATGCAAAAATCATGAGGATTGCCCCAATTAATTGATATTAATACAGGATGATCAAGAAAAAATAAAGGAAATCAAATAAAAATAGATCGAGAATAATGATTTCATTGATACGATATAATTAAAATGACATTTATTTATTTATTAGGAGCAATATAATGTCCTGTTCTCTTTGTATTGGCTTGAAAATTCAAAAAAGAAAAAATGAAGAATTAGCGCTCACCAGTAATCACACACATTCATACATACATACTGAATCGTTGCTTATTCTCGTAATGAAATAACTGATAATATTTCAGTTTCGTCATGTGCAAACTTAATATTTGTATTGCATAATCACATTATTTAATAATAATATAGAATATAACCGGTTATAATTTTTGTTAAAAGACTTGTATGATAAAATTATAATGTGTCATTTTTCAATTATATCAATTTTGATTTTTGAAAATAAGACTGTTACTCCAAAATGAGGAATTCGATCGATCATATCGACGCTTTCGCGTCTGAGTAACCAGTGCCTCTCTTTTCGGGCTCCTTACGATATCCCCTCTCTTCCCTGCGACCACTGCCCCTTCTTATGGTCACCCATCCAGGCTTCGTCGGGCGGTTCCATTTAAACGAGTGGTACTATTACAAGATATTATATCTGCCAAACTGAAGGATAAAATCTTAGCAGCAGCCTTCGTCGACATAAGAGGAGCTTATGACAAGGTGGTGGTCAAAATTCTACAGGAGAAACTTAGAGAACAAAAGTTTCCGACAAAGATAGTCAACATCATTAGTGACATGATCAGAGAGAGAAAACTGAACTTTTACGCCGATGGAGAACTTGTCACCTCAAGGTATACAGTGACAGGGTTACCCCAAGGATCCGTGTCAAGTCCCCTGCTTTTTAACCTTTATGTCGCCGACATTAATAGAGTTATCAATCAGAACTGCACCATGAAACAATTCGCTGACGATATTGCGATCTTATCAGAGGAATCCAAGCTAGCTGAAGCTGGCCAAAATCTTCAGCAAAGACTAAATGAGTTAAATAAACAACTAAAAACCCTCGGCCTAGATCTGGCTCCGAATAAGACGAAGATCAACTACTTCAATGCTCCAAAAATCCAAGATGGGGAAGAAATACCAATCTTAATCGATGGAATAGTCATTCAAAGAGAATATGTATCAGAATTCCTAGGAATACATCTGAACTCCAAACTTACTTGGAAAGCCCATATTAATAGCATAGTTAGTGGCGCTAAAGGAGCACTAACCATAATCAGTTACCTTTCAGGGAAATCATGGGGAGCTCATCCTGCCACAATGATGTTCTATAAAGCATTAATAAGGTCGAAACTGGAATGGGGAAGTCAACTGACCCTCAGGGCCGCTAAAACACACAGAAATAAATTAGAAGTAGTCCAAAACGCTGCTCTGAGGAAAGCACTTGGAGTGATGAAATCATCCCCAACTAGCACAGTTCTCCACATGACAGGGACTCTACCCATAAAATTCAGACAGCTTGAAATCATCAACAAATTCCTGCTCAAACTGCAGAGGAATCAGCAGGACAATCAGCTGGTGAAATCACTGGACTGCCTGGGAGAGCTCTTAGCCCAAACTAGGAGAAAGAGCCAAAGACCCTTCCGCCTCCTAGAGGTATGGAAGGAAATCAAGCAAAATGACACCAAGATCATGCAAACCACGTATCAACCGGCGTACGACATACCATACGAGGTGTGGTTCGAGAACATGAACGTCAACACCGAGATTGGAGGAGGAATAAAAACACAAAAACAATCAGAGGAACAAGCTCTCGAACAAATAAAAGATCAATCCCCCCAAGGGACAATCATTTTCACAGATGCAGCGAGGTCCACTAACAACGAGAATTAAAAGTCAAGCTTGGCCTTCTGGGACAGTACGAGCAACTATCAACATCAGGAAAGGCTGCCAAAGGAAACCTCAGTCTTGTCGGGGGAAGCTCTATCCATCCTGGAAGCCACCAAATATATCAAGAGAGAACAAATTAAAGAACCCATGCGACAGAAGTGAAACTTCTTATACATGAGCCATTGGTCATTTTATACTTGACTTTGAATTAACATATCTCGAAAACTATGCAAAATTTATCGAGACATGGTGGGAATGAAATTTAGAGGGAAGATTGACGAACACAATAAGCAGAACGCTGTTTTTCTACGACCAGTGGTTTTAGAGATATCATTTTTTAGATACCTTAAAGCCTGGATGGGTGACCATAAGAAGGGGCAGTGGTCGCAGGGAAGAGAGGGGATATCGTAAGGAGCCCGAAAAGAGAGGCACTGGTTACTCAGACGCGAAAGCGTCGATATGATCGATCGAATTCCTCTTAATATTATTTTTTTATTTCTGTATTTAGATCTTCCCAAGTGGTTTTGGGAACCTCCACTCTCTCTTTGTTTAGCGCTTCCTTTGATAGTCGGTCAATTTTTACCGTTTTGCTTCCGAATGGGAGCATTGTAAACGCAATTTTTTTGGATTTCGAGATTTCATCGGAATATGACTCAGAATGATCCAAAACGTCGAGAAATCACATTTTTAAAAAATGTCTGTATGTGTCTGTGTGTGTGTGTGCGTGTGTATGTGTGACAGATATCGGCTCATTGCTCAGCAACGGTAATACTTGGTGAGCCGAAAATTTAACAGTACTTTCCCTCCCCGTGCAAATTGCTGTCAGTGAAATTTCAGCGAAATGGGTTGAGTACTTTTCGAGAAAATTCAAATTTTCGAAAAATCGTTTTTTCGACTTTTCTTCGCGAAAAATTGATTCACAGCTTCCACTCTCAGCGATGAAATAGATCTCATTTGAACTCACAATTTTCACTCGGGGTAAATTTTGCTCAGATTTTTCGTTTGCAGATAATTTCAATTACAGTGTTTCTTATCCTGAATTTACTATACACGCTAGCTCAAAAACTATTCGAGTTAGAGACTTCAAATTTCGCCAGTTTGTGCATCTAATGAGTGAAAAGTTTGGTACTGAAATTGGGCAAAATCGCTTCAGTAGTTTCTGAGATATTGTCCAAAAACCATTTTATGAAAAAAGGTTATATCTCCAAAACTATCCAAGCGATTACATCCAAGTTCAGCTTAAAAGATTCATCTCAATGAGCCCCACAAATGGTGAGAATTTCAGATTTTTCAGAAGAAGTCTCTTGTAAGGATGTTCGATACATTAGTTTTTTCAAAAATCACGGTTTTTCTTTGCTTTCTCCCTTGGAACACTACTATTTTTTATTTCACCATTCGAAAGTAGACAATTTTTTCTACAAGATAGGTACCTTTTCATTCTGACGACATTCAGAAAAAATAGAAATCCTATTTGGAACCCGAACTTCAATTTTTCAGATCTGTCGTAGGATCTTCCATTTATGATTGAAAGATTGTTTTTTTTTGTGGTAAACATGAATAAATAAAGTTCACCAAAGATCGAACCATCATTAAATTTGTCCTTACAAGCGAATTTACTTCGTGCAAGGGTCCACTTATGACAATTGTTGTGAAACCAAATTTCGTTACTGCATTTAGAATAATGGAAAAAATAAATTGTAATCTCATGGACAATTTATATAAAAATTCCATTCGGAAGCATTTTGCCAATCGAATTGGCAAAATATTAAATATCGCACAAGGAGTGGGGCTTGCGAATAACGCACAGGATATAACGCATCTGCTTGTTTTCTCTACTCTTGGCTGGAAACCACATATATTGGATGTAGTATCTTCCTTTCATCAGTCTTGAGGCGAGTGATCTTATTTCCAAGACCACTGGGTGGATATCATTTTGGATACCTGTCTTTCTGATTTTCTGTATGACCCATTTAGCGTCCGAGATGATTGTCGCACTTTGAAGTGAAACTTCTTTGCTGAGGGAGCAACAATTTTCGAGCGTCACGAAAATTCGTCATCGTGTGAGGGGAATACCTAAATACACTCTACACTCTATTATTTTTCCTTTTCAATACACGGAGAGAAAAATATGGGAATTTATCTGAATGATTTTCTAAAAAATTACTCAAAATTGTCATTTAAAGGAGGAGTTGTCATGAAACATGACCGAAAAATATACATGCTCCACCTCATAATTTTTGCTTCTTATTTCTTGAAAAATTGCCATTTCACACTTGGCTTTGGATTAAAATATCTCGAAAACTATGCAAAATTTATCGAGACATGGTGGGAATGAAATTTAGAGGGAAGATTGACGAACACAATAAGCAGAACGCTGTTTTTCTACGACCAGTGGTTTTAGAGATATCATTTTTTGAATGAGTAGTTCAGAAACAATGGATGAGGCCCGATAGCAAATAAATGAGTGCTTGGACGTCCTTTCTGAATTTTTCATTCAACAATCGATATCTTAATAACTACGAGTAGTAAAAAAACGGAGGTTTGTTTATTTTCTTCGTTAATCTTCCCTCTAAATTTCATTGACAGCATGTCTCGATAAATTTTGCATAGTTTTCGAGATATTTTAATCCAAAGCCAAGTGTGAAATGGCAATTTTTCAAGAAATAAGAAGCAAAAATTATGAGGTGGAGCATGGATATTTTTCGGTCATGTTTCATGACAACTCCTCCTTTAAATGACAATTTTGAGTAATTTTTTAGAAAATCATTTAGATAAATTCCCATATTTTTCTCTCCGTGTATTGAAAAGGAAAAATAATAGAGTGTAGAGTGTATTTAGGTATTCCCCTCACACGATGACGAATTTTCGTGACGCTCGAAAATTGTTGCTCCCTCAGCAAAGAAGTTTCACTTCAAAGTGCGACAATCATCTCGGACGCTAAATGGGTCATACAGAAAATCAGAAAGACAGGTATCCAAAATGATATCCACCCAGTGGTCTTGGAAATAAGATCACTCGCCTCAAGACTGATGAAAGGAAGATACTACATCCAATATATGTGGTTTCCAGCCAAGAGTAGAGAAAACAAGCAGAAGCGTTATATCCTGTGCGTTATTCGCAAGCCCCACTCCTTGTGCGATATTTAATATTTTGCCAATTCGATTGGCAAAATGCTTCCGAATGGAATTTTTATATAAATTGTCCATGAGATTACAATTTATTTTTTCCATTATTCTAAATGCAGTAACGAAATTTGGTTTCACAACAATTGTCATAAGTGGACCCTTGCACGAAGTAAATTCGCTTGTAAGGACAAATTTAATGATGGTTCGATCTTTGGTGAACTTTATTTATTCATGTTTACCACAAAAAAAAACAATCTTTCAATCATAAATGGAAGATCCTACGACAGATCTGAAAAATTGAAGTTCGGGTTCCAAATAGGATTTCTATTTTTTCTGAATGTCGTCAGAATGAAAAGGTACCTATCTTGTAGAAAAAATTGTCTACTTTCGAATGGTGAAATAAAAAATAGTAGTGTTCCAAGAGAGAAAGCAAAGAAAAACCGTGATTTTTGAAAAAACTAATGTATCGAACATCCTTACAAGAGACTTCTTCTGAAAAATCTGAAATTCTCACCATTTGTGGGGCTCATTGAGATGAATCTTTTAAGCTGAACTTGGATGTAATCGCTTGGATAGTTTTGGAGATATAACCTTTTTTCATAAAATGGTTTTTGGACAATATCTCAGAAACTACTGAAGCGATTTTGCCCAATTTCAGTACCAAACTTTTCACTCATTAGATGCACAAACTGGCGAAATTTGAAGTCTCTAACTCGAATAGTTTTTGAGCTAGCGTGTATAGTAAATTCAGGATAAGAAACACTGTAATTGAAATTATCTGCAAACGAAAAATCTGAGCAAAATTTACCCCGAGTGAAAATTGTGAGTTCAAATGAGATCTATTTCATCGCTGAGAGTGGAAGCTGTGAATCAATTTTTCGCGAAGAAAAGTCGAAAAAACGATTTTTCGAAAATTTGAATTTTCTCGAAAAGTACTCAACCCATTTCGCTGAAATTTCACTGACAGCAATTTGCACGGGGAGGGAAAGTACTGTTAAATTTTCGGCTCACCAAGTATTACCGTTGCTGAGCAATGAGCCGATATCTGTCACACATACACACGCACACACACACACACAGACACATACAGACATTTTTTAAAAATGTGATTTCTCGACGTTTTGGATCATTCTGAGTCATATTCCGATGAAATCTCGAAATCCAAAAAAATTGCGTTTACAATGCTTCCATTCGGAAGCAAAACGGTAAAAATTGACCGACTATCAAAGGAAGCGCTAAACAAAGAGAGAGTGGAGGCTCCCAAAACCACTTGGGAAGATCTAAATACAGAAATAAAAAAATATATCTCAAAGGAGGCTCACAGGGACATGATGAAGGAGAGCACCACCAAGGGAAGAATATAATTCCAACAAGCCAACTCTCTGGAGCAAAAAAAATGGATCGCCTGGTTCAAAAAGTACAGACTCAAAGCCAAGCAGATCAAGACCATCAACAGGTTGAGGACCAATCACACAAGAGTGAATGAACACCTGGTGAGATTCGGATTGGTGCCATCTCCAGAATGTGAGTGTGGGTATCCCTCCGAGGATATCCAACATATCCTGAGAAATTTCCCAATACACCAGGAGGCAAGGGACAAACTAGAAGGAAACTTGGCGGAAATAAACGTGGACAGATCAAGTAATATGATTGATCTAGCCTTCTCCGAGAAAGAAGGAGTTTTAGCTATCCTAGCGAACTTCTTCACAGGAAAAAGAGCAAAGTTCATCTAAAAGGAAAGAAAAGAGAAAGGAAAAAAAAAATAATTGAATAAAAAAATCAAAAAGAAGAGGAAAAAAGAGACGACGATCCTGGAGCTCAAATGAAAATCGCTCCCCCTTTTGGTATTCTCACCTCCCTAATGAGAATTAGGGCTAAGCTAGATGAAACCATCAATTGAGGAGTATGGACAATTTTCGAAAAAAGAGACAAGAAGAGCACACGTCTTCATATTATCACCAGCGACAAGAACACCAAATGGAGCTCAAGGATGAGAATTCAATATTTGAACGAGCCTCGGGAGAGAGAGACGCCATCTTTTGGCAGTCAATGGGGTGAATGAAGCAGCCATCTTGAACAAATTCGAGCGAATGGGACATGGCGTGAGCCCTACCCGAAGAAAGGACTTAACAACAAAGGCATATTAATGAAAAACATCAAAGTTCTTCATCCATAGTTGTTTTTGATTCATACAATTAAATCAAATTTTGAAAGAAAGGCATATTAATGAAAAACATCAAAGTTCTTCATTCATAGTTGTTTTTCATTCATACAATTACAGAAAAATTCTGGGAGAAAAACATATTAATGAAAAACATGAAAAATTTTCATTCATAGTGGTTTTTGATACATACAATTGAAAAATTTTTTTGAATGAAAGGCATATTAATGGAAAACATGAAAAAATTTTCATTCATAGTTGTTTTTGATTCATACAATTGGAAAATTTTTTTGAAGGAAAGGCATATTAATGAAAAACATCAAAGTTCTTCATTCACAGTTGCTTTTGATTCATACAATTGAAGAAAAATTCTGAAAGAAAGGCATATTAATGAAAAACTTGAAAAATTTCCATTCATAGTTGTTTTTGATTCATGATGTTAAAAAACTAGGTGGTTTTCGAGAGGAGAAAATTCGACGGTGATGCCCAGGTCCGTGAGTGGCGGTGAAAAAAGCCGTTGACAAGCCTGAAAATTGGCGAGGTCGAGAAAATGATTTTTAAACTGCACGTTTTTTGAGTCAAGATGGCTAGCATCCGTGTTTTATTATAAAAACCTTAAATATTCACACTAGTCTTTGGTATTTTAATTCGGTAATTTTACTGTGTATTTTTAACAATTAGATTGTTGAATTCCGTTCAATTGAGCACAAAAAAACCACGTTAATTGTCCGAATATAATTTCGTAAAAGAAAATAACCGTTCGGGGAATCGCGTAACTATTGTAAGAAAGCCGAAAGCCAAGTGAAGACGTTGTTTCGGGCGTCTGTAACTACCGAGTCCTTTTGGGAGTTTTCGTGAAGCCGATGGAGAAATTGCCAAGATGGCAAGATGGATGCCTTGGCGGGAATGTTCGAATTCCTGACCTTGAGCACTCATTGCCCTGGCCAAGTTTTAACATACCGCCTACCGTCGTTGATCGCACCTGCGACAACGACCTGATGAAGATGGTGCTGTTGACCTACCTGGTGGAATTCCAAACCGATCGGATGCTGTGGCCTTTAATTGGTGATTCATCTTTGGTTTGGCCTGAACAGCTGATTCATCTCAAATGAATCAGACCCCAATTGTCGATGATGGTCGTCTGAAATTTGAATAAATTCCGTGGAACCGTTCTGAACCACCTGGAACAGAAAATACATGGATTATTCAATGCTTGGAACCGCGAGAAACCCCGCGGAACCGCGAAAAAACCGTTTAATTCTAGGTCTAGAGGTCTAGAAGTGATGGTTCCGGAATGATGGTGATAGGTCCTCCCACCAGGAAGTGTCCTGGTGTTAATGCCGCTATGTCATCTGCATCCTCGCTGAGTTGACATAAAGGCCGAGAGTTTAATATGGCTTCTACCTCACATAGAAGTGTCCCATATTCTCCGGCGGTGTGGTTGGTTTCTCCGATTACCCGTTTGAGGTGATGTTTCAGCGACTTCACAGCCACTTCCCATCTTCCTTCAAAGTGTGGCGCTCTTGAAGGGATGAATTTCCATTCCGTTCCGTCTCTGGTCAATGTTACAGCGATTTGTTTCCAATCCGATGAAGATTGATTGAAGAGTCGCTGAAGGTCCGCTTGTGCTCCAATGAAATTTAACCCGTTGTCACTGCTTAATGTATCACAAATCCCTTTTCTGCTGGTGAATCTCTTGAATGCCGCTATGAAGGCCGGAGTAGAAACCGTTTTTACGAGTTCCAGGTGAACTGCTAAAGTAACCATGCAGACAAAGACTGCTGCATATGATTTGTAGGTGACTCGATCCGCTTCTACACTGAACACGTTCAAGGGCCCTGCCATGTCCACTCCTGCATGAAGGAATGGCCTTGATGGTGTTACTCTTTCTCCTGGCAACTCTCCCATCAATTGCTGTGCTCTTCTAGCTCGATACCTCGTACATGGTATACACTTAAAGATGAATGACCGTACTGGTGTTCTTCCTTCCAATATCCAATATTTTTGTCGGATATGAGCCAGGGTGAGTTGCGTTCCGCCATGAAGTGATTTCCGATGAGCTTCATCAATGACTAGATTCGTGAATATAGATTCCTTTGGAATTATTGCTGGACGAGTTTCGTTGAAATCCAATCCTGCGTTTTGAAGTCTCCCTCCAACTCTCAGAAGGCCGGCATCATCTAAGAATGGAGTGAGCTTCGCCATTTGATGGTGTTTTGGTAGATATTGCCCGTCACGAATCCTATTCATTTCTCCTTCAAAGTGTTGGCGTTCAACATACTTTAGAAGTCGAATTCTGGAAGCTTCTAACTCCTGAGGAGTGATGATTGGCGTAGGTGGTACGGCTCGATGAGTGAAGCGCCTCAAAGCTCGCACCAGTGTTGCTGTTACACGTACAAGCTTCTCCATTGTAGAGTATCGTTGAAGTAACTCGTCAGCTACTTGCACTCTAACAGGATAAGATTGCTGCGTAATTGCCCGTTGTTCGGTGATTGCCTCTGGTGATAATTGATTCTCTGCAGTAAAATCAATTGTTGGCCATGATTTGATGGAAGAGCCAGTCATTCCGGTTCTTTTCACCAAAGATGATGATGAATTAATTGTTCCGTTGTTAACCCTCTTGATGCGCAGTCAGCAGGGTTGTCCGTTCCGTCAATGTGGTGCCAAGTTGCCGATGGTAGAGTATCTTGAATTTTGATAACTCTATTTTGAACGAACTCTTTCCATCTTGAAGAGTTGCCTCTGATCCATGACAAAGCAACCGTGGAGTCAGTCCAAAGGTGAATTTCTGAAGTTGATAATTCCAGTGTCTCTTGGACGTATTTTGTCAATTCTGTTAGAATTGTAGCTGCAGCTAATTCTAGCCTTGGAATGGTGACTTTCTTCAGTGGTGTGACTCTTGTCTTGGCACAAACCAAGTTAGTGTTGATTTCTCCAGTTGGTGAAGTTACTATGATGTAGACTGCAGCGCCTAATGCCAAGGTCGATGCATCGGCAAATCCGTGTATCTGAATTGGCGATGATGATGATGTCAGATTGAGCCATCGTGGTATGGAGATGTTGCCCAATTGCTTTGTTGATGAACATCTTAGCTTTGACAACTACTGGAGCTAGTAGGCCAAGAGGATCGTAAATCTGTGCTGTTTCTGATAGCACAACCCGTTTGGTGATCAACAATTGTTGATTTGCTGATTGTCGAACTGCTGACAATGATGATCTTGGATAGCAATCAGAAAGAAAAACTGCAGCTTTTGCAGTATTGCGGGTTATCCACCTCGGGGTGAATAACTCTATTTTATTTCTAAATGTTTTCAAATGAATAAAAAATTTGCGGACATAACAGCCCCCTCAATTTTTCAAATATTCGCGGTTTTTCTCTCATAAGCAGTGCCGGATCCAGTGGGCGCGGGGCCGGTGCTTGCCATAGTGCCGTGCCTAGTGGGCGCGGGCCCCTTTTTTTAGTGCCGGATCACTGCTCTGAGGGGTCCAGACCACTAGAGTCGGCCCTCCTTTCCAAATTTTTCCTTAAAACAAAATTTTAAGTTAATTAATGCGATTTTAACAATCGCCCCCCGAATTGAACAGAATAATATTATTAATAATTATTATTATTTTTTTTTATTATATATTTTTGAAGTGAAACTTCTTTTCCGAGGGTACCAACTTTTTTCTCGCGTCACAAAACGAGTGAAACAAATTGAGGGGAACGTGGTAGTGCAGTAGTGGGAGAGAGGAGAAATTCTTGCTGTTACCGTTGAGGCGCTTCGGGTGGTGGGGGGAGTCTGTGTTTTGTCGTTGGCGTTGGGGAGATGACGTGTGAGCGATATAACAGTCTCAGGCTCTCGGTTTTTTTCTTTTCAATACACGGAGAGAAAAATGTGAGAATTTATCTAAATGATTTTTTAAAAAATTACGGAAAATTGTCATTCAAACGAGGAGTTGTCATGGAACACGACCGAAAAATATCCATGCTCCACTTCATAATTTTTGCTCTTTATTTCTTGAAAAATTGCCACTTCATACTCGGCTTTGGATTGTAATATCTCGAAAACTATTCAAAAGTTATCGAGACATGCTGTGAATGAAATTTAGAGGGGAGATTAACGAATAAATAAGCAAACCTCCGTTTTTTCACGACTCGTAGTTATTAAGATATCGATTTTTGAATGAAAAATTCAGAAAGAACGTCCAAGCGCTCATTTATTTGCTATCGGGTCTCATCCATTGTTTTTGAACTACTCATTCCAAAAATGATATCTCGGAAACTACTGGTCGTAGAAAAACAGCGTTCTTCTTATTTTGTTCGTCAATCTTCCCTCTAAATTTCATTCACAGCATGTCTCGATAAATTATGCATAGTTTTCGAGATATTTTAATCCAAAGCCAAGTGTAAAATGACCAATGGCTCATGTATAAGAAGTTTCACTTCTGTCACGTGGGTTCTACGCACCCTCTTTTTTTCACAGGATCGAGAAGCATGGACCCCGGTTTCCTTCATGAGCGTGATCAGCCTTTTGAGGAGCAGCTGCCGCAGGAAGAGGCACTGATGGATTTGCCCTCTGAAGAGGAGGAGGGCTATTTGGACCCTAATCTTCTCCCCGAATGGTTGTGGTTTTCGGAGAGAGTGACGGACTCCGAGAAGCTCTGCCGGCTAAATCCTCCAAGTTTTCCGGAGAAGATTTCCCCACAACTGCAACGCCAGTTGATTCATTTCCTGGCTTATCTGCCTCCGAGACTTCCCGAGATTGATCCAGAATTTGTGGTAATTTTAATCAAATTATCAAGCTGCCATTGAAATGGTTTTTGAGCTAATATATCTATGTTTTTTTTTTCTAGGACGAGATTGTTGAAAGCTACTTTGGGGAGTATGTCTTTTTCATGTCTGCGGTAGGAGAGCAGAAGACAGCTTACTACCTCTGTGCCAAACGAAGGAAGTTATTAGATATAGTGAAAAGTTTGTTTATCTACATTCTTGCCCATAGGCAGAAATTTGATTTCCAAATGTAGGTTTTCGTTTTAGAAACAGGGAAAGAAAAACTATAAACTCACAAAAAAAACTGAAATTTTGTAATTTTTTTTATTTATTCTCTGAAGTGAAGTCTTCACCACTTTTCCTGTTTTTTTTTTTTTTCTTTTAAGATTCAGTTTCTTTTTCATTATATATTTTTTTCTCTTTTTATTTTTCAAGGTAATTATATGTTTTTCTTTTCGAGAACTTGATTATTTTTTTTTTTTATTAGAATATTTTTCTAGCGTCTAAGCGCCATATTTTAAACGAAAAGGCACTTGTTTTGTTTGAATCGAAGAACTAACGGTGTGGACGGGCACCTCCTCTATTTGAATGCTGGTGGAAGGGAGTGCGAGTGGAGGAGGAGGTGCCGGATAAGAGGTAGTTGATACTTGCGCAACTGGTTCCTCATAGACCCTTTGGATTTGTGATTTCCGGATCGGCAAGGATGCGGAGGTCTTCCTTCATGTCTTCTTCCATTTTTGACTGCCACAAAGGACAGTATGCCAGTGATGATTGTGAGTACTCCCGTTATGCTGAAGTTGGTGAGTGTGAAGAGCTGATGGTGGTAAGTCTCTTGATGATGTAGACCTATCTCTTCAGCCTCCTGTGCTGTTCGTTGCATGGACTCTTCGAAAGAGCCCATGTGCGACGAGTTGGGTAAGGTGTTTCTCTCCAATTTCGATAGTAGGTTCGGAATTTTCGGTAAATTCTGAAAAATCGGAGCAATTTCTGAGATATTAATTTATGCAGGTGCTCCAGAAATCATTGGAAGCTGTGAGTCGACTTCTGAAGATCCCTCCAGGAAGATCGTGTTGCTTTCCGCCGTGCAGTTCGGTTTGAATGAGAAAATACCGGTTCCTTTTATCTTGATCAGTTCAGGGCTTTGATCGTGACACGTGATCCATAGATTTTCCCCCTTCATTACTGAGAATAGCCACCCATCATTGTTGCTTAGTTCTGTTCAAAAACTGTTCATATTATTGGTTAACAAGACCTTGCAGTCTTGGAAAATGTGTTGGCCCGGATTAATGTCTGAGCTGATCAGCAAATTGAACTCACAGTCAGCATCCTGAGGCTTGCGCAAAGGAAGACTTTTGGGGCATGCTAAACAGTTTTCCAGTTCCGTGCATTTCTCCAGGAAATTCTCTTCGATCATGGCGTATCTCGAGGTCAGCTTGGAAGTCATTATAAGCTCGGTTCTGGGTTCGATAAAGGCTGCAATAAATTGGTCTCCATATTTTTGCCGGGATTTACATGAGATCATTTTGTAGAGTTCCATAGGATCCCGAGACAGTAGTGGGATGATGATCGTTACCAGGAATCTGCCCTTGTTTGTTCCAGTAATAACCTGGGAAATTATTGAAAGGACTGCACTGTCCAATTTTTCCTTTGAGACAGGAGAAACACAGTCAGGGTTCAATCTCTCGATCTCTGTGACTGCATTCAGGGTCTGGTTATGGCTCATCAGTAATGAGTTAATTTTTCCGTGCTCAGCGTCCTCCAGAGCCTGAACTAATTTGCCAGCATTTTCTAGGAATTTCCTCGCTGCAAATTCTGCGTCACCGCCAATCTTGTCGACTTGACCCAAGTAATCCAAGCTGACGGCTAAATCCTTCATTTTTAAATAATTGTCCAAAATGTTTTTGATTTGGAATTCTAAAACCTGTAGATTGTTGGCATTCTTCTCATAGGTTTTCTTCATGGCATTCATTCCAGCTTGTATTGAATGTGTCGAGTTATTAATCAAGTGGGTTATCTGTCTTTGGTCGTTATACAATCTATCAATTTCTTTGGTGAGGTGCTCATGGTCATTATAGTCCATTGTGCCGAACAATTTACGGGAGATTGTACCGACGAACCCTAACAATGGTGCTCTTCCCTTCCTGATGGTATTGGACTCAGGGTTCTCCATGATGTTTGCGAGGTGTTTCTTCAAGTTTTGATATTCTCTCGCATAATCTCGCATAACCGCTCTTTTCAGACCACTTTCACAAGCGGTTGCGGGTTGGTGCATGATGCAGTCCCTGAATCTTCGTTCCACGATTTCGTAACCTGCTAATTCCTGTCCTATTAGAGAGTTCAGATCCACTTTTATTGTGAGATGCCAATACTTCTGGATCATTCTTATCTGGTCAATTTTCTCGAAATACAGCCCTGGATTATGCTCGATTGGTAAGAGAGTTTACGTGGATTTTGTCGGCCTGAATTCTTCAGATATTCCCATTGAGGTAAGCCACAAGAAAAGAAAGAAAATCCGGAGACCCATTCTTTTCCTTTTTTTTCTGAAATAATAATAATAATATCAAAACTCGTTTCAACCTTTTGGGGTGGGAAAGAAAATATATATATTTTTTTTTATTATATTTTGGGTGGTAATTGATAGAACATAGCTGTCGTTACTGAAAGGCACTATTTCCAAAAGCTTCTTCGTTTCCAATAACCTCTTTTTTCTTTGAAAATTTTCGCTCCAATCTTGGCTAATCAATCTGCTTCCTCATTGCCATGTATCCCTTGGTGACCAGGGATGAATTCCAAAATGAGGTCTAGTTTAGATAGTAGCTCGTCTAGTTTCAGCAATAAATGCTTGTTGGCTACCAGCTTTCCTTTCGCATTTTTCCAGCCATTAGTTTTCCATTTTCGAATCTAAGTTGTTACACAATTTATTAGGAATTCCGAATCCGTGAAAATTCTGATGTGTGAAAATTTTAGGTCCAATGATATTTGGCAAGTCAATAGAGCAGCCAATATTTCTGCCAGTATATTTATCACCTTGCTCTTTTGAATGGTTTTAGCGACGTTAAGAGGATGCTTATTCCCGAACCAAACACCTATTCCTGCGATGGCGTTGTCACGTCCATTGAATGAACAGGAACCGTCTACGAAAATATCCACCATCGAGTCTTGATGAGACATCTTTGAATTTCTCTGAGAAAATAGTAATTTTCTTCTTGAGCCGATTGGTAGTACTGGAAGTTCAGATCTGATTAATCATGTTTGTAATCATGTTTGTTAGGATTGTAACGGTTGGCTTGACTGACCTTGAGCCAACTCGTTAAAGGCACAAAAAAATTTATTTTACTCGACCAAAATTTATGCTCCGAATTTTCTCCAATTTACTCCTGATCAATTTTCCCTTATTTAACCTGGGAGCCAGTCGTTTTTCGAAATTCTAAGAACTTTGGGGAAAGCGACAAATCCCCAAGTTTTATTTTAATTCAATTAAAAAACAGAACCCCAGAAAGACTTTAGATTTACCCGTGTTACATCAGAACTATTATTCCCAACAATTCCAAAATAGCACGGTTTTATTTATTTTTCCTGTTTTGAGCCTAGTTCAGAACCAATAGCTCGGGATAGGAAGAAGGGAGTTTCTGCGTTTAACTATTTCTAATAGGGTGACAAGGTGAAAATAACGTCATTTCTTAATAGTAATTTGGCTTATATTTTCTAAATAAAAATAATTTTTAAGATTTTACAAACATAATTATTTACATCCTCTGATCAATTTCCAATAGGTTTGAATTTTAACTATTTATTTTCTACAATGAATTTTTTTTTTTTGTCAATCTGATACGATTCTCTAGAATTCACTTTTCCAAAATTTGATTAATTTCTCATCCCAAATAATTCAAATGAAATAAAATAAAAATTTCCCATAAACCTAACGGGATTCTCTAAATTTTACATATTTCGAAATTTTATAGATTTTTCATTTTTCCTGATTAAAATTAAATAAAATAAATTTTATAATGAATCCGACGGGACTCTGTAAGTTTTATTTTTCAGAATTCGATAAATTTTTCATTTCAACCCAATTAAAATTAAATACAATAAATTTTTGTAACAAATCCGATTTTATATGAAAAAATTATTTACCGAATACGCGAAATCTGCGCGCGCAGTATCCCTCGATTTTTATTAAACTTGTTCACTTACATTCTTCGTTTTGTTGCCTCTTCTATTTTTTTCCAAATTTTCTCTCGTTTCTCTTCATCTTCCTTTTACTCAAAATTTCCACAATTCTTGAATCAAAATTCGTTTCATTTCTTTCTCTTCTCACACTCAAAAATCCCCGAAAAATTCGTTAGTCAAATTCATTTCATTTGGCTCGTGTACGAATGACGATCATAAGAATCACCAGCCCAATCAGCATCAACTAGACCATACAATTCTTCTCCGGTCCTTGTGTACTTCAAGCCCAGTCTCGAAGTTCCTTTTAAGTATCTGAACACTCGTTTACCAGCCTTCCAATGTACTTCGTTGTAATTGGAATTAAATTGACTTAGATAGCTGACCATGAAAGCAATGTCCGGTCTTGTGGTCACTGCCAGATATAATAGACCTCCAATGAGTTGTTGATAAGGAAAACGTCTCATTTCTTCTTCATTGGATTTTTCTGGACGAGATAGCACACACTTTGCCTCTATTGGTGTTGAGATCGGTTTACAGTTCAACATGTTGAATCTTGTCAATAATTTTTGGATGTAATCATGTTGATTTAGAAAAACTGCATGACTATTTTTGTCTTGTTTGAAATCAATACCAAGACAGTAATTGACCAATCCCATGTCTTTCATCTGAAATACCTTTGACAAGTTCTCTTCGATCATCTTGATCCAGTTGTTATCATTGGAAGCAATCAATATGTCATCTACGTAGATAGTAACAAGAACAATTGAATTCCCTTCTCTCTTGTAGAATAAACATGGATCATAGATTGTAGATCTCAATTTCAGTTTCAGTAGTTCATCTGTCAGACGTTTATACCACTGAACACCAGCTTGTTTTAAACCGTAAATTGCTTTCTTCAAGAAGCATGTTGCGTTGGTGATGTTCTGCAATGAGTTGAGCCAGATTCTTGATATTTCCAAAAGCCTCAGATCATTAATCACTTCCCCCCTTGAACCGACTGGTTCACCATTAATGATCCTCCTCAAAATTGTTGACAAATGTTCAGGAACTTGCATGTAAGTCTTCTCGTTCAATAATCCATTCAGATATGCTGTGACAACGTCCATTTGATGAATCGTGAGTCCCAATTCAGCTGACAAAGCTGATAAGAGTCGAATGGTCTTTGATTTCACCACGGGTGATGTAGTTTCGGTGTAATCTATCCCCGGACGTTGAGCACAACCTTTTGCCACCAGCCTGATCTTTTTCTTGTCATTTAATCCATCAGTCTTAGTCCTGAATACCAAACGATTTTTAATGATCTTCTGATTACTCGGACAAGATACAATATCCCAAACCTGATCATTTATCAGCGAGATATATTCATCTTCAAGTGCTTTTTTCCACGATTCAACATGAGGAGATTCCTGTGCCTCTTTCCATGTACAAGGATCATTCAATGTGATCAAATTAGCAGAAACCTCTTCATCATCCTTATTAAGCTGATCCATTGAGTCCTGGAATACCTCTTCATCAGTATCATTCATATCATCTAGGTCATCTAAGTCATCCATGTCACCTATTGTGCTGTAAATTTTTCTCGGTCTACCTGGACCTCCACTTCTCAGTAATCTAGGGCGACCTCTTCCACGTCGTGTAGGTGCTCATGTACGTTGTGATAAAGTTGGAACTGGTGATGACACTGATGGTGGTGTTCTCGTGGCTTCTTTTTCTCTCTCTACTCTCTCAGCTACACTATCTGGTGAAGACCATTGAACTTTTAGCTCATCATGATGATCAAGGTGACTAGCAGATGATGTTGGGTAATTTTTAGATGACTGTATTATTTCTGATGGCTTATTAAATTTTCCGAAACCCGATTTATCGCTGAATCTTGCGTGTTTACTTGTCAAGATTTTTCCTTTTTCAGGACACCAAAAGCGATATGCTTTCGAAGTAGTTGAGTAGCCCACAAATACACACTCCAGACCTTTTGAAAATAGTTTGTTCTTCTGTTTTGTATCAAGAACAAAAGCTTTGGCTCCAAAAATCTTCATGTAACTCAGCGTTGGAGTTTTTCCGGTCCATATCTTGTGTGGTGTCTCTCCATTAAGAGCTCTTGTTGAACAGCGATTACGAATGTGAGCAGCAGTGTTAACAGCTTCTGCCCAAAAACGAACTGGAACATCTGATTGTCGTAGTAAGCAACGAGCCATTTCAATCAATGTACGATTCATCCTTTCTGTAATTCCGTTTTGCTGAGGGGTATAAGGAGCGGTTAATCGTCTCTGAATGCCGTTCTCCTTACAAAAATGATCAAACTCCGGATTGCACATTTCTCCGCCGTTGTCTGATTGTAAAAATTTAATTTATTTACCAGTTTGTTTTTCAACCTGGGCTTTATAATTTTTGAATGAATTAAAATACTCATCTTTCGTTTTCAAAAAATCGACGTAGCACCATCTCGACTTATCATCAATGAATACTGCAAAATAACGTGCTCCAGATAACGATGGTGTCCTCATTGGTCCACAAATATCTGTGTGAACTATCTCCAGTACATCTTGTGTTCGTGTTTCATCACTTGATTTAAATGAAACTTGTGTAATTCTCTCTTGAGCACATATATCGCATTTCTCCAATTTTTCATTTAATTTTATCTTTAATCCATGAACAGTGCCTTTCTGTGACATTATCTTCAATGCTCCTTCATTTACATGTCCTAAGACTCGATGCCACATCTCCGAATCATTCGCAGGTTTCCAGTCACGTTCCATATTTGCCAAATTTCCATCTTCCACCGATTCACTCACATAATATAAGTTACCTCTCCTGGCTGCCTTCAGAACCACCTTTCCACGTTTATCATAAATTATTCCTTCATATTCACTAAAAAGAACGTCGAAATCACGATCAGTTATTTTTGAAACTGATAAAAGATTTGATCTCAAGTCAGGAACATAATAAACATCATTCATTTTAAAAATCTTCGTTGTGTCTCCCTCTTGGGTTTTTAATTGAGTTTTTCCAACTACAGTAATGTAAATGTTCTCTTTATTTGCCAAATTTAATGGTTTTTTAATCTCTGAAATATTATCTAACATTTGTTTATCTTTGACCTTGTGTGATGATGCTCCGCTGTCTAAGCAGAACTCCTTTGATATACCTGGTATTATTCCACCTTCCAAGAAAGCATATTCTTCAACATAATCGGCTTGATTTGTTCCAGCATCTGATTGATTATCATTTTCATTTTCTTCAATATTTCTGGCATATTGTGAGTGATGGGAACGTGACGCTGGAAACCTGGAATTACAATAACGAGCAATATGACCTGAACGATTGCATCTGTAACAAGTTAAAACTGATTTCGACCCACCTGCTCCACCTGGTGTACTCGACTTGTGACGATTTTCTCCAAATTTATTATTTTCTCTACTGAAATTATTATTCCTTTGTCCTTGATTTCTCCACTGCTGATTATTAGCTCTTTTCACAAACATTGCATTTTGATCGTCTGTATCTGCATTTTCAAAAATTCTTCGCGAATCAAAATCCTCCAAAATTTTAATTTTTGATCAATCAGGTTTCATTATTTCATCTCGTGACGTCATGGCTCTACGAAACATTTCATATGACGGTGGTAGTGTACACAACATCAAAACTGATAACATGTCTTCATTAATATCTACTCCAATTTCTCGAAGTTTATCAACTGTATCAGTGAACCAATCCAAATGTGATTTTAAATCATCTGTTTCTCTCATTTTCCTCAGTATCAAACTTTGTATTAAATAGGCCTTACGCCCTGGACCACTTGATTGAAAAACATCCTTTAATTTTAAAAAAGCTTCTCTCGACGTAGCACATCTCTTTATATGTTTTTTCTCGGAATCTTCAACGGCCAAAATAATTTCTGATAATGCTTTTTTTCATCTTCGCCATCCCAAGCAATTTGTTGAGCATTGGGTTGCTCTGCTCCAACTGTTCCCGATGGTCTTGTTATTTTACCATTCACATAACCCCAAAGTCCACACTTTATCAATAGAGCTTTAATATCTAACTCCCATGTGTGGATGTTCTCTTTATTTAATTTTGTGATTGATGTCGACGTTTTAGACATTTTTTCAATGCCAATTTACTCTATAAAAATATCAACAAATAAAATCTCTCAATCGTCCAATAATTAAATCAATTAAAAATAAAACGTGACTCGTACCTCGATTAAACTTTTTCAGTTTTTCATCGGAAATTTCATAGACTCTGGGCCCATAACCTGTTGTATATATACTTTAATTTGTCGGGTAACTCAATCAATCAAAATGATCCAATATTATTTAAAGATTACTAATTATTTATTCGATTAATTTCTTTAATTGTTTTCACTACATTTTGGAGCAGGGGTGAGGATTTCACAAGTGAAGAAGGAATATAGAAAAAGCCCCCTCTCGAGTAATATCAATTAATTAGATCAATATCGATAAAATAGTTTTCTCTAGATAATTTTAAATGTCCAACATTTCATTCTTTTTCTCACACAAAAAAAACCCGAAATTTTCACAATAAGATCCGGTTTATTATTCTTTTCTTTTCACTCAAAAACCCCCAAAATTCTTTAATAAAATCCTTTTTATTTTTCTCTCTTTTCGCACGCAAAAATTTCCACAATCTAATAATCAGTCTAATAATCTTTTTTTTTCTTTCACAACTTAATCATCTCGATGCCGCGCCCTAATTAATTCGGGAAGGAAGTGCATCGCTTCTTGCGAGTGCGTTGCCCCTTCCTTACCTAATTCCTTTTTTTTTCAATAGTGGGGTCAATCATGTGACAAAAATCACATATGATTTGCACCCCACTTATTGAAGAGTGGGAGAATACTCGCGATTTCTTTCTGTTGCCAAGGCATTGCAATTCAATGCCTCTGACAATCAGAAAGACTTATTTTGATAAAATAATCTAAAAATCGATAATGGACGACCCGTGTTATTTACACCGGCCGCCTTCTATCTTTTCGAACAATGGTGAATCATGTTCACCATTGTTTTTATTAACTTTTTCATTCGAAACGAAAAGTGTCTTTCGTTTCGAATAATTCCCCAAAAAAATTAAAAATAAAAAAAAACGTCTCAGTTTCTGGACGTTACACCCGCTTTCTTCCGCGAAACTCTTTTCCTATCTCAAGGGGGGGAGTGGCCGATGCCCTCCCTTTGGGTATTCGGGACAGGACAAAAACTTCACACCAAACTCCTGAAAATTTCAGATTCAAACAATAATAATTAGATATATTTAAAAAAGTAAAATATGTACATTTAAATCAGAGAGAATATGAAAATATTCAAGGAAATTTCTTGTGAATAATATTATTATTATCTCACGTTAACTACTAACTCGAAATTCCACTCAGAACGAACAATAATGATTCTTGCTCTAGCTTGGGTGTATATACCCCAAACAGACGCTAACTCGGCGTCCTTTGAGTTTTATTATCTTTACAAAACAATATTAATGACTTTGACTCAAAATTTCTATTATTTGGGGGACTCGTGTACCTTACGTCTATGCTTCCTCCTATCCGTCTCGGTCTCTCCAAACTCCTTTTATCTTTTTCCTTATTTCCTTGAATTTCTCTCCAATCTTCTGTATACTTTTCTTTAACTTAATTCCGGATTCTCTCTGCGATGTGACCGTCACGGTGTCCCGGGAGAAGAAGAACGAGTCTTCTCTCCCACGAGTCGGCATTGGGTTTCCTCGGCTGTTTCCTCTCAATTTCGGTAGAGCCGAACCCCAACCCAACCAATTGTCCCGCGAGTCCCCCACTACTTCACCCCCGCCACTGGTTTTACTTAAATTTTTCTTAAACTAAACTAATTCCAAAAAATGTACAAAAATAATCATAATAACTCGGACAATAGTTTCGCGACACTGTACAGTTAATTGTATACGCCACCCGGACACGTGCGGTCCATTGATCGGGGATCAACTGATCCACTATTTTGCGGTTTATAAAAATGATAAACCTCTGCTGCCGGGAACAGTCTCGGAAAAATCCGATACTGCCGGCTCGATCGTGCCACCGGAGGAATACTTCGTCACCATTCCATCGTCATAAATGACTTTGGAATGGCGTTCACTGGGTACCTCGGGGCGGTGATTCCTTCATGTCCGCGGACATGCAGCTTCATGAAATATTTAGAGCTTTGTGGCACAGAACGTCTGTTTCCACTGAGTTAGTAACATAAGGATATTGACAATCCTTAATTTTTTAATCTCTCATGTGGCTCAATCTATGAGCTCGTGTCACTCCTCGTTTATTAATCAATCGAGGCGTTGTCCCGCTCAAATCGCGACACTGTACAATTAATTTAATTTTATACGCCACCTGGACACATAAGGTCCATCGGTCGGGGATCAACTGATCCACATGTTTTGGGTGTGTTATTATTATGCCAAACCTCTGCTGCTAGGAACAGTCTCGGAAAAATCCAATACTGCCGGTTCGATCGTGCCACTGGAGGAATACTTCGTTACCATTCCATCGTCATAAATGACTTTGGAATGGCGTCGACGGGGCACCTCGGGGCGGTGATTCCTTCATGTCCGCGGACATGCAGCTTCGTCGGAATATTTAGAGTCGTTGGCAAACAGAGCCCATTCACTCCACCTATGCCACCGAAGAAGAAGTTCCCCGAGATGGTTGCGGGCCTCTCTTCCATAACTCATATCCGAAAATATAGTTTAGGCGACATCGGAAGCTAGTCCCATTCAACAGCGCATCCATCATCTTTCAGTCCCACTCTCATACTTGCCTGAGCTCGGCAGCTTACTATGCGAGGTCTAAGCACCATCCGATCCAGGACTTTTGCCTACTCCCAGCAGCTAACTAGGTTACCAGCCTCCGCCCATTCTGGTTGTAGGACTTACCGACCTTCAAACTCTTAAACTCAGAGGTCGGAGCGAACAGCTTGTGCTCTGAAAAGAGCAGTATCTCACACACCTGACTTAGTCAAGGTGTGCATGAGTGAGCGCCACCGGTATTATAATCGTGGCCCTCACCATACCGTACACAGCTTGATGAACAGAGCAATGGGCTCTGCGCACCAAACTTACGGCATGCTCCGTCCTAGCCGAAGCCCCACAGTGAATTGTCATCCAAAATCCTCGGGAGTTTGAGCCCTTTGTGAACAGCATAAATCCTGTCGCTGCAAGTTACTGTGGCAACTACCGCACTCTCCTAGCTCGCTCGCTCGAGCCGTGGTGCCCTGAGACTGTTGGTCTTAGATTAGCTAAGCGTCAACTAGACCCAAGGACTTGACTGAAGCCTGACATAATCTAGGGGTTTGCCTTCGTAGCATTAGGTCGTAGTGCATTGACTCTAAATGGCCTCCCACCTAGTTGTCAAGTTGGCTTCAGAGCGCACGTTGACTAGTTTGGAGGTATTCTTGCTGAAGTTATGAATACCTCCTAGGTTTAGGAGCTTAATCACTTTCTCCCAGTGACCTTCAACCCTCGAGCCCTTTTCGGATACCCTACTTTGGGTTGTCGAAGGCGCACCTATTGGTACTTGCCCTTCTATTGTGGCAAAGTCTTGATATAGTTGCTGTATAAAGGCCCAAGCATGGCAATGCTCGGCCTAGATTTGGTGGTTCGCACACCGCCTCTATACCCCTTTATAGGTCCTTTGCCTGTTTCCATTAAGTTAGTAACATTCGGATACTGACAATCCTTGGTCTCTTGATCGCATATGGCTCAGTCTATGAGCTCGTGTCGCTCCCCGTTTATTAATCAATCGAGGCGTTGTCTCGCTCATACGCGACACTGTGCACGGATAAGTTCAGTCTTTATTTCCACTCGAGTCTTTTATTTCACTCTGGCTTTGGCGTTTTCTCTGGCGATCTCCCGCCTCTCTCGCCGTTGGCCAACATTCCCTCGGCTGCTGATGCTGGACCAAGTAAATTGATGCTGCATCTTCCCAAGTTCCTCTCGGGTGCCCTTGGTGCTGCTAATTTTTTCTTTGGGACTGGGGAAGTTCCTCCCCAGTCCTGACTCACGAGCTTTTCTCCAATTTTTGTAGTTAAATTGAAAAAAAGGAAACAAAAACAATTAGTGAGGTCATAAAAATCTGTTGATCTCACTCTGGACATGTGCTGCATTGACTCTGGGTGAGCCCCATCCTCACCGGATACCGCGAATCGCGATCATTATCGTGATTTTTATTCAAAATAACTAGCGGTCCTACCCTCGCTTCGCTCGCGTCAGATTTTTTAGCAGCTCCTATACTGACTTATAATTATATATAATTCATCGAGGGAAGATTAGTAAAATGGACATTCTAATCAGAAAATTCCAGGAAATCGCAGGCAGAAACGATGTGTCAGGATTGATTTTTTTCAATTTTGAGAAAATTTCTCTTTTCGCCAAGTTTTGGAAGGATTGCCCCTTTGAAAATCTACAAAATTAATTTTTTTGGTGATATCTCCGGTTCTATTAGTTATAGCAGCCCGGGGCTGATTTCAAATTAAAGGTGAGCTCATTCCTCTTTAATCCAGTTCGGTCGAATTTTTTCAAGTCAATTTCTCAAAAACTTCCAGGCCATTTTCTGAAGATTAGTTTCCACATTATGAGTACTTGATAGATGAATAATTTCTTGTTTCGAACTGCGAAATCGATGGAACATGAGCTCAACTTCCATCCGAGATCAATCCCAGATTGCTACAACCAGTAGAAGGAGAGATATTCTCGAAAAACTAAAATTTTCTAAAAACAGTTCTGATTTATGATTCTATAGGAAGTTTTTTCAGCTTTCTAATAGTATCATCAGAAAAAATCTATCTCTAATTATTTTCATCAATATCGATTGTTTTATTGGGGGAAGCTGGTGTAAAATAGGTATCCCAATTGAACGGTTCGAGATCGAGATTTTTCAAGAATACCATTGTAAAGCTGAGAAAAATTTAGGGAGAGAACGTATGTTAGTATCGATCTGTTCCAGTTTTCCTAAAGTTTCATTTCTTGGGCCAAATTTGAAAGGAGTCCCCATTTCGAAAATCAGACAAAATTACTATTTCGGTTAAAAAAAATATAAACTGACGTTGACGTACTGACTCAGTGACTCACTTGACTCGGGGGGTAAATCCCTTGCGAGTTCTCACCGCCGACCATCCCTCGGCATACGCAAATAATATAAACTGACGTTGACGTACTGACTTCAGTATCTCCGATTCTATTCATCGTAGCTACCTGGGATTGATCTCGAATGGAAGGTGAGCTCATTTTCCATCGATTCATGTTATCCATATTGTTCTTAATCAATTCTTCAAATACTCATAGACCATTCTCTGAGAATCAGCATTTTCCCTGTATGTCTTCGAAAAATAGATAATTGCTTCCTTTATACTACATGAATTGATAAGGAATGAGCTAATCTTTCATTGAGGAATAACCGGAAATCCCAACACCCGATAGTACAAAAAAATTCCAAAAAACGGAAATTCTTCAAAAATAGAAGTCTTTTATATTCGAACTTTTAAAAAATGAAATTTTTGAGAAATTCGAAAAATTCAAAAAATTAAGAAAGAACCTTCCTTCAATATTCTCATCAATATTGATTGATTTATCAGAAGAAGTTGGGGCAACGTATACATTCCAATTAAACGGTTCAAGATAGAGATTTCACCAGAATTCTATTGGAAAGCTGTAGAAATCTTAGGTCAACAATATGTATTACTATTATCTTTTTAACTTCCCGATAAGGGAAATTTATGTAATGGCTCCGAAAATGAAAAATTGATTTTTCGATCGATCTTCATGTTTTAAGACCTCCCCAATATTTTTTGATAGTTTTCACGATCATGTCTGTGTGTGTGTGTGTGTGTGTGTGTTTGTGTGTATGTCCGATGATCAATTTTTTCGTTCACGTTTTCTCATAAATCAATAATGTGATCGAGGTGATCGATGTGGTAATCGAAGCATCTTGACATAAATTCGCGGTCATTAGATTTTGATCGGAATCGATCCAGTACTCTCTTAGTGTTTAAGAAAAGCATTATCAAGTTCTTCTTCCCAAAAAGTGGAGTCTATGCATTACCCCCGAAAAAGAAAAATTGATTTTTTTATTGATCTCCAGATTTTTAGATCTCCCCAACATTTTTTGATAGTTTCCACGATTATGTCTGTTGTTATTTATCGTTTTTATCATTCATCATTTTTTCTAATAGTAAGTGAGAGAAATTATCGAGGAGTTCTTTCGGCTTGAAGTCACATTCATCACAATACATTCTCACTAATTCCTTCTGATCAGCAGTAACGCACTCCTCCATTCGCGAGCGAGCGAGCAACTACGCACTCCTCTATTCGCGAGCGAGCGAGCAATTGCTCACCCCTAGTTTCAATTTATCATTGATATGATTCCCATGAGAAGTTTTCTCAGCTTTCCAATAGTATTTTCAGAAAGGATCTATCTCCAATATTTTCATCGATATTGATTAATTGATCAAACCGAGAGTGGAATGAATCGGGCAATCCATTTGAACGGTTCACAATGGAGCTTTTATAACCAATTTATTGAAAAATTGAAATTTTCTTAGGTAGAAAACATATGTCAGTATAGGTTTTTTTCTAACTCCCAATGTTCTTGCACTTCCTAGAATATTCTTGAACCTTCAAAGAAATTCTAGAATTTTTTCGAACTTTCTGAAACATTGGAAAATATCTCCCAGCCTTTTGCAACATTCTCCAATCTTCAAGAACACTCCAGAAAGTTTCCGAACCTTCTGGAACATTCCAAAATATTTCCAAATCTTTTGGTACTAAAAAAGATTTAGAAATATCTTGGAACATTTTTAAATATTCTGGCACCTTGGGGGGCATTGTAGAATGTTTCTGAACTTCCCGGAACATTCTAGAACAATCTAGAATAGTCTAGAACAATCTAGAATATTCTAGAACATTCTAGAGCAGTCTAGAACATTCTAGAACAATTTGAAACATTCTGGAACAATCTAGAACAGTTTAGAACCATTTAAAACTTCCTACATCAATTTAGAACATTCTAGAAAAATCTAGAACATTCTAGAACAATTTGGAACATTTTAGAACAATTTGGAAAATTCTAGAACGCTATAGAACAATTTGAAACGTCCTAAATCAATTCAGAACATTCTAGAACAATTTGGAACATTCTAAAACAATCTAGAACATTCTAGAACAATCTAGAGCATTCTAGAACAATCTAGAGCATTCTAGAACAATCTAGAACATTTCCAGATCTTCTGGAACATTCTAGAGCATTTTCGAACTATTTGGAACCTTCTCGAACATTCCAGAATACTCTCAACTATTCTAGATTGTTCCAGTAAATTTTAGAACGATCTAGAGCATTGTTGTATATTACCCATGAGGAGCAAATAAGTAAAATACTCTCTTTCATCCCCATATCTCTGGAACCAGCCCCCCTAGCCGAAAACGGAAAACTTCTTCATGGATAGGGGGTGGAGGGCTACCACACCATATAACCCCCATGGGGCTATAAGGGTTGGTTCCTGAGCTTTAGCGGCATTCACATAATAACACACTTTTTTTTATTATATATATTGATTAATTATTCTTATTTTCTTGATTCTGTGACGGTAAAAACCGTCACAGGATGCTTCATGAAACGATGCCCTTCTTCCGATTCTAACACAGTATTCCCTTTCTCCGTTATTTCCACAATTTCATATGGGCCCACGTAACAGCTGTCCAACTTATTTGTACGAGGTTCCTTGCCCACATAAGCGAACTGGCCTATGCTCAATTCCAATGGGTGTGCATTCCTGTCGTACAGTTCCTTGGAATGTAATTTGGCTTCTGTTAGATTCTTCACTGCAATTTCATGGATTATGTCTAGTTTCCAAATAAAGTCAGTCAAGTAATCACCATACGTTTCGATTTGTTCCGAATCTCGAACATTTGAAGGCATTCCAGCTCTTTTCCCATACAACAACTCGAATGGTGTAAACTTCGTCGCACTGTGTACCGTGGTGTTACAGGAAAACATTGCAAATGGTAATAGCTGGTCCCAGTCCGTGAATTCATCAGTGAAAACCTTCAAGTATTCTGCTAGCACATGATGACTACGCTCTAATGCTCCATTTGATTGAGGTCGATAACCTGAGGTAGTGATGTGATGGAACCTCAAGATCTTGCTCAAACAACCCAATAATTTACTGGTAAAGCTTGTCCCTTTGTCCGACAAGATGATTTTGGGACAACCATACAAGGCTACAAACTGGTGAGCTATTGCTTCTGCAATAGTGTGTGCCTTGATATCTGGTAATAGGACAGCGTCGCAGTGCTTCGAGAAATTATCCTGGATAGTCAAGATGTGGACATTTCCAACATGAATGCGTGGAAGAGGTCCAACAGTGTCGATGGAGATTTTCTGGAAGCATTCAGTGGGTGTTTCTGTTATCAGCATTGGTTGTCTAGTCTTGATTCTTCTCAATTTCTCAAGCTGGCAGGTCCTGCATTTCTTGATGAAATGTTCAATTTCTTGCTTCATTCCTGGCCAATAAAATCTCTCCCGAACCCGGTGAAAGGTTTTGACGATTCCTTTATGGCCTCCAGGTAGGGTCTCATGACATTCCTTTATTATCTCCTCTCGCAAAACTTCCGGTGGCATACTGACGTTTCCATGACAGAGAGCGATCTTGACTGGGTCATCCTGAAACTCTCGTTCCAGGAAATGTCTGATATTGATCTCTGCATCACTTCCATCACCCTGATGTACCATTTTGAGGGTAGAGATGTTGAACTTGTACAAGGCTTCTCTCAGGTCCTGTAAACAGAGTCGTAAAGTTTTCAATTTTACCTTCTCGAAGTGGGAATCTTTGACAATCATGGTAAAGGTATAAAATTTTCCACATTTCGTTGCCAATACTTGACCCTTCTGTGGAGTTAAAGACTTTAAGTAACTTGGGTCTATCAGGTTCAACTCTTCCAAAAGTTTTGTCGGTTGTCTGATAACTTTACAGTCTGCTCCTAGGAAATGAGCGATGTTATCTCTGGTGAAGGTGAGACCATCCCAGATTTCGTGGATATTGGCGAGGTTTGTGAAGTGGTCACTTTGTGGAATCGTGATTTTATCAGGTATGACTTCCTCGTCTAGGTCTTCCATTATTATTCTCGGTTCGTCAGTGAAATGATGATTGGAGGCAATTTGATTTCCCTCTTCCAATAGTTCAATGTCAACTGAATTCTGCTCGATATTTCATCTCGTGTTTTGGCTTCGTTCATGAGTCTCTGAGACTGTCGATAAAGTCGGCAATAGGTTTCTGGGTGCCGACACCGGTCTGTTTCCTGGAGTTTGGTTAGACTGAGGCGAAGACCCCGATAATGGTGTTTCCACAACTGCAGGAGTCGGTTGAAGAGTCCCTGGAGAATTTGATGACGGTGCTTTCGTGATAATGGTGTTAGGAGGTGCAGTGTTGTGGATCTCTGCTTGTACCATTATTCTTTCAGGAGACGGGACTGCGGAGGAATCTGAATGTGAATCGGAGGTCCCATTGTTGGTAGAATTTTCCAAAGGAAGGGAAACATCTGCTATCTTTCTTATCCTTTGGTCAAAACGATCCAAGGACTCTCGCACTTGACTCTGAAAATCTGATCCCAAATTATTCTGCTTCACAGGGGATCCGTTTTCCTCATCCTGTGCTTTCCTTTCTTGTTGTTCCCGATTAGATAGATCTGCCATGAATGCATCGAATCTATCCAGGCTTCCCTGAAGTGCTGGTTGGAAAAGCGAGCCGTTAATTGGCTCAAAGACTTCGTCGATTCCTTTATCTTCCTCTGGTGGTACTAGGGGTTCAGCTTCGATGATGCTGGAATTTCCCTCAATTCCAGGTAGAGAACCATCTATTGTTAACTCATCAGTGATTCATGACTCTTCTGGCTCTCCTATCACTGAAACCTCTGGATCTCCTGGAGTGATCGGTGTCCCCGAATTTTCTGAATTAGCCAAGACCGTGGAATTCATTTTGGTCGGAATCTGGCCAGGTTCAGGTGTTGGAGCTTCATCACATTGATCTGTTGACGTTGTTGCCGCTGCACTGGTCTTATAAGGCCTGGCCAATTTATAAGAAACTGGCTTACGACTTCCTGTAATTTCTTCGGACACTCGCCTATGTTGTAGTCTAGATGCAATGGTAGAACCACTTGCTGGTGTCACTAGAGACTCTGATTGAATCCTCACCTTTTTACTTGCTGCCGTTGGTTGACGCATTCCAGTTGGTTTTAGGATGGGCTTGGTCGTGTTGGTTTGGTTGCGTATTAAAATACCCGACGACAAAATATCTGCGACAAAATATCCGGGCGTTAAAATATCCTAACCAAAAATATCCGCGAACAAAGTATCCGCAACGACAACATATCCACAACGACAAAATATCCACAAAATAAACACAATTATGAATGAAAAAATATGTATATTTTGAATAACATCATTTTACAATTACAAAAAAAAACACCAATTCATGACGATCACATTACATTGCAAGCACAGAAGCAATATTATGCAAATACATAACTTGATTATTAGGATCATAAGAGGAAACAATATTTTTTAAGCGCGCATCAAGATCGCAGTATTGCTTCCGACGTTTCACCGCAATTCCCAATCCCGTCTTAGCCTGTGCAATCAGAACTTCAGTAATATTTTGCTCATTAATAATGACCTCAATCAATCGATGAACACTAGCGTGATGAACTCGTACACGATTATTAAATGAATGATGCCATCCTTCAATAGAATTGTTGGAGCCTATTCCATCACGAAGAACGGCATCATAACAATTCCAAAAGCCAATTTGAAAAAATGGCTTCAGACGCCTCTTTCCACTCCGTGATAAAACCCCAATACAAGTACGCTCAAAATAATCGAGTAAACCACGCAATTCAACGTCATTATCAACATAATACTGACTTTCAACGAGTTTAGCAAATGCACTGCAAACATCCCCAATGGGTACGAATGACAATGCCAATAACATCCGTACATTCAAAGCAAAAATCAAATCAGTATTATATAAATTCTGTTCCCCCAATGATTGTACTTTTCTCCAAACAGCTTGACTAAAGTGAAATAAACAACCATTAGCTTCACTTTGCGGAAAAACAAATTTGAACGCGTTGATGAAAGCTAATTCAAAATCAGACATCATGAAAGATGGATTCAACGTAGGCATGCGATCTTTATGTAGCGATAAAACATCAATGTAAGTCTGTTGACTTTTATCACACAATAATGCATAAACCAATGGCATCATTTTTCGATTTTTTAAGCCATGAATCGTGTATAGCTGTTAAAAAATAGACGGCGCAGAAGAGAAAGTACCATCAGCTGCCCATTGATCACACTCGGATAAAAATCGCAAATTAGAATCAGTTGTGAAAATCAAGTACCGATTTTTGTTCTTCCCACTATCAAAAAACAGTAAATTCTCCCCTCTTTCAGTCTCACAAAATCCAGCATGTAATTCCAAATCCTCACTCTTCTTTGGCTCTACGAATGCAATTTCATGTTCCTTACGAACACGTTGAACATTGCGAGCCAAAGATGTTAATTTTGGAAGACGGGCGGCCACAGGAGTTGAGACACCTGCCACTGCATTGCCAACAATTGACCCTGGTGAATCGTCATTGTTACGAGCCCGCTTACGAATTTTCCCTTTTATCTTCTTTGCTTCAATACTCGCAGCATCAGCAGAATGATCATGAGTCGGTGGATCCCCAATAATATTACCTAAATAACACAATGAATTAATAAATTAGTGAAAAAATATAAAAAATAATATAATGTAATATCATCAATTAATGCTATAAAAAACTAACCTGTACGACTGGCAGAGTCAGTGTAAGCTTTGGCATCACACGTCTTTTGACAACAACACCAAACAATACTGCTTTCATTCACGCGTTTCTGGGTAAATAAATAACCATCCAGAAACAATTGTTTATGTCCTTTTTGTGACACGAGAAACTTGAGCGGCATTATTAAAATACAAAAAAATATATATTAAAATACAAGGAAATCAATATCACAACTGGACACGATGAACGAATAAACAGGTAATTAAAAATATCGGTGAAAACAATGGAAATAAAAAGCAATCATTAAATCAATTATGAAATACAAGATAGCGCCACAATGAAACGAAAAATAATTATCGACCGTGATGACAGCAGATATCCTTATCGGCAGAAATTTTGCCGCGGATATTTTGAAAAGGGATCGTATGTCGTGGATATTTTGTCGTGGGGAATATTTCGTCTGTGGATATTTTTTTAAACAGATATTCTGTCTACGGATATTTTCCCACGGATATTCTGTCATCGGAGATTTTGTCGCGTCACCATTGGTTTTTTCTGGTGTGACGACTCTCACAAAGATGGGCTCTTCATCTAGGGGATTCTGAGCAAAAGCGTCAGCCAACAAGTCTCTTTTTAATTTTTTAATTTTCACTTCAAAATTGAAATTGTTTAAGCAGGTTTTCCATTTCACTTGCCTGCTCGTTGGGCTTCGGGAGTCCTGTAACCAATTCAGAGAGCGGGTATTAGTTACGATGATGAAATGAACCCCATAGATGTAAGGCCTGAATTGGTAAGCCGCGAAAATTGCTGCCAAACAGTCTCGCTCTGAAGGACTGTATCTGGTTTCGGCGTCCTTCAAGCCTCTGGAAGCGTATATGATCGGGTGTTCTTCTCCTTCTCCATCCAGTTGACTAAGGATGGCTCCTATTCTGACATCAGAACTCGAAATGGTAACAGTGAAAGGTTCTTTCATGTCGAGATGATAAAGTAGTGAATCCTCAGTAATGAGATTCTTCAGCATCGTGAAAGACTCCTGACAGATGTTATCCCAAACAGAATCATTTCTTTTTTTTAAAAGATCGTTGAGTGGTTTTGCTATATCAGCATAATCCTTGACGAATTTTCTGTAGTAGTTGATGAATCTGAGGAATCTTCTATCGCCATTCACGTTCTTGGGTGGAGGCATTTTCTCCAAAGTCCTGAGCTTTGCTGGATCGGGTTGGATTCCGTTTTGATTCATCTTATGACCCAAATACTGGACTTCACCGCAGAAAAATTTACACTTGTCTGGCTGTAGTGTAAGGCAATGTTCTCGTACACAAGAGAAAAATTTCCTGAGGCGAAAATAATGCTCGTCTGCGTCGTAAGAATAGACTACGACGTCGTCTAGGTAGACATAAAGCTCTGTACCCTTGAAACTCGTTAGGACTTGGTCCATCATCCTCTGAAAAATAGCAGGAGCGTTCTTCAAACCAAAAGGCATACGTAAATATTCGTAGTGCCCTCTTGGCCCGGTAAAAGCTGTTTTCTCTTTGTCACACTCATGAACCTCTATCTGATGGACCCCACTGGCCAAATCAAAGACGCTGAAATATTTCGCTCCGCCCAATTGAGATAAAATCTCCGAGATATCGGGTAGAGGGTATGAATCTCCAATTGTTTTCTTATTTAGATCTCGAAAATCAATAACCATTCTCCATCTTTTCTTGCCTTTGGAGTCAGCCTTTTTAGGGACTATCCACAAAGGTGAGTTGTAAGGAGATTCCGAGGTCGCTATGATTCCTTTGTCCAATAAATCATCGATTTGCTTGTTGACCTCTTCCTGATGTTGAGGTGGATATTTATATTGCTTCTTTGCGATCGGGATTTCATCGACTGTTCTGATCTTACATTTGTAGTCCTTCACCTTGCCCAAAGGATCTCCAGGTAGATGAAAAATGTCTTCGAATTCTTGGATTAGCGCTCTGACCTTCTTTTTCTCAAATGACTTTAGGTCTTCAGTATGAACGGAATTGTAGACTCGTTCAAAACGTGATTCACTGGCTGGTTCTGTAATCAGAGAAATATGATTTACTGTGGCTGACCTTTGAACCCCCGACAAATCTTCCAGATCAAAAGGAAGAATTTCTTGTGAAGTTAATTTTAAGTTTACTGGAACTTCATTGGTATTTATGGCAACTGCTAGAACCTGGTATTCCTCAACCCTTACAGCCGCTTCTCCCAGAAAAACTCCAGGCAGTATCTTCACCCTTGGCAAATAACCCTCTGTGAGGCTGGAATTTTGGACTGGAATTGAAACGACCTGACGTGTTACGGGTGGTAATGTGAAGTTGATTTCTTCTGGGCTCTCCTCATGCCACTCGACTGGTCCCATTGGTTTTCCCATGGTAGTAAGGGTCTTCGTCGTGTAGCGAAGGTCGACTTTTTCTTGATCACAAAAAGCGGTCCCCAGAATTCCAATTCCTGAGAATGGAAGTTCCTCTCTGATAACATAGAAATTGACTGGAACACCTAAAATGATCAAATATACAGTTCCAACAACATGAATCAACCCTGATGTGACCCCTGACAAAGTTTCTATATCTGTGCCATTTATCTGTATACTCCCTTCAAGTGCTGATTGGGATATGATGTTGACTTCCGATCAAGTATCTACTAAAAAGATATGGTCTTTCCCTATCAAATGCTGAATTTGTCGTTTGATTTTTGGACCGCCCCCTGTATAGGAGACTCGAGCTGTTCCACATTTCCTCCCACATGATGGTTAATGAAAATGAATGGGAGAAAGTTTGAGTGATGATAGTGTTAGAGTTTTATCCCAAAACGAGATATGAGCTCGAGTGTCTCTCAATAAATTCTCTACAATGATGGCCTCATAATTTCCAGAAAGTGCTGTTAGTACATGGAAAGTTATCGGGACTCCATCTGCTATAGGGATGATGAAGGTCCCTCTTGTGCGCATCTGTGTTCCATTTATCCCATGATATAAGTCGGTGGCGTCCCTGTTTACTGGTGCTCGTGGTGAAATAGCATCTTCGGATACAGCATAGGAAATCACTCCCAGTTTTGAATTACTTGAAACTTGTTCTTTAACGTCAAAAGTTGTCGGTAAATGTGGTGAATATGTGTAATGATGTTAATGTTGGTTGAAAAAGAAATTAATGTCAACTTGTCAAGTTATTGACACTTCAATTTAGTTAAATTGGAGTGTGAAGGACGAAACAAGTTGTGTGGAAATACATGCATGCTTTTACCACGCTCCCCTCTCTCTGTACAAAACAGCAGAACCACGGCGTGCACGTGGAGGGGCTCAGGTTCCAAAAAATGTATTGGAGCCTGATGCTGTAATAGCCAACAGGTCCAACAAGAGATGACAATGGAGGTCTTTTTAATTGGTACCTGGGGCTCACGTTTTGCAACGGATCCCCTGTTTCACCTGACCGTAACATGAATAAATGAATAAATGAATGATGTTCAAGAAGTCTCCCCCTCCACTCAACCTTCACTGAGCATTTTATTGTGTAAAAATTAAATATAATTAATTAATTACCGAAAACCTCCCTCAACCACTCACTCATCAAACATTCATGCTGTTGTTGTAGATTCCATTGATTCATTCTACTAAGCCAGCGCTTGCCTCTTTCTTTTTCCAAAATTCACACATTATTTAACCAAACGAATCGTTGTTTCTCATTGTTTAAATTACCCAAATAATTCACAATCATTCAAAAATCATACATATGTCCATATCCATGGAATTCACTAGCATTCATTATCTCATCATGAGTGACTCTCCTAACCACATCATAAAATTCATCAATGACTTGATTTTGATTGAATCTTTTCCTAAAATAAAATTCAGAAAAAATCTCAAAGAAATATTCTCTTCTTAGCCCATATCTTGGTAGAAAATTCTTGAGGCTATGCCATGTGCTCTCAATGGTGTTAGTGCAAGCACCTGACTCTGGGTCAACCTAATGTTGTGAGTGATTGACTGTGTAATGCTCAAACCCTTCTTTAGAGAGTTGGTAATAAGATTTCGGACAATCTGTGTGGATTATTGCGCCAGGTGTTACGTAACGGTTAATAATTTTTAGGAGCATTTCTTTGGAACGACCTTGAACCAAGGCGGCGAACATTCTTTTACTCACACGTTCAATCCCCCCCACTACCCAATAGCCCAATCTAGCTCTAGCAGAATTCTCTCCCGGACCAATCCTTGTTTCATCAATCTCAACCACTTCATTGTTCCCCAACTTTGTTAAATTGTCAAAATAGTGAATTTTGCAAATGTTTCTGAATTTACGATTCCACTTTACCGCGGTGCAAGATGTTATGTTCCATTGAACTTGGAGAGTTTTTTGGACCGGTCCAAAAATGAGTTTATACGCGAAAAATCTATTTAACTCCCTCAAGTCAATTTTTGTATACTCAAAAATAGTGTCTTTGATAATAGAGACCAATGTACCACATTGAATTCCATTGTTCCTTCTTCGACATGTGTAAAAGAGGCCATTTTTATTTAAACTACAATCATTGCTGGTCCAGCATTTTGATGATGTAATTTCTGGGTAATGGTCCCGAAAAAAGTTGATGGAGCTGAACTGACTCGGCTCCCATCGCGCCCTCCTGGGAGGCCGTGTTCCCGTTTGAATTCTCCCGATGTACTGGTGACTTGGAACGGGCTCTCATCTGTGGTTGTGGCTGGAAACCCCCTTGCTGGGGTGGGCGTTCTCTTGATGGATTTCTAGATCTCGAATCTCGTTGGTTTGCAACTATGGTAACAAGAGTTTCTTTGATGTCTTTAAGGTCCACATGGATAGTACCCATATTCGTCTTGTAAAGCGCCTACGCCAGTTCGCAACGAGGCCACCTCTGTCCGGAGTGCATTGAACTTCTCCTCGGTTACCACGCCATTCTGCTGATTTCTCACAACTTGGTTTATTTGTGATGACGCTGCAAACGGGGGGGGGGGTCTGGCGGCTGTTGGTAGTTTTCCGCTGCAAAATGTACTCGTGACTGCGTCTGAAAAGATTGAGTTTGGTAATCATGATTATGCCCCCCCCCCCCCTATAGTTACTTCTTTCTGGACTGCTCCCTCTGTTGTATGATGAATAACCAGAGTTGGACGGAGGATAACCCTGTGGATGATATTGTGAATGCTGGTGACACGGCGTTGTGTTGGACTGTTGCTGAGACGTTCCAGGTCTCGGCACTCTATCTGTTGGAAAACGTGGGATAACATAGGGAGAGTGCGCTTTCAAATATCTCAGGAGTGCATCTACGATGGTCAGATTCCTGCTGATTATTGCATCCTGTACTGACAATGGTGTGTGAGCACTGAAGCGTTGGACTGCTCGTCGATTTAGTATTGTGGTATAATGGGCTATGTCCCCTTCACCGAATTCTTCTTCTGCTGCTTCGATTCCATGTTCTATCAGTACTGCCAATCGTCGTAAAAATTCTTCCAACCTTTCGTCCTCATACATTTTTAACATAATAATTTCCAAAGTGAAATAATTAAAATCACGATCTCTCTTATAAACTCTGGAAAGGGTTTTAAGGATTTGTTCGGCAGAAGTAATGTCTATTTTGGCTAAATATAGTCGAGCTGGTTCTTCGATTTTTTGGAGAATCAACCGAATATACTCGTCTTTATTTGAACCCACAGCTGTTGGAATTGAAGGCAACCGATTTTTGAAAGCTGCCTCAAACTCTGCGAAATTTACACGATTCGAGGAACCCGAAAATGTCGGAATGCCATTCGCAATGTCCCTAGCCCGAACATATTCAACTTGTGTACCAAGTGCACCGTTATTTGTTACCCCCGTAAAAGTGGTATGTAAATTAGCTGGTGCATCGTTTGTATCTGGCATTCCGTAACTTTTTTCTATTTTTCAAAAATAAAGAATTTAATTAAGTATTTATTTTGAAATTTATCGACTCTTTTGTTTAAAAAGGTACTGGAAAAAATAGTCGTATCCTACCGTCTGCGCCAGAAATTCTAGCTGTTATGTCCGAAGATGTCCGTCGCGTCTAAGGAATAATTAGGTTTATTTTCGAACACTAAACTGGAATTATAATTTAATAAAAAAAATGAACGCGACTATGTTTCGTACCTTTTTGTGTGTCGTGTTGAGGAATATGGTTTTAATGGATTTTTAGGAATTTAGGAAAGGGAAGATCTTGAGTGTTTAATAAAAGAGATGTACACCATTTTAATTTCATTTGATACAAAATCTATTCAAATTAAATATAATCGAAATCTTACACTGTGTTTTATAATTAATTTTCTGTTCGGAAAGGTTGGAATTCTTTTTGATATGTTATGAAGAACAGTACTCACTTTTTTTTTAATAATTTATATAAATAGAAAGGAAATTATTATTTTCTTATTTAAGCGGTGATTCCCTCGATCGTCTTCCGTAAAGGGATTCTAATTCCAGGGAAGTTATCTTCAATCACCGGTTAAATTATTATTATTTTAATTAATTATTGAATTTTTTTTAAAGTTTGAATTAATTTGAGTTCGTTCACTGTTAAGAATAACTTCACACCTTTATTCGAACTAACGGGAGATTACTCTCGATTCAAGGCTACCGTTTGCCCATTAATTAATAAATAAAACCCCCTTTCACGATTACTTGAATTTTTCACTAATAACTAAAGATCAATTTGGCGTCCCGTTGCCTAGTGTAAGTTTTTTTTAACTCGACAATTCTGCTTGAGGATTGGTGAACGTCTACCGAAAAGTGCGAAAACGATCATTTTTGTAAACTTCGAGAATCGCCTGGTTATTGCCCTTTACGGAAAAAGCAATAATCAGCGATTTCAAAATGTGAATTGAAAAAGGAATAAGGAAAAAGAAACACTGCAGTTTTGCAGTATTGCGGGTTATCCACCTCGGGCTGAATAACTCTATTTTATTTCTAAAGAATAAAAAATTTGTGGACATAACAGGGCCAACATCAGGAGCCCATGCAGAAACAGCAGGTCCAATGCATCGGAGCATAAGAGAATTGGTGAATCGCAACAGAGTGAGAATGTTCTCAGATATGTGGAACAGCCAGTATCAGAAGAAACCAAAAAAAATGAAGATGCTTCGTTAGAAGGTAATCTTCAATTTCAATATTTAAGAAAATTTCCGGAATCCCTCCCCAGATAGGTGAGAAACTGTCATATGGACATTTTAATGACTCGTCATCGGCATAACGTACATACGTACACTTTTATGATGTCACATGAACCTGTTCCCAAATTGTTTTCATGCTCACCTATCAATTACTGATTTGTTCGAAAGTCATCAAAAGTCCTCCAAATGAAATGAAGTAGTGAATTTTTAGGGATTATAAATTGAATTGGAATTATTTTGCTGGGATTAAGTCCAATGATAATGATGAATATTTACATCCAGATAATGAAGCACACATTATTAGTTCCAATAAATTTGAAGCGAGTGCTGAGCCAGATCATGACTATTCACAATGGAATAATGGTCTCTCTGGAGTTGAAAAAAAAGTGCGTTATTAATCGATACAATTCCTTAAACTCTGCTATTGAACACTAATTCGTTCAAGTATTATTAGGAATTTCACTATTATTAAAATTTTACTATTGAAAAGGAATGGAAACTTTTAAGGATATAAATTGGACTTTCATCATTTTTCAGATGTTGACCCCAATGGAAATGATGAGTATTTGCCGTCAGCGTATAAGGCACAAATTACCGATTCGAATAATTTTGACGAGATTGCTGAGTCTGATACTAGCCAATCACGACATACTGATTCGTTCCCTGAGGAAGAGAAAAATGCTACACCAGCTATTGAATCACTGCTGCTCATATTTGCTGATGAAAAAATCGTGGCAAGCCGTAATGAAGAGGTATATGGAGATTATGGCCATAATGGAGAGCAGTAGATGATCCACTTCAAACTCCTACAACATCAGAAAATGAAGATGAAAATGGACGATTCACTGTTTCAGCAGCGGAAAAAGAATTTCAAGAAGATCTTCAAGTGATGACAAAGAGCATAATAGTGATGGAATAATAAGAGATATTTTGATCGATGGCAGTAAAAGAAGACGTTCTCTCAAAGAATTGTTGGAAGAAGATTTTCCAGAACTTGCCACTGCAGTCGATGAGTCTCCTACAATAACAACGAAGAGTCTTGAAGAGGTGATGGATAATCTCGATGATCCTGAGCTGAATGACGATTTAGGATTTGAAGAGTTGAGAGGAGAAGATTCGACCAACAGCTCGTTGTACATAGATCCAATTGAGCTGCATAATCTATCGTTGCCTTCTATCCCAGAAGATGCTGAAACTTCATCACACGATACTTCGACGAGAGTACCTGTTATTAGCTCAAATGATGAACAAATTGAGGAAAATTCGGAAGACGATGAATAAATTGAGAGAAATTCAGAAGACGATGAACAAATTTAGAGAAATTTAGAAGACGGTGGTTCTCCAGTAGATACTGAGCATGATGAATCGATTAATATTCCTACTCATGAAGGTGATATCACGTGGGCGGATTCGAATGCCGAGACAGCCACCGAAGATGCTAAGACAACAAATGCAGACGTACATTAAATACTTCGTTGGATGTTCCTGAAAAAAAAATTATACCAAGGACAGGAGCAATAGAGCGTAGGAATTCAACAGCTCGGCCAGGACAGAATAAGTCCAAAATGAATTTCTGTTTTTTTGTGAAAGAATCTAGTGGCGCCCGCTACAGTGTTCCTCCTACATCTATCTACGCGCGAGGGCGCTTCTTATATATCGTATTACTACTTATGGTTGTAGCATCGAACGTGTTCAGACGTGCTGACAAATAAATATCTTTTCTTATACGAAGGAAAATGATTCTTTTATTGCTTAAACCCTCCAAAAATCTATCAGGTTATGAGCCACAGACGCGTCGTGCAATTTTTACGTTTCCACTGCGCATATAAATATTAAATAAAAAGTGTGGAAAATAAAGAGAACAATGACTGGGAAAATCAATGACGTATCCTTGATCGATTCAGGCGAGGAAAGCAAGGAAAATGGTAAGTGAGGCGTTTTTCAAAATTGGAATAGAAGTACGTGCCCAGAATATTGGTTATAGACACGGAAGGAGAAACAACACCGGGACGCTGATAAATGAATAACCAAAACTCACAAAGAAATCATAATTATCGGGTTTATTAAATTGAAAGTGTCGAAATAAAAATAATCAAATTGTAACGAAAGAAAGGGGAAAAAGGTGTGAATGATAGAAAATAACGCTGTTGCCAATGATGAGACAAAGGCATAGATGTGTAGACACATGTAAGTGACGCCATGAGGGACAGGAAAGAAACTCAGTTCTCTGTCCACTCGAGGGCTCAAACAAAGAGTCAAATTGAAAAATACACGCAGTTGAAAATTGAAATGAGATAGGTCTTTCTTTCCTCTCTCTTTAACGAGTAGATTGATTGATAATGAATGAAATATGAGTGGTTATGTAATGGATATATTAATTAAATAATGTTTTACAGCTGAATATGCATTGAAAAACTTCTGGGATTGGTTAATTGAAAAATTCAAGCTAGAGGAATATGACGAGGGATTAGATATTAATCTTGAGCTTAACGGAGAGGAAATTGTTATTACAACAGAGAAAGGGAAACATTATGTGACAGTTGAGTTAGAGAGAAGAAGAGTAGATGTGAGTTGATGAGGAGAAGAATAAAATACATGCATGTAAATAGAGGTGCACATGGGTCGATAATCTAGCGTTTGACACATGAATATTGCACTAAGGAAATCTTAATTTCCAATAATACTGAGAAGCCAATCAGTGAGTGCAAACTTGTGTTCGGTATGCATGATCTGGTTGACTTGAACGAACAAAGAGGAAATCTTGTGTTCAGATTTCTGAAGCGTTTGTTCGTTTCGAAACTGGCCATACTTGAGTTCAGTTAACTAGTTTCAAGACATTTCTTTTCTGGCATAAAAAATAAATATAAAACTATGCGTCCAAATTTATTACTTTCAACTTTGTAACATTTACAGGTAAAAGTGTAATGAGTGAGAATATGTGGGACCAAGTAATGAAGTGGAAAGATGAAATGGTAGAGCGTGAAGAACCACTCAAAGTGCCAAAGAAAATCTCAGAGTCTGTTTCTGCCAATGCAGATGACAGTGTGGAGGAAGATGAGTTAGATGAGGAACAGAGAAAGAAACTAGAAATATTTCAGAAAGAGCTGGACAAGAAAGATGATGAGAAGAAGAAAGATGAGTCGAGTGATGGGCATAACACGCCAGCACAAATTGGAGCATCAAATCCAGGTGGATCCAAACCAACTATAATGACAGTTGAAAAAATTTCTCAAAAAATTACAGTTGTTGAGCCTACTCCCAATGTGGATGCTAAAAAATTATCAGATGAGAGCACAAATCTCAACAAATCTAGAATGGCAGTTCATGAAAGAATTGATGAACAAGATAATGTCATAAGAAAATTAATCACAGCTATGAACAAATTCTGTAATTCATCAAGCGAGACAACCAAGCAAACTTTAGACACAATGAGGACAATGAAAGAAGGGTTGAACGAGTTGAAGAAAAATACAAGTGATGTGAAAAAGATGTTCAATATTATGGAAAAATTTTGTGACAATTATCAGAGACAAACTGTATTGATGAGTGAAATTAATGAGAATTTGAAACAAATGCGTGATTTAATGACAGGTGATGGGAATGAGGCGGATGATCAAAACGATGACAGTGACCCAAGAGACTGGAGAGATGAGGTAGAAAATATGATCGAGCAGAAATTTACCGATTACAAGCCGATCGAAGTGACTAAAAATCCAAATACGAACATCAACAACTTAGCCAGCAATGTGACTGAAGCGCTAAGACTTGAAATCGTTAATAAAGGTGAGAACATGAGAAGAGAATACAGACTAGATAGTCACACCAAGTTTGAACACTTTTATGACTATTTTTCATCTGAACTGAGGTCTAATGGACTGCTGCATGTTATCAACAATGAAATAGATGTGAGAGTTGACGCGAAAACTTTGGAGGAACGAAAATTCAAAGTTCGTGATATTTTAATCAACCATCTGGATCGGAATTATCACTCCAAAGTAACTCAACTACAAGATCCAGTGGAGATAATAAACAAACTCAAGGAAATCAAAAGATGTGAAACAAATGTAACGTTTCACTCAGTCAGGAAACAATTATACAGCATGAAGTATGAAATTGGCAAGCAAACAGCAGTACAGTTCTGTGAAAACTTCGAAGAAACAATTCGAACTTACAAGAATTCTCCAGGTGGGAAGCCATTCCATGAAGATGAGAAGAGGGATGCATTTTATAATGCAGTTATGTTGTCAGTACCCACAGTGCAAACAATTGAACACATATCAAAAACTACTAATGGAAGGACTCCAACTTACGGAGCACTCAAATTGATTGTCATGCAGGATGAAGCTGCCCACAAAGACACAAGTACTTCAGAGATGACAGAGACTCGAACAGCAAACATGGTGAGCGCTGGAAAGAGATGTTACGAGTGTCAAGCTATGGGTCATATTGCAAGCGATTGTCCAAACAAAGGACGAGGAATCCTGTGCTATAAATGCAATCGATTTGGCGATCACATTGCTGCCGACTGTCACTTTCCAATAACAAACTCAAGGGCCAGTTCCAAAGAGAATAACACGAGGAAAGACAACAGAGGTAGTAGGAGTAATTCTGGTGGCGGAAATGCAAGAGATCCCTTGAAAAGAAAATTCAATAATCAAAATAAGTTCAATGCAAAAAGATTTAAGCCTGGGCATAACAACAGTCGGTATAAGAAGAGAAATGAGAAGAAGGGAAACAATCAAAGCGACAAAAAGACAGCAGGCCAAAAGGGTCCCGGGAAGCCTCCAGAGGAAAACAAAAACAAAGGTGAGTTAGACATTAATCATTTATCGATGAATAATACTATTGAAAGGATAAGAAGTGAAGAATTGTTGAGTATTGAGGCAATGCACATGGGCGCGTTTCCTGAGAATAAAAGGAGGATTATCACTGAGTTCTTGGCTGACTCTGGTGCGACAGAGCATTTAACTAAATCAAAAATAATTTTTCAAACATTTGATGAGACAAAACATGGAGTAATAAAATGCGCAAATAAGAATGAAACAGCCGACTTGAAAACGGAGGGAGAGGGTAGGATAGAACTCAGATTGGAAAATGGTGAAATTTTAGAAATCGAAAACGTAATCTTTGCAGAAGAGTTAAAAGAAAATCTGTTGTCACTGCGTAAATTTGCAGAATTAGGACTTGCAATTTACTTGGACAATGAACAGATTAATATTTTTGATCCAAACTCAAATGAAACGTTTATCTCAGGAGTGTATAAAAGGCCGTATTGGATAATCGAAGTAGAAATTGATAAGAGTAGTTTAGAAACAGAGAAAATAAGCAGGAGATTATTTGCAAATCTTGCTGAGAGTGAATCGCAGGTGAGAAGGTATTTCACTCGCAGTATAGCAGCAAAAGAAAGAGATGTGACAGATGAGAAAAATGAGGAGAAAGTAAAGGAAATTGTTGAAGCAGATGAGACAATAATTGTAGAAAGCAATAAAAGTGTAACAGAAGAGAAAACTAAGACCAATGAATTCATAGGTGAGAGAAAAACACTTTATGAACACTCAAACTTTGACACGACAATCTGGGATCGGCAAATACATGATATAGATGAGTTGCCCCTTTTAGAACCAACTGAAATTGAATTACCCACTGTGAATAGAAATAAAATTTTATCCAAAGCAATGCTATGGCATGTTAGACTTGGACATGCTTCAATCGCATACTTAAAACAGTTACAAAATAAATTCCCAGATAACAAAGAGCTGAATGGTGTTGAGTTTGATGAGACTATCAAAGAGTGTGAAGTCTGCCAAATTTCAAAGTTTGATAAATTACCTTTTCTTACGACGCGAAGACGTGCAACTAATCCATTGCAAGTTATACATTCAGACGTTATGGGACCAATATCCCCAGCCTCTCATCCAAATGGTTACCGATATATTTCTGTGTTTGTGGACGATAAATCACGGTTTGCTATGGCCTATGCTATGAAAGCGAAAAGTGACACTGGTCACTGCCTAGAAATGTTCGTAAGAAGTGCACGAAATTTACTGGGATTTGACGCGAAGGTGTGTTATTTAAGATGCGATCAAGGCACTGAACATACTGGTGGACACACAGTAGAAGTTTTGAAGAAGCTAGGTGCAGAGTTACAATTGGCATGTCCAGATACACCTGAGCTAAATGGCGTATCTGAGCGGTTTAATCAGACACTACAAAAGAAAATAAGAGCGTACATGTATGATGCCAAACTGCCGGCCAGTATGTCGGATCTAGCGATGAACGCAGCCGTGTACGCCTACAATAGAACTCCACATAAATCAAATAATATGATCACACCTCTCAAGTCTTTCGCGCCAGAGCACAGCTTCAATATAAGCCAAATCAAAAGATTCGGATGCATGGCCTATATTAAGGTACAGAGGAACACAGGTCCGAAATTTGGAGCGAAAGGAGTACCAGTAATCCTAGTTGGTTATACCCCAGTGGGATACCACTTCTTGAGACCAGAAAATGGAAAATATTACGAGAGTAGACATGCAAGGTTTAATGAGAAACTGGTGCATGGAGATAGATACAATAAAACTAGTATTAAAGACTTTCCTGAAGTGAATGAAGAGATAAATAAAAATGAATGGTTCGTGAAATTTGACGAAAAGAGAGAAGAGACTAGAAAACCTTCGAAAACGGAGGGAGAGCTGAAACGGAGGAGAGGCAAGCCAAAGAGAGATCTGAGTCATACCAATACTGGACTTGACATTACAAATAAGAGAACTCGCATAGAGGACAACATAAAAGATACTAGCTTTGACAATGTAAACATAGCAGAAGAAGTGAAAGGAAACATTTTTTTGTCAGACCTACCGATTGATGAGACTAAAAATGGCGTGAGTCCCATGAGTGACGTGATTTTCCATGCTCTACTGTCCAGTATAAATTCAGATCCATTGAATTACCAAGATGCGATACAAACAAAGGAGAAAGAACTCTGGCAACTAGCGATAGATGAGGAGCTAAATCAGTGGAGAAAAATAAAGTCTGGACACTAATCGACAGACCAATGAAAATGAGTAATGGACAGAAGCTAAATATAATCGATTCAAAGTGGGTCTTTAAAAGGAAAATGGAAACTAGTGGAGATGTGAGACACAAGGCACGCTTAGTTATCGGGGGTTTTAAAGATAAAAACCACTATGAACTCCGGGAAACCTATGCTCCAGTGTCGAGACTGCCTTTAGTTAGAGCAGTTATTGCTATAATTAATAAATATACCCTAAAAGTTTGTCAACTCGACGTGAAGACAGCCTTTCTAAATGGAGAAATAGATGAGGAAATCTACATGGAGATACCGGAGGGTACAGGCCATTCCAATAAAGAGAGACGCGAGAAAGTATGTAAGCTGCAGAAGGCACTATATGGACTACGAATTAGTCCAAAGCGTTGGAATGACAAGTTTACTGAAGTGGTGTTGAAGATGGGACTAACAAACACAGATCTGGAACCTTGTCTTTTTGTATGGAGAGATGGAATTGAATTTTCAATTCTAATTGTTTATGTCGATGACATATTGATGGCGAGTAATGACGAAGAGAAGTTAGATGAAGTAAAAGACAAGCTTAGCAAAGAATTTGAAATGAAGATACTAGGAGAACCAAAAGAATTTCTCAGTATCTCTATAAGACGAGATAAAGAGAGAGGCTACATTGAACTCCATCAAGAAAAATACATCAAGAAAATTCTTACTAGATTTGGTTTTAACGAATCACACCCACAAAGAACTCCGATGATAACCACTCAAGTGACTAACCACGAGAGAAAGATGAGAGAAATGAGTGATGAAAGCGAAGAGCAGAATATGTCTGATCCACAACAAAACTTTCCTTACAGAGAGGCAGTCGGTAGTTTATTATATTTCGCGGGAGCAACAAGGCCAGACACATCTTACGCTGTGAATGTGTTAAGCAGGCATCAAGTGAACCCCACAGCAGATGACTGGAAAATGGTAAAGAGAGTTTTCCGGTATCTGAAAGGTACTAAGTGTCTTGGCTTATCTTACACTGGAGAAACTGATAATATTCAAGGATTCTCAGACTCCAGCTTTGCCGATTGCAAAGGTTCCCTGACTACTTGTGGATTCGTCATCAAATTATTCGGTGATACAATAGCTTGGCGAACACACAAACAGCCACACGTAGCATTATCAACTTGTCAAGCAGAATACGTTGCCATGAGTGAAGCAAGCCAAGAGATGCTGTCACTTTATAATTCACTCAGATTGATTTTAGTTGATCCTCCACTGCCGATGGTTTTATGGTGTGCCAATAAAGCGGCAATTGCAGGTGTGGAAACTAATGGTGGGAATAAGTTGAGGCACATGATTGAAATCAAAGTTCATCATGTTAAAGAATGCGTAAAAAGAGGGTTGATTAAGGTTAAATGGGTGAATTCAAAGGAACAGTTAGCAGATATATTCACAAAGCATTAGCTTTTGAACTGCACAAATATCTGTCAAATAAAATATGAAATAACAATGTATAAATTTAAATAATGATTTTTAATTTCCAGGAAGTAATTAAGGCGAGAATTAAGAAGAGGAGAGAGAGATGTATATGTGATAAATAAAATAATGAAGAGTAAGATGAGAAACCAAAGGCCAAACAGAGGACCAAAGAAGAGGAAACACATGAAGCAGTCGGGAGGGAGTGAAAGAATCTAGTGGCGCCCGCTACAGTGTTCCTCCTACATCTATCTACGCGCGAGGGCGCTTCTTATATATCGTATTACTACTTATGGTTGTAGCATCGAACGTGTTCAGACGTGCTGACAAATAAATATCTTTTCTTATACGAAGGAAAATAATTCTTTCATTGTTTAAACCCTCCAAAAATCTATCATTTTGCAAAAGATAAAATTCTGTTATCAGCCGTCACCTGGAAGAGGTACATAAAGAGCAGCCTGAAGTGAAAAAGTTCGCAGTGTTACCAAAGGGAAATCCAATACGAAGAAAAATGATCGAGAAATTAAGTTTGCTAGGGAATAATTTATGGAATACTGATGCGAGATATAATACTACTGGAGAATTGAAGGTGGCTCGACGGCCAGGTGAAGACCGATCTAGTTCACGATACAAGACTTGTGGAGGATGTCTGGGGACCTTCTCGGCGAAAGCTATCAGACGTCATCAACAAGGATGTATTGGTCCGTCAAGCCAAGGTGACCGGTCCAATGAGGTCGATTCAAGACTTGTAGCCGGAAATATCCATAAAGATGCCAGTACTCGGCTTGCAAAGATCTTTGCGATTTTCAGAGCAAATGAAATTATTCATTTAATTAGTTACGATGAATTGCTGATTAGATTTGGTAACGCAATGTGTGAGAGATACAGAAAGCAAAACCGAGAAGACATGATACGTAATCGCTTAAGGACTCTCGGTAGATTACTGCGTGCAATGAGAGAAATGGATCCAAGCATATCAGACTTCAAATCTATTTATGACCCGGAATACTACAAAGTTATGCTGCAGGCAGTAAAACAAATAACAGGCTTCCGTGAAGATGATACAACGGGAGAAAATGCTTGTGATGTTCCTTCCACTGTTAGTTTGATTGGTGGCTACATTACAGCAGTTGGTGATGTTTTAAAATTGTATTGGGTTGAAAAAATCAACGATAAGAATGAAGAAATTGTTGATAAATTCTCGTTCCTTCACAAAATACAGTACAGCCAGACAGTGAATCGAGTCACCCTCAAAGATCAGGCAAGGAAACATCGACTGAGAGCTAAACCATTGCCAAGTACCGATAACGTTAAAAATTGTATGATTTCCTTGTCAGAAAATGCACAGAAGCGTATCATGCTTTACAAGAGAAATATGCTTACAGTAGTTGGTTGGATTCATTGAAGTTTTCATTAATCTCGATACAAGTATTTAATAGGAGACGAGCTGGAGAGATCGAACGTACAACAATTAATGATGTTGAATCAACTCAAAAAATGGATCCAGTAGAAGATGCTGAAATTCATGCCAGTCTCACCGATGAACAGAAAAAAACAGTTGATGAGTACAGTAGATTCATCAGAACAGGAAAAAAGTCACGTGATGTTCCTGTTTTATTGGATACTGAGGCGGAAAACTGTTCAAGTCTGATACTGATCCATCGAAAAGCTGCCAAGATACCAGCAAAGAATCCTTACATCTTCGGATATCCGGGATTCAGAAATGGGCGATTTTCATATCTTCGTCCTTGCCCCTTGATGCACCAGTATTCCAAAGAATGTGGAGCCCGACATCCTGAGAGACTTCGTGGTACTCCTTTGAGGAAACATGTCGCTACGACTTGTGCTGCTGAAAACGTAGATGAAAATCAGATTCTTGATATCGCGAATTTTATGGGCCATCATGAAGCAATATACAGGACTCATTATCGACAATCTGTAGTTAGCAGAGATATAGTCGGAGTGGCTAAACATCTGAAGAAAGCAGTAGGTGCTAATCAAACTGTGCATCGTCACGTTGAGAACGATGGAACCTCCACAGGAGGTACTGATGAAATTGGACATAATCGAGTTGAGAATGATAGAAGCTCCACAAATGCTTCAGATTCTGATAATGACACTATGGAGAAACAAACATCAGGATGTTCACGTTTGGCAACACCATCTAGAGGAGACCCACGTAATCAAAGAAGCGAGGGAACATTTGAGGAGTCTGGTCGATCATCTAGTCTACACTCAGCGAAGAACAACTCACGAATTGAGAGAAGAAAAATTCGAATTGTATCAGATACATATTCCGATGAAGAAGATGATACGATCCCATCACAGCCTCCAAGTAGATCAATGAAAAACAAGCAGGCACTTCACCCTATGGGCATTTTTCATAAATTGCAACCTCCGTTATTAACTCTCTGATGTCTTCACTATTGAAGAATCAATCACGAAAAACATTTAATATTATGCCAATGCAATTGGCATGGAGCTCCCGAATGGATTTTCAACTCTTCATTTTTCATAACTTTGAAAATGGAAATCCAGCAACAATTTTGATATTGAAAAACCTCGAACCCTTGAACCCCAAGGGAAACCTGATTCTTCAACTATTTTATTTTAAATGATGATTTTATTTTGAATAAGACTTTGGATACTAAATATAACATATAGTACAGAATAAATATGAGATTAATTTCAAATTAAAAATCTGGAAATTAGAGTTTAAGTATCAGGAATTATTTCCAGTTCTTCTCGTTATTCTATCAGGATGAATACGGTCTTATTTATTTAGCAAAGATTATCTACTTTGTAATGATGAAATGATGAATACTAGTGACCTTAAAAAAATTGAAAAAAATTTGAATTTCTGAAGAAAAAAAAATTTCAGCATTCTTGTAGAAGAATCCTTTGAAAAATCTGAAATTTTTAAGATTGGTGATGGTCATCTAAATTGATCTTTCAAGCTCAACTTGGATATGGTCAGACAAGCAGTTCCGTGCATATACGCTCATTGCATGGAATAGTTTTTCAACAATATCTCAGGAGCTGTTCGGTCGATTACGCTGAAATTGAATACCGAAATTCGCACTCATAAGATGTACAAACACACGAAATTTGAAGTCTCTAAATCAAACATCTTTTAAGTTTTCGTGATAACCGTGATTTTTCCAAAATCACAGTAAAAAAAATATAATAAAAAAAGTAAAAATGGGAGCACTGGTCACCCGTGGGGTTTGATGTGCGCCTCATCCACGCGCATCTCTTCATGGAGGATAGACGCTGTAAATTGATTTCTCGCTGAGAAAACTCGCAAAAACGATCTTTTGACAATTTGCTTTTTCTCAAGAACCATTGAACCGATTGAGCTGAAATTTCGCAGAGAGTATTGCGCTCACGTAGTGAATATTCCCTCAAAATTTCATATCGATACATGCAGCCGTTTCCGCATAAAGTGATGAAACGTTGTGACGTGGTATTTTTCCACGCCACCTGTAGGCTAGAGCGACAGGAGATTCGTGAGTAGAGAGAGAGAATTTCGTGCGAAGAATTAAATTAATTAAGTTAGTTTAGAGGCCCTCCCGGTCACGAGGGTAAACTGACCTAATGGGTATCTTGAAAACCTCCCGGTCACGAGGGTAAACTGACTCATGGTTATCTTAAAAATCCTCCAAGTCATGAGGGAAAACTGACTACGGATATCTTGAGAATATTGAGTATCAAAACCTCCAAGTCAAGAGGAAAAACTGACTTACGGTTCTCTTAAACGGGGATCATAACGATCCCTTAAGGATTCAGTTGAATACAGCCCCGAAAATACGTTAATTCCCGCGATAAAAAGAGCAATAGTACCGCCACTTCATTTTTTTATAGTTTTTCCGCAGGGCAGTACCTTTGGCTATCTTGTGGGGGAAGAGAGGGCCCGGAAGCACCATGGTTAATTGACCAAAATAACGTGTTTCCTAGGAGCTTCCGGACCACCCTCTTGGCCGTCCTCAGGGGTGAGTGCAGAGGACGATTTGAAAGGAGTCGCGCTCCAGGTGTGTGGGAATGATCAGGCCCTCGGATGGAAGGTCTGGAGGCAGGGAATAACCCATCCTGCCAAAGGAATTGCCAAAACTGGGTTTACGTTATCGCCGAGGTGAGTCTGCTCATTCCCCAGGAGACGTGCCCCTCTGATGGCGGCTATCCCCCATAGGAAGGGGAAAACCATCTCCCCAAACAGGCTCACAAATAATCAGCCAAAAAGTATCTCCCAAAACCTATTTTTCCCAACAATTTCCCCACATAGATAACTTTTTATCCTCCTGTAAAGCCACCATAGTTTCCGAGAAAACCCTCAAAAACACCCCCTATTAGTCCTCTACCGATTACAAAATTATCCCGTTAAAATTCCCCTATTTTAGTAAAAGAAATAGTAAAGGATGAAAATGGGAGAATTCAAGAGTATTTGAATTCTCCCACTCGAATAAATGCGCATGAGTGCGGCATTAATACCTTCGAGTGGCGCGAGGGCGCAGCACAACGCAGCTGGCCCCACCGCTCCACTCAACGCAACTCACTCCCCTCTCCTCGAAGAATCAGTTCGAGTAGAGTGGCGAGGCCGTGAACATCTTTCGTGATCTGCCTTTTTCGTTATTCGTGTTTTCGCAAGGAAAAGTCTCCCCAAAAACCCGAAGTGTTCCCCAAAAGTGCCTAAACCCCGTGGGAACGATGGTGAGTCCTCTATATTAATTTATTTTCGCGAAGTGTTACTAATTACAACGTTTTAACCGCCGCGAATGGAAATTTACGATGAGACGCTACACGTGGTTGTAGCGTCCCTTTTTTTCCCTTTCGTTTTCTCTATTTTCTCGTGGCCAGTTACATCCAAAATTCATGAGGCCACTGAGAAGAATATTTAAAGAGATTTCGCGAATGTTTTTCGTAATTTTCGCGATTTTCAGGAATTTTTAGGATCGTTCAAGGACAAGGAAAAGGCGAGGAAAAAATGACGCCACGCACCTCGTGGCGCCTCAAATTTTATTAAAGTTTTCCCCGGCTCTCTTTATCTCTCCTGGCCGGTTTTCTTTAATTAATTAAAGGCCAGTGAGGAGATAATGGGAAAAACAAATAAATTAGACATGTTTCAGGATTTTATTTCAGGACATTTCATTTCGGGGCATTTTCAGGCGATTAAAACAATGCATCAATGAGTTGATGCAATGCCGCGAAGCACATGCTCCCCAACGCTTGGGTAGAGCCGGCTATCTCTTTCTCTCTCGCACACACTCACTCGCATACGGCTATCTCACTCGCACGCATAGCTGTTAGAAATTATTAATTTCGCAGCTATTGCTGGCTCTCTCACACTCATGCCTTTCTATCTTTTCTCTCTCTCACACTCATAGCTGTTTGAATTCTTTTGAATTCGCAGCTATTGCTGTCTCTCTCGCACTCGTACGTGTTTCCGAATATTATTTCTACCTGAAATAAAGCGAGCATTCACGTAAATACGCTGTTGAGTTATTTCTCCTCTCGATTCGGAGAAATAATTCCAGCCGGATTCCTAGGAATTGTCGAGTGCCTTTCTTTACAGGCATCGATGTCTCTTTTCCGTTCTGTGCCGTTTTCTCTTCCTTTTTCCTTCACACCCAAGTCGGTGCGAAGGCCCTTGGGGTACGCTCACAAGCAGCGACTCAGCGACTTCCCTAGGCTAGGGGAAATTCCCTAGTAGCCGACTAGGGAGAGATTTAGGCGCGCTTCCAAGTGCATCGGCCTTGAAACTTTCTCTCACAATTAATGTAGAGGGAAAATATCTTCTATTTTGAACTCCTTCGATAGACTTTTGGAGCTTGAGTTATCTGTTGGGATTTTTGCATTAATGGAGGTGCAATAAGTAATCCCCTATACCTATCAATGAATTAGGATATTTTTGGGCATTTCCGGCCCCCTCACAACCTTTTGAAGGAAATGCCGCCTAAATTCGAAATGAGGATGGGATTAATCGTGCCGCCGGTTATCTTTTCCGCCAGTTCATAGGAACGTAAGGGCGTATGAGTCTCTCGCAATGGTGCACGAGTTAATTAGTAGAAATAATTAAAAATAATTATTCATTACTATCAGCGAGTATCTTTTAGGGAATTCCGCCCAATCTAACTGATAGATAATTATCTAAAAATTATCTTTACCAGATTTTGGGGCGCGTTTGTACCTTTTAGTATATTTTTCATCATTGGCGATTTTAGGTCCAAAGTGATGAAATTAAGTAATTCTCTTGTTTTGTACGATTATTCTCTCTCTCTCTCGCTCGATTTAAGACGCTAAGGACTTCCTCGATTCATCAGACTCTCTAAGGGATTCATCGATTAATTTGACCTTTTTACTGTTGTTAAGGGAGTTTGAGTCGATCTTTTGGACGTTTCTTAATAAAAGGCGCTTCTCGCAATTTTTCCTAGTAGCATTGGCTACTTGTACGATAACAAAGGAAGTAATGTAGTGAGTGATGTATTACTGAAAGTTTTGTATGATTTTTCTGATTCTTGGATGCAATAGCGGAACACGTAAGGATATTATTGACTCGAATTCTTTATTTCTCAATCCCTAACCCCAAACTCTCGTCCTATGGTTCGGATCTCTTCTTCGGATTTTATTGGTGTTTTATCTCATTTTTGGTGACTTCTGAGTGTGCCCTAGACCTACGCCCTCTCTCCACGAAACTGAACTAGCCTAGCACAAGCCGCAACCCCCTTTTCCGACACCCTTTTCTCTGGCGTTTCCTCAATCCCCTCGGGAGTTTACCGTTACCGTTATCGAAATTTTACCGTGGTCTGGTTAGATAGGTCCAGCAGTATCAGAATCTATCTGGCGCCGTATCGGGTTTCACAGCCACGCTGGAAGAAGGGGAGGATGAGTCCAGGGGGCCGAAGGTGAAAGTTAGAATAATTACTAAAAATTTCGGTTGAGCTAATAAGGGAACAAGGGAGAACAAAGTAAATATTCTAATTCCTCACAACGTGTCATCACACACATACACACACACACACACACACACACACACACACACATACATACACACAGACATATGAGAAAAAATATTTTTTCCGACATTTTAGATCATTTGGAGTCATAATCCGATGAAATCTCAAATTCGAAAAAAATGATGATTACAATGATTCCATTCGGAAGCAAAAAATCAAAGATTTTTAAATCTGGAAATGATGAGTCTGTGAAGGAGCCAAAAAAAAGGTGGACAGATGAGGAGAAGAGTGTGGCCTTCGGAGAATTCGGAGATTTGATTAGGAGTAATCACTTACGTACTACCACTGCTATCAGGCAATTCCTAAAGAGAAATCCTACTGTTCATAGAACTATTGATCAAGTTCGTACATGGGCATCAAATGAAAAAAAAATGGAATATGGGTCACACGTTTTGAGGACTCAAAGAAAGGATAATAATTTTAAAAAGAGGAGGGGGAGGATTGAATGATTGACAGGATTTTTCTTTCATTTTAATGATAACAATTAGTGGGTCTTCAATCATCTTGTTTTCATTCTTCTTCAATTTCATTTTTTTTTCGTTTATATATTTTTTATTATATATAGGGGAGGGCCGGGCAATATGGCATAGGGCGGGCAAAATGACATGGCCATTTTCGAAAAAAAAAAAAAATTGAAACAAAGGAAAAATAGTGGGAAATTTTTTTATTTTCATTTCTTAAATTCAAATTAAAGAAAGAAGGAGAATGAAAATGACGAGAGAGATAGTAGGAAACTTTTTATTTGGAAATTTTTTAATTAGATAAAAAAGAAGAGAGCGAAATAGTTATATAATTTTCATTTCGAAGCATTTTTAATTGGAATTGAAAATAGAAGAGAAAGGAGGAAGAGTTGAATATTTTTCATTTTTGAAATTCTTAATTTAAATTAGAAAAAAAAAATCAAGAGAGAAATGGTTGAAAAATTTTCAGTTAGATCTAGTTGGCATAGAAGATCTGAGAACACGTGTTGGTGCACTTGGTGGCTCGTCATCTTCATCACTTGATGAAGATGAAGAAGTACCGGTGGCATCACTTGGAGTGTCATCTGAACATGTTTCCTCTGGCTCAATCCTCGCTCTTCTGCGTGGAGAGATTTTTTTTAGCCTGAGGAGCTGATTTTTTCTTCACCGATTTCAAAAACTCCAAGTGGTCACTGCTAGTTAAAACGCAAGGTTTTCGTGCAGAATGCCGACATTTTTGAAGGTGTTAGAGATATCAAAGTCATCTTTATTATCGGCAGATTGATATCGATAATTTAACTTCAGATGGAGCAATTTATTGATTCTTTCTATTGTATTGCTTCCGAATGGAAGCATTGTAAACGCGATTTTTTTCGATTTCGAGATTTTATCGGAATATGACTCAGAATGATTCAAAACGTCGAGAAATTACATTTCTAAAAAATGTCTGTATGTGTGTGTGTGTGTGTGGGTGTGTGTGTGTATGTGTGACAGATATCAGCTCATTGCTCAGCAACGGTAATACTAAGTGAGCTGAAAATTTAACAGTACTTTCCCCCTTCATGCAAATTGCTGTCAGTGAAATTTGAGCGAAATCGGTTGAGTACTTTTCGAGAAAACTCAAATTTTGGAAAAATCGTTTTTTCGACTTTTCTCCGCGAAAAATTTATTCACAGCCCCCACACTCAGCGATGAAATACATCTCATTTGAACTCACAATTTTCACTCAGGGTAGATTTTGCTCAGATTTTTCGTTTGCAGATAATTTCAATTACAGTGTTTTTCATCCTGAATTTACTATACACGATAGCTCAAAAACTATTTGAATTAGAGACTTCAAATTTCGCCAGTTTGTGCATCTAAGGAGCGAAAAGTTTGGTATTGAAATTGGGCGAAATCGCTCCAGTCGTTTCTGAGATATTGGCCAAAACCCATTTTATGAAAAGAGGTTATATCTCGAAAACTATCCAAGCGATTACATCCAAGTTCAGCTTAAAAGATTCATCTCAATAAGCCCCACAAATGGTGATAATTTCAGATTTTTCAGAAGAAGTCTCTTGTAAGGATGTTCGATAAATTAGTTTTTTTTCAAAAATCACGGTTTTTCTTAGCTTTCTCCCTAAGAACACTACTATTTTTTATTTCACCATTCGAAAGTAGACAATTTTTTCTACAAAATGAGTACCTTTTCATCCTGACGACAATCAGAAAGAATAGAAATCCTATTTGGAAACCGAACGTAAATTTTTGTGTCCCATCATAGGATCTGAATTTTCATCTAATATTGAACTTTTATGTACCATGTGATATCATTGCAATTTAATCGATTATTCTGAGCTGAGATTTGTAGGGATCTATAAGTGCGTATTTCTTGCGACAATCATGTTATTTTTTGAGCGTGTTATGTCCGAGATTAAATTGCAGCGTCGAGGACAATTTTTATTAATCTTGAAACAGCTTGAATTATAATATTTTTATGTTATAGGACGCTTATTTAGTTTTCTCTCTTGTTAGGGTTTTGATAGAACTTGATTAATATTGAAATAATAACTTCGATTAATTTCTTCAACGTCTGGAATATATTTAAAATTTGAATATTGAAATTTTACAGTTTTTCTTTTACAAAAATTGAAAGATGGAGTCTCTTGACAGATTTTTAGTTTTAAAAGACTAATATTAAGTAATCTGATTGCTACTTACAGAATTTTATGAAAGTTGACTTCTTAACTACTTTGAAATTCTTATTTTAAATTTGTGGAATCTTGATTATTCTCAGTGTTAATTATTTATACCAAGATGATTGAAATTCCACTATTTATGTTATTTTGACTTGTGATTTTTCTTCGAGTTCTTATTTAATTTCACTTGAGAATTTCTCTCCGTTTTTGTGTAAAAACTGAAACAATTACTTTCAACTAAAGGCTACGATTTGCCCAATTCTTTATGTTGTTAACAAGTACGGTGATTTATTATATTAGATATTGCATTGACAAGTTAGCACAAGAACAGGTCAATTTCACTTTCCAGTTTACTAGGAGAGTTTTTAATTAATTATTCTTCGGTGGTAAAAATAAGACTGGTGTTTTTGGGCAGTCTTCTTCTCTCGTAAAGTTGGAAAAAGGTGTTTCAAAATCTTGTGAAATTGCTGATCTTTGTGCTAACTCAGTAATTTCGCAATTTTATGAAGCCAAATCGACCCGAGTTCAATGTTCCTTTGTAGTCATCAATTTCTTGATTTCGAAAGAATTTTGAAATAATATTCTTTCCGATTTTTTTTAAAATAATTTTTAAATAAAAATTAAAATCTTAAATTCAAATAAATAAAAATAATGCTGGACCTAACAAGCGATTGAAAAGATATTCATTTTTATAGAGATTCGTTTAATTATGGGTAAAATCCCATTCGGAAGCATTTTGCCAATCGAATTGGCAAAATATTAAATGTCACACAAAGAGTGGGGTTTGCAAATAACGCACAAAGGGTGGAACTCCTGCTTGTTTACTGTCTCTTATCTTTTCTATTACTCCAGTTTATTACTCCAAAATGTAAAAACACGTTATAATTTCATAATTACTTTCATCCAAAGTCATCCACTTAATTATTATAATATACCAATTAATTTACATTGATTCATCTGCTGTATTTATTTATCAACCTATCTAACAGGTTATGGGCCCAGGGTTGGCAATATTTATCATTAAAATTGAGAGAAACTAATGAGAGTGATTGAGCACATTGTCGAGTTGTTCATAGAAGAATTTTGAGAAGAATTTTTGAGGAAATCAAATTAATTCAGTGAAACATCAGATTGATTTTATTAATGAAAGATGAGTGAACGTGTAATTAAAATTGAAAAGTTAGATCGAAATAATTATGACACATGGAGACTGCGGATGAAAGCGGCGTTGATAAAAGCTGGCTTATGGGGTTATGTTAATGGAAAATTGACATGTCCTCAAGTAGAAGAAGGTGCAAATGCAACTGCTGCAACATCTACATTGGTCCAAAAAGCAAAATGGGAAGAAAAAGATGAAAGTGCATTGGCAGATATTTTATTGGCAGTGGATGGATCAGAAATTGCACATATAAAATATTGTGAAACGTCAAAAGAAGCATGGTTGAAATTGGAGTCGATTTACCAGTCACGAGGTCCTGCGAGGAAAGCGCAGTTACTTCAAAAAATAGTTTCACAAAAGATGAATGAAGATGATGATCTGACAAATTATTTATTAGAATATTTCAATACAGTGGACAAATTAGCAGAAATCGGGATAAAAATTAATGAAGACTTGTTGTCAATTTTATTAATTCAAAATTTGCCACCATCATTTGAAGCATTCAGGAGAGCGATAATTACTAGAGACGATATTGTTAAACCCTATATATTGAGAATTAAAATTATGGAAGATTATGAATCAAGGAAGAATGTAAATGATAATCAACAAAATCAAGATGCAATGCTTGTCAGAAATTCAGGGGGACAAAATAATTCAAATGGATATAAATCTGGAGGAGGCAATTCTGGTCGAAATAATTATCAAGGTAATCATCAAGGTAATCAACAAAATAATCAATTTAATAATAATAAAAATCACACAAATAATTCGAGAGCTTTTCCACGTAAAAAGATTGAGTGCTTCCGATGCAAAAAGCTTGGACATATCGCTAAAAATTGTCATGTAAATTTTAATAATTCTCAAATGGCGAGTCAAGCTACAATAGGAGAAAATAATTTTAATAATAATCAGAATAATTCAGTTCAAGAGATTCCAATGCTGAATACAAATGAAATAGAGAGTTTAAAATCAAAAGTTTGGTGTCTCGATAGCGGCAGTTCTTCTCACATGGTTTCAAACAAAAATTCATTCAATAAAATAACAACAATCAATAAATCACTTAATTGAGCGAAGAAGAATTCGACTGAAATCACTGGAGTTGGTAATGTTAAATTACAAGTTAAAAATGATAATCAGTTACTAAAGGTAAATTTGGACAAAGTTTATTACGTCTCTGATTTACGTACTAATTTACTTTCTGTTTCAAAAATTACTGATCGAGATTATGAAGTAAAATTTAGAGACAATGATGCTCTGGTATTGGATAAAAATGGAGAAGTACTGATGAAGGCAGCGAGACGAGGAGATTTATACTATGTATTAGATGAAAAGGAAGAAGCTAAAGTTTCTCAAGAGATTAATTCATGGAAGCCAAGAAATGAAATTGAGATGTGGCATTACAGACTTGGACACGTGAATAAAGAAACGTTAAAACAAATGATCAGAGAACAGAAAGTATATGGCACATTCCACCAATTATGTGTAAGTGATTGTGCACTTGATTTTTTATTGGGCTGCGATTTATACCATATGTTAGGAAAGTCAAGAAAAGTATTGCCCTAAATTTTTAGCGCTCCTGCTCTATTATAAACTGAGATACAGCATTTATAAGTTTTCCCGTTTTCACTATTTCAACAAATTCAATGCTTTTCTAGGCTTCTAATTTATTTTTTGAAAAAAATTTCGACCCACATGTTTTTTGTGAAAAACTCTGAATTTTCAGAAAAAAAAGTCAGAATAGCTCCATCAATAGTTTTTTTTATGAAAATAGACGTTTTTATCTTTCAATTGTATGTTTCCCGGTCTTCCACCCTAGGAAATGACCATTTTTTCATTTTTTTCGGAAAGTTCAGACTTTTTTACATAAAATAAGGTCATTTCAAAAATGAAACTCTTTTAAGAACAAGGCTAATAAAATCAATTTGTAACAAAATGTGATTTTTCATTCAAAATTTTTTTAATTTGACTTTTATCAATGAAAACTCTCATTTGACAGAGTTAAAGGATGTTAGGGCTATGACTCACAACGGAGATATACTTGAACTATCCATGATACTATTTATAACGAACATGTTTAATGGATTCATGAAATTTTATTGATTATCGAAAAATTCTGATCTTTTCTGCTACTTCACAATCACTGTATTTTCTGCATAAAATCATATTGTGGGCTGAAGCTGGAACGACGTTGTGAAATGATTTCGTCCCTTTCACAGTAACCGCTTTCTGGAATCGATCTCTCAACAAATTTTCCGTTTCAGAATAATCCTCATTTGTGCAGAATACGCTGTGAACATTGAGTATATTTGTCTTAACCCAGGTATACAAATCATGTGGTGTTAATATCTGATCTTTTGTGCCCATTTTCAAGCTCGCCAATTTCGCACGTCGTTTGACAATCCCACCAAGACCGTCACAGGGCCCTTTGCCGTGAGCCGTAGGGAAAAAATTCCAAACTGCCTCAATTTGAAAATCCTTTCTGTGAAATACTAAATTTATAAAAGCTTTTTTTTTTAAATTGCTGTGGGGCCCCATCTGAGAAATAATGTATCAAACTGATGTTCTCAAACTTATTTTTCAGGAAGTTGATGAGCTTTTGTTGGAACATATAGACGCTCACAGCATCGTGCTTCAGACAATCCGAAATACCCATAAAAGATACGTGTTTCAGTTCGTCATTTTCCTTGAAATAAATGACAACAGGATAGACAGTCGCCTGGTCATTATTCCAGTGGAAACCTGGAGCTGCTTCTTGCACAGTAAATGCGTAATTTTCTGCAAAATCTTTAACTACAATTAGTTCCGAAGGCTTCAATTCAATTTTCAATTGATTGTAGTAACTGGCTTGCTTCTTTACAATGAAATCATGGGGCAATAGTTTTTCTAGTTCACCAATCAAAGTAGTTATGAATTCCTCTGACGAACAAACACTCGTTATCAAGTTACATCGATCAGTGCTGATCCAGGTTTTAAATGTTATTTCCTCAATTTCTTGTTCCTGAAATGCACTCTCAAACATATCAGAAATATGTTTCGTTGACTGGCACTCAGAACATTTCCGATACCAGCAATCATCACTTGGATTGGAGCATATCAAGGATTCCAGAAGTGTTCGGTATGTCATTTCTGGACCAGGGCGTTCAACAAGAATACTCGGGAATTTACAGCCTATATGAAAGAAAATATTAAATTTATTAGATATTCAGGATAATTATGGCTGCAGATTTTTTTCATGTACCTTCTAGCATGAGCTTTACATTTTGATGTAATGTACACACACATACAGTGTGAGTACCTGGTGCTCCAGCTAAGCAACAATTCTTTGGCCGTAGACTGGCAAATTTGGAGAAACCGATTTTGACCGATGGATGCTTGTCCTTGAAAGCTGAGTATAATTCATTGATGTTACACAGAACCAGTCGCTTCTGCTCTTTTGACTTTGTTCCATCAGCATTTTTGACTGTCACATAGTCCTTTATACCGGGGAGTATTCGGGAATATTCATCATTCTCATAAAACTGTTTCACCAAATTTTCCACTGCTTTAGCCAAAGGTTGATTCCCAGATTTTGTTTCTGTAGGGGCTTGGTAACTATTGTTTCTCATCTTCTCGACCAAGCGTCGAGTAGCACCAGTTTCTTCTTGAATTTTCTTCACACTCCAAGTGGATGGTAAAAGGCTCAAGAGTTGCAGTTTCGATTCTCTATAAAATCAATATGAATTCTCATTATTTCGGTTACAGTAAATATAATAGTGAATTAAGGATAAGGAAATATAAAAATGAACATACTTGGGAGTCCCACTCTGGATGGATTCTTTAATTTTTGACAGAATCCATTGAAAATCCTCAGTGCTCGTGCTTTTTCCGATTTTTTCTACTGTTACGTTGAAATCAGTCTCAAATTTCACTTTCACCGCATCTTCAATTTGTAGAAACTTTTGGTCCCTATAACTTTTCATGTGAAGCCTGAACATGAATAAAGAGAAAGATATATGAAATTCCTGATGAAGTACGGATAAATATTTAGTTGCCTTTCTCGTTCTACTCTACCTTTGTCGTTTGACAGGTCTCAAACCCAAGAGTTCATCTATTGATGTGTTGGCTTCTCTCTTTTGAGAATGAGATAAAGAATAATCTTCATCGTCTATTTCTTCTAGTCGTTCTCTTAGAGTCTGACTCAATGTCATGAGAGACGAAGTGTTCCGCTCTATCTGGTCTCCTATTTCTTCTTCTATTTCTACTTCTCTATTTTCTGGTAGAACATAATCTCTGACATCTTTGAGACATGTGGCACATAACCATTGATGCTTTCTAGCTGAAGGAATTCTATCCAAACAATTGACCGGGAATTTCCGAAGATTTGCAACTTTCTTATTGTCTAGATGAGAAATAAAAGAGAAAAATTTCCATTTTTTTTATCAATCTTCAAGTATTCTATCAGGAGAAAATTCGTGAAAAATAGTGAACTAGCAGAAGAGTGAAATGTAGAAAGAAGAAGATCTCAAAATCTTCAACCGAATGGAATAAATCAGTCAGTAATATTCAATGATGAAAAAAATTAAATAAAAGAATGATTAGTGATATCCACTATCTTTCGAGGTCTGTTTCGTCCTCCTATTCCTCTTACAAAAAATGGTTGGAGACATTAAAGAAGAAGAACAAAAAAAAGAGGAAAAAAATTCATGAAAATGTACTTTGCTATAGTGGATTTTTTGGGAATATTTTCTTGCTCCTTATTTTGAACTCTTGATGAACTATAATTTTACTTACGTGAAGCTGGTTTACCAAACGGATTGCAGCAAATTTTTTTCTTGCAAGCATTGTTGTTGATCATTTTGTCTAATTAGTTTGACACTTCCGAAAGAATAGAAATTAATGAGCAATAGTAAGCTAGAATAACATGGAATAATTGAAATTTCAAAAAATACACGAACGTGATACTAATCATCAAAGAAATGATATTCAATTGAATCGATTGATGCATAAAAATAAGTACAAAGATAGTAGAAATGATTCATCAATAGAGAGAATGATGGAGAAGAAAAATCGATGATTATACGTGAAGAATTAATTTTTTTAAAATAATCGTGAAGGATAATGGATTGTGGAAACTACGGAAAAAATTAGAGATATCGAATTGTGGAAACACTAAGGATACGAGAACGAAAAAAAAACGATGTAACTGTTGCAAGGCCAAAGACTTCACTGAGACTTGACTGTGTTATGCATTTGAAATAAAGTAAGCACGGCGCTGAATGGCCACGCCCCCATCATTTCTCAGAAAAACAGTGATGCTCGATCGATTTTATTAGCTCTGTTGGACATTGAAATTGAAATAAAAATTAATTTTGAGAATTTTTTGGAAATCATATATATTTTGTAACTGAATTGAGGTTTTCCATCTTGTTCTTAAAAGAGTTTCATTTCTGAAATGACTTTATTTTATGTGAAAAAGTCTGAACTTTCCGAAAAAAATGAAAAAATGGTCATTTTCTAGGGTGGAAGACCGGGAAAAATACAATTGAAAGATAAAAACGTCTATTTTCATAAAAAAAAACGATTGATGAAGCAATTCTGACTTTTTTTTCTGAAAATTCAGAGTTTTTCACAAAAAACATGTGGGTCGAAATTTTTTCCAAAAAATAAATTAGAAGCCTAGAAAAGCATTGAATTTGTTGAAATAATGAAAACGGGAAAACTTAGAAATGCTGTATCTCAGTTTATAATAGAGCAGGAGCGCTAAAAATTTAGGGCAATACTTTTCTTGACTTTCCTAACATATGGTATAAATCGCAGCCCAATAAAAAATCAAGTGCACAATCACTTACACATAATTGGTGGAATGTGCCATATGGTTTAACGGTGAAGAAATTGGATGAATTACCCCCATGTGAAATTTGTGCAACAGAGAAAGCAACGAGACTACCATTTAAGAAAGTTGAGGCTGAAAGAACCAAAGATTTATTAGAGGTTGTACATGCAGATGTATGGGGACCATCGCGTCATTCATCAATTTCAAGATCGAAATATTTTGTCATTTTTGTTGATGATAAATCTCGCTGGTGCGAAATTGAATTTTTGAAAGAAAAATCTGGCGTTTTTGAAGCATTTAAAAATTTCAAAGCTCGTGTTGAGAAACAGACTGGAAGAAACATTAAGTATTTGCAAACTGATAATGGTGAAGAATTTTTAAATAACGATTTTGATGAATTTTTAAGAACAGAAGGAATTCAGCGAAGACTGACTGCTGCTCATACTCCCCAACAAAATGGGATCGCTGAAAGATTCAACAGGACTTTACTGAAAATGGCAAGGTGTTTATTACGTCAAGGGAATATGAGTCCAGGATTTTGGACTGAAGTAGTCAATACAGCTGTTCATATACGTAATCGTTGCTCAAGTAAATCAATAAATGGACAAATACCATACACATTATGGACAGGTAAAATACCTACTTTAAATGACATGAGAAATTTCGGTTGTGAAGCATTTGTTTTAGATAAAAAGAGATCAGGTGGAAAATGTCTTCAAAAGCTACTGCTTGTGTCTTAGTCGGTTATTCAAAAGTATCAAAGGCATATCGATTATGGTCACCTGAAGAAAAGAAAATTATTATTAGTCGTGATGTAAAATTCATTGATGAGCCAGCGTTTCAAGATGATTATGTAGAATTTTACATTGTAAATAATGATGAGAATAATGAGAATGAGTCCGAAGAGAAGGATGAAAAGAATATTGAGCATGAAGAAAAAATTCGATCCGAAGTAAACAATGAGAAGGTATTAATTGATACTCCGAATTCGAGTAAAAGCAGAAAAGATACTGAAAATCCAGTATATCGACAGAAGAAGAGAGGGAGAGGTAGACCCTCACTCATTCATACTGGTTCCAGAGGTAGACCAAGAAAATTATACAGTGCTCCCAGTTTCACGGATTATGAGAACGATTTTGGAGATGATACAGATGATTTAGATGATGAAGTATTTGCTAATTTAATTGTTGATGGAATTCCTGAGACATGGAATGAAGCTGAGATGAGTGATGAATCTGAAGCATGGGGTATAGCACTTGAAGAAGAATATTTGGCTATGTTACGTAATGAAACATGGAAAATTGTTGACAGGCCTCATGATCGAAAAGTTATCAATAATCGATTGGTATTACAAAGTAAGAATGATGGAATAAACATAAAGAAAAAAGGGAGACTTGTTGCCAAGGGATGTGCTCAACGTTTTGGTGAGGATCATATAAGGAGATATTCACCAGTAGTACGAATGACATCAATCAGACTGCTATCGGCATTTGCAGCCGAAATGAATTTGGAAATTCATCAGATGGATGTCGTAACGGCATATTTAAATAGTAATTTGAATGAGAATGTTTACATGGAAATGCCAATTAAGTTGAAGTTGATATTAAATAAAATACTTGGAGGTGAAGCTGTTGGCATCAAGCATGAAGTTATTGATGACGAAAAAATAATCAATACTGCTAAAGAATGGAACGAAACTATGGAAAATGGAAATGATGATGTTTGTTTATTAAAAAGAGCATTATATGGTTTAAAACAGTCAGGAGTACAGTGGTACAGGACACTGAGAGAAGAGTTGACAAAAATGAATTTACAACCGTTTCTTCAAGATAAATGTTTATTTTATATTCAAAATGAAGATAAAATATTGTTATTAGCTATTTACGTTGATGACATTTTAATTGCCTCAAATGAAAGGAATTGGATAAATGGAGTGAAGAAGACGTTGATGAGCAGATTCAAAATGAAGGACATTGGCTTGGTTGATACGTGCCTGGGAATCGAATTTCGTCAAAATGTTGCTGAACATGAAGTTTGCCTTACACAAGAGAAATGTACGAGACAAATTATTGAAAAATTTGGAATGGCAGAATTTAAAGCAGCAGCAACGCCCATTGAAGTTAATTTGAGTTTACCATTTGAGAAAAATGAGTGTAAAGATGATCGATTTCCGTATCAACATTTAATAGGAAGTCTTTTATATCTGGCTATTTCAACTAGACCCGATATCTCGTTTGCGGTCAGCTACTTGTCTGAGTTCAATACTTGTTATCAGGAGATTCATTGGAAGGCTGCTAAGAGAGTACTTCGGTTTTTGACAGAAACAGCGAATTATGGCATAAAATACCGAAATACTGGATACAAATTGTTTGGCATGGCAGATGCTGACTGGGGAGGCAACATCATTGATCGACGATCTTTTACCGGTTTTGCCTCCATTCTAGCTGGTGGTCCTATCAGTTGGGAATGTAAAAAGCAACGAACTGTAGCACTATCAAGTACTGAGGCTGAGTATATGGCCATGTCTGAAGCAGCAAGAGAGGCTATGTATCTACGTGGTTTTCTAGAGGAACTGAATTTTGACTGTGATAATATAATAATTGAAAATGGTAGTCAGAGTGCACAGAAGCTAATTTACAGTCAATCAATTCCATCATGATCTAAACATATTGATGTTCGGCATCATTATATAAGAGATATTGTTGAACAAGGTTTATTGAAATTGGAATATGTTTCAACTGATGAGATGTCTGCCGACGTACTGACCAAGGGACTCAGTAATTTGAAGCATAGAAACTGTTTACTTGGGATGGGGCTGAACATTAATGTATAATAAATAATCAGTTGTCATTATATTGTTTCAGAAAGATTATTTTGAAGGGGAGGTGTTATAGATATCAAAGTCATCTTTATTATCGGCAGATTGATATCGATAATTTAACTTCAGATGGAGCAATTTATTGATTCTTTCTATTGTAGTTACTATCTCTTATCTTTTGTATTACTCCAGTTAATTACTCCAAAATGTAAGAACACGTTACAATTTCATAATTACTTTTATCCAAAGTCATGTGACGGTTTTTACCGTCACAGGATCAATAAAATTAAAATATTAAAGAAATTTCACGAAAATCACGGTTTTGGTTGCGATTCGCGGTACCCGGTGAGGATAGGGCTCATCTAGAGTCAAGGCAGCAAATGTCCAGAGTGAGGTCAACATATTTTGTGACCTCACCAATTGTTTTTGTTTATTTTTGTTCAATTTAACTCCAAAATTTGGAGGAAAGTACGAGAGTTAGGACTGGGAAGGATTTTCCCCAGTCCCACGAATAAATTACAAGAATCAAGGATGATCCGGAGAAGCTTGAACAAGAGCAGCCTCCAAGGGATTGGTCCAACATCAGCCAACTCGGAAGAATGCTGGCCAACAGTGAAGGAAGTTGGAGATCTCCAGGAACAGTGAAAAGTGTGAAAATAAAGACTAAAGTTATGTGTGTGGAAAGAAAAGACTAAAGTTCTCCGTTTATCATTGTCGGGAAAATATTGTCCGAGTTATTATGATTATTTTTGTACATTATTTGGAATTAGTTAGTTTAAGAGAAATTTAAGTAAAGCCAGTGACGTTAGGGTAAAGTAGTGGGGGACTCGCGGGACAATTGGTTGGGTTGGGCCTCGGCTCTACCGAAATTGAGCGGAAACAGCCGAGGGAACCCAATGCCAAGTCGTGGGAGAGAAGACTCGTTCTTCTTCTCCCGGGACACCGTGGCGATCACATCGTGTAGAGAAACGTAAAGAAAATTGTAAAGAATTACGTAAAGGAAATTGGAGTAAAGAAAATAAAGAGAGGTCGACACAGAGGAAAGACAGCACAAATAACGTAAGGTACGCGAGTCCCCGTACAATTAATATTTTGAGTTTAGAGTAAAGAATTTTGAGTAAAAGATTAAAGTAAAGAATTTTGAGTAAAGAATTTAAAGTAAAGAAAACGTCGAGAGTTAGCGTCCGTTCCGGGTGAGTCCACTCGGCTAATATTGGATTTATTGTTGGTCATTCTGAGTTAAATTTAGAGTTAATAATTAGTGTGAAATAATCATAATATTATTCACGAGAAGTTTCTTTAAATATTTCATGTTTTTTTTCAATTTACGTGTATATAATTAATTTTTCTGAATATATCGAATTTATATGATTTGAGTTAAAGTTTGTCATGAGTTTTGTGTATAGTTTTTGTCGTCACGAATACCCAAATAGAGGGTATCGTCCCCTCTCCCCCTCGGGATAAATTGAGAGTTTCACATAAAAAAGCGGGTAAAATTAGAGTCTTTTTGGGGTTTTGTAATTTCGTTGATTTAGAGTAAAACTTGGGGATTTGTCGTTTTCCCCCCAAGTTTTTAGAATTTCAGAAAAACGACTGGCGCCCAGTTTAAATAAAGGGAAATTAATCGGGAGTAATTTGGGGAAAAATTTGGGTCAGTTTTGAGGAATTTCAGTGCATTTAACGCGTTGGCTCAAGGTCAGTCAAGCCAACCGTTACAATGGCGCCCAACGTGGGGCTTACGTTTGGGTATTCGCGACAAAACAAACAGAGCACAGCAGTGGTGCTCAATCAATCAAGATTGAAATTAATAAAGTAAAGGTAGAGGGTTCTCAGTCGCACCATTAAACAAATAAATTTATTAATAAATTAATTTCTATTAATAAATTTTTAAGAGAATCAAATTCCGGAAAAAATATGTAATGCGCAAGCAGGATTTGAACCCACGACCCTCTGATTACATGTCAGGTGCTCTACCGCTGAGCTATTGCGAGTTACTATATTTACCTTCGAATTTTGATTCCCACATTTTTCCCCCACCTCCCATCCACGAGGCAATGTCACCATTAAACAAATAAATTTATTAATAAATTAATTTTTATTAATAAATTTTTAAGAGAATCAAATTCCGGAAAAAATGTGTAACTGCCATTACTTATCCGATCAAAATTTTTTTTAATGGAATGGAATCATCTTTATTTAACTTAGCCCTGATTAGATTATGAGCCATGTCAGCTCATTAGCTTCTGAGTTTTTTACGGGAAAGTGATGAAAAAAATACGAAATTCGTGAAAAATTCCCACATTTTAATCAAAAATGCGTCACTAGTAGAGGATGATGGGGCAAAAGGGACCACCCTGCGGTAAAATGAAACCGTGAGGGGAGGGGTGGGCCTTATGGTAGAACGAACAGCCCTTTCACATTATAAAGAAAATCTGTAGCCAGACAATGAATGAATCGGGAAGTTTTTTTTGTGACCTCTGAAAGATCAAATACATTCTAAAACCAACACGACAACACTCCTCCCAAATAAGCAAAGCAAGGTTCTGGGATTAATTCTCAATGCGTACTGGCCGATACATTCCATAAAACATTCTTAGAGTGTTCCTGACAGATACCATGGAAACCAGTTTTGAGGGAACGTTTTCGGAATGTGTTGGAAATATATCGGACAGTATGTATCCAACGGGTTTTGCGGAAACGTTGTGGGAACATTCACTTTGACCCACTGGTAGACTGGTTAGCCACGAAATGTTCTTGGTACGTTCCCAGGATATATATTTCCACTGGAAACGTTCCTGGTACGCTCCAAGGATATGCATTTTCAGTGAAACGTTCGTGGGATGTTCAAAAATGAAGCGATCAGGTACAGTTCAGATGAAAGATTCCTGATACGTTCTGAAGGATGCAATATGGAATCTTTCTACATCCTTGTAAGGAAAGATTCCAGGTACGTTCGTGGAATGTTCTCCGTAGTTTATACCAAACTCACAATTTTTAATATTACTTTGTCAACGAAAAAAAACAGTCAGAAAGAAAGAAAAAAAATGCACATGGAAAAAATACAAAGAACTATAAATGCAAATTTTTAAAATATTTTTTCATAATAATTTTTGAAAATTGTTAAATATATGCTGATTTCATCATCATAATTTTCATTATATTCAAGAATTTTCAAATTTCATTTCATTCATTGAGGAAGTCATCAAGTCATCAGTCTCCTTCAAAATCTCAGAACGATGATAATGCGAAACAGAATGAACACTGTTCAGCGTCACAAAGTTTTAGAATAGAACTAGTTTTCGAGTTATTCTAAATAATCAACTCAACAATAAAAGAAAAGGCTTCATAACATTTATTTTTTATAATATCTCGGAATCCTTTTTTGTAGCTCTGAAAATGTCCTTAAAAGCCGTCTTCGGGCGAAAAAGCCTATATCCACTAGTTTTCGAGTTATTCTAAAGAAACAATTCATAAAAAAAAAAAATTTGAATTTTTGAAATCTTATAAAATCTGGAAATAAGTTTTGAAATCGCTCCGAAACTAAAGGAATTCCATGGACGACTGTAGAAAGTCAGAGAGAGAGAGAGAGAGAGAGAGAGAGAGAGAGAGAGAGAGAGAGAGAAAGAAAAAACGCTCTATCTCGCTTACTTTCCAAGATACTTCCAAGAAACGAACGACTAGTCCAAGACTGGGTGGCAGTTTCACGTTATCCCCACTCTGAGGGCTACGCATGTAGCCCTCAGAGTGAGGGTAAAGTTGGCGGTGCGGTGTCGAAATTTACGTCAATTTCTTGAAGAAAAATGAATTTTCCCTTTTTCGAGGGTATCTCGGGAAATGATGGAGGTACGACTTTCTTGGTTTATACTTTTTTGTAGGTTATTTTCCCATTCACAAAAAAGGTTTTTCCAAAAAATGCCCTATCTCGGTTTAATTCGCAGTAGTATAGCAGTGGCGGTTCTAACTCATCAATGACCTTGAAAATGAGTCATCACCCGTAGAGGTCATCGGTGGGTCGGAACCGGTGGGGGGAGGGGGTGAGGAGGGGGGAGGAACATTCTAGAATGTTCTATGGGGGAGGGGGTAAGTGGATGAAAAGAGGGAAGGGGGCGATGAGGGGCAAGAGGGGATGGAACATTCTAGGATGTTCGATGGGGGGATTGAAAGGGGGTATAATGAGAGGGTGGAGGCAAGAGGGGGATAGAACATTCTAGAATGTTCTATGGCCAATGGAGAGGGGTATGGCGAGGGGGTTTCCGAACTGTAGATTGTAGAAAGGGGGGAAATATCTTGGAATCTTCCATGAGAGGGCGCGCAGTGGAAGAGAGTTTTCAAACTGCTCGCCAAAGGGCAGTGTGGAGGGGTTTCCAAGAATTGCGTCACTTCTTGGAAATTCTGATTTGTCAATTTGCGGTCCCATTGATCTCGGTTGACAATCTAGAATAATATAATTTGATACTGCTGTTCAAGGACTTTTTTCCTTTGAGCTCGTTCCCAACACATCCATGAATAGACGTGTTTAGACAAGTTTGAACTTGTTTAAACACGTGTGAAGAGGAAATGAAAAGAGGGAAAATGTTTTACATGGGGCAGTCAGGGTGGATTAGTAGGCAAAATGTGTTAAGAAAATGGCTAGATTACCGACTGATCCTAAATTACCACGGGATCAGAAGGTCAATCACGTCGAGACAATTACGTGTATCGACACCAGAGGTGATTTGGGGGACCACCGGCGTGGTCTCGCGAATAATCATTCTTCTTTGCGTGGGTCTCATCAGAGAAGCATCATCGACGTAAAGCCGTGAAAATCATCAAGAAAACCGACGCCGAGTCGATAGACGCGTGGCAATTGAATAATCACAATTATTTAACGGTTTGAGTGAGATAAATCATTGAGAACTTTAATACACAATTAATAACGATTTACAACCGGTATTAATATATTTGTGCAATTAATGAACATTGAGTAAATTATCCAACGACAACGTGTGTGAATCTATCAAGAACGACGAAAACCGACGCCGAGTTGATAGACGCGTGGCGTTAATAATTACAACAATTGTTTTAACGGTTTTGAGTAGTACAAATCAAACTAGTGAATCATTAATTTACATTAATCGCGACTTACAACCGGGATTAAATAAACAGTGAATTAATTGACATTATTAGTGAAAAAACGAGACAATTATCAAAAAGAGACAATTAATCAAAGACAATAATAAATTCAGTGTGGGCAAATTATCTTTGAGTGTAATCTAGTCACGTTATTTATTAAAGAGTTATATTTTTGATAAACCACGTGTCAATTATCATTGAGAAACCGATCAAATCCACTTTAACTCCTTATAATCAATTAACAGCTATTCAATTATACAGTCCACTACAAGGAGAAAATCATCGCGGGTTTCGGCGAGTTGCATCGAAATTCTCTACTCAGAATCTACCACAAAATTAGGCAGATTTTGAACATGGTCCTTCGAGCCGGATCGTGAGGATCCGGCTCTGAGAGTGAGTGAGAGAGACACACAGAACCAGCACCTATGGGAAGCGCCTATGGAATCAAGAGAAAATTATCCGTGCGAAGGACATGCAAAAAATACAAGATTTTGAACATGGTCCTTCGAGCCGGATCACTCTGATCCGGCAGTGGAGAAAGGAAATCATAGAGAAAATTATCGAGATAAAAGACACTGTGCTAAAATACATAAAATTCAAGGCATTATTCCGTGTAAATTATAGTGACGCTAATCAAAATAATTAAATCGATAAAATTTATTTCGTTTAAAATAAAGTGAAATTATTGAGAGAATTTTATTCGAAAATTCGAGAAATAAAATTCTATTATTTGAGAACAATAGAATCAGTGCAAAAGAGGACAAAAACATTGAGAGTCGAGTTTGTTTACAACGAAAAACGCGCGTTATAAGCTTCGAAAATTCATCGCGAATTCAAGTGAGTGCGAGAGAGAGAGAAAATCATCGCCCCCTCTTTCAGTGACGCGTTTGACGTCAGAGCCCGAACGTCAGCGAACCTCATCGAGACCCACCGAAGCGGAGAAGCAGAGGGGACTGAAGCCACGCCCACATACATCATTCGAGCCACGAGAGAGATACTGAGGCTACTTACAGCGAGAACGGAGCGCGCAACTCTGGCGTATTACTCAATACATTTAAACTGAGTAACTTAACATAGAGAAACTCTTCAAACAAGATAAGTTAAATTATTTAATTATAACTAACATGGCTGACCACAACGAGAGGAACCCTAAAGAGGTTCAGGAGAATGCAGAGGATGACAGCAAAGCTGATCAATCCAATCTTAATAATAATCAAACAATTAACAATGAGAATTTCTCGGAGAGTAGCACCTCTTCAGACGCAGAAGGAGAGAAAGCAGAGCTGCCAGCAAACAAGGGAGCTATACCAAAGGAACCGCGAGATACAATTAAAATAAAAACGAGAAGATCATTACAAGCCCCTACATTTAAATTACCGTCATTCGATATGACGCAAGAAGATGTAGATCGGCAAGAGAAAATAAATCAATCGCGTAATACACCACAACGTGAACAATACGAGTTGTGGACGAGAAAATTGAGCATTCAATATACACGGTTACGCGAAATTAAATCAGATCTTGCAGCATTGCAATCAAAAGGCGCACACAACGTAACGTCACATCATTTAAGGAGAATTTAATGAGCCTGATTGACACCTTCAACCAGTCACTGGGAGCAGTGAAAGCATTGAGCCAACCAGACCAACACTGGAATATCATCACGAGCTGCATGCTAAGGAGATTAATCGATGTAGACACCACACAAGCATGGGATCTGCAAAATGGATCCAGACAAGACTGGCCACCACTGAGCGAGTTCATCAAATTCATTGAAACCAGAGCAATGGTACTGAACAATGTCAACAATGGAGATATCCAGCAATTCAACAGTCCAGCAGCATCCTTATTATCATCAACTGAGTCAATATCATCTTCACCAGAGTTATCATCATCTTCATCAGAGTCATTGTCAAATGACAATGATTATCAACAAGAAGAAGATGAGGCAGAATCATCAGAATCAAATGGAGATTAACAATCATCAAGTTCGATGCGTCATCGAACCAAAGACAATCAGGCTTTCAAGGTCATCGAGAATCATCATCAAGTGATCCATCGTTATGACAACTTTGGAAGAGAACATCGACAAAACTAGCAAAATACAATGGAACCAAAAAGCAGACGTGCTCAAGTTCCAGGCAATGCCAATCAACTCATCCAATATCGACAGATGAAAAATTATCATGAGAGATATTGCGAATCAAAACACAACGAGATGAGCAAACACCAAGCAATTACTGCGGAACTGACGCGAGTCCTAGTCGATAGACGTAATAGGAAATTCAATTGAACGAGTCAGATCCGCTGAGCTGAGAATCGAGTGAATTACAGCACAATAGTTTAATAACGATTTACGCCCGATATTAAATGATGTGTGCAGAGCTGAAAGAATCATAAAGAATCAACAGAAGATTCAAAACAAATTGACAAATCATCAACTACACCAACAATCATCAAGAGTCATCAAGCAAAATGAGACTGCATTGATTATTACGAAAAGCTGCAACAACAAGGATCTTGGAACGATCATCATGAGAAACAATGGCATCAATAAGATCGATAATGGTTGCAAACATTATCGAGCACTAGGCGATATCAAAGTAACTTAATTAATTGAATGTTCCAGGTCAATCACGTCAAGAGTCAAGTATTCGGTCGACAGTTTACTTGAAATAATTCAGAAGCCAATCATCATAGACGCAGCTGAGAACGAGCCGTCGCTGCATGGCGGGCGGCAACATCATTCAGAAGAGAATTCATCATCATCAATGGCAAGCAACATCATCAACCAGAGTACAGAATCATCGAGAAAAATCAGCAAGTTCATGGACTTCTGTAGTGAACCGAGACGAGTTTCTACAACGATTTCTTGCAAGCTAAACGGCCTTACAACCCGTTAACGGAGAATAAGAGTAATTATCACAGAAACTAATCATCTTATATCATTACAGAAATTCCAATAATCATTGAGACCAACAGCAGTATCTGGAGGTACTGCATCAATAGCATCACCACACTAGAGCACCCGAGACAACTAGTGGAGAAGACCAGCACGAGAACATCAGCATGAGCCACTGATACCGCAGCCCACTACAAAAGTTGGCAACACCTTGGAGAACAACACAATTACTATGTCGCCTCCAGGGGTTCGTCGACGGCGGGCGGTATGTTAAGAAAATGGCTAGATTACCGACTGATCCTAAATTACCACGGGATCAGAAGGTCAATCACGTCGAGACAATTACGTGTATCAACACCAGAGGTGATTTGGGGGACCACCGGCGTGGTCTCGCGAATAATCATTCTTCTTCGCGTGGGTCTCATCAGAGAAGCATCATCGACGTAAAGCCGTGAAAATCATCAAGAAAACCGACGCCGAGTCGATAGACGCGTGGCAATTAAATAATCACAATTATTTAACGGTTTGAGTGAGATAAATCATTGAGAACTTTAATACACAATTAATAACGATTTACAACCGGTATTAATATATTTGTGCAATTAATGAACATTGAGTAAATTATCCAACGACAACGTGTGTGAATCTATCAAGAACGACGAAAACCGACGCCGAGTTGATAGACGCGTGGCGTTAATAATTACAACAATTGTTTTAACGGTTTTGAGTAGTACAAATCAAACTAGTGAATCATTAATTTACATTAATCGCGACTTACAACCGGGATTAAATAAACAGTGAATTAATTGACATTATTAGTGAAAAAACGAGACAATTATCAAAAAGAGACAATTAATCAAAGACAATAATAAATTCAGTGTGGGCAAATTATCTTTGAGTGTAATCTAGTCACGTTATTTATTAAAGAGTTATATTTTTGATAAACCACGTGTCAATTATCATTGAGAAACCGATCAAATCCACTTTAACTCCTTATAATCAATTAACAGCTATTCAATTATACAGTCCACTACAAGGAGAAAATCATCGAGGGTTTCGGCGAGTTGCATCGAAATTCTCTACTCAGAATCTACCACAAAATTAGGCAGATTTTGAACAAAATGGATCTTTTCGAACATTCTCATAGAACATTCAGGATGAAATGAACCGATTGGGGTGAATTAAAGTACTCGAGCATGAAATATCAAGAATTGACTTCAAGAATTTTTTTTGCAGAATTCGGATTAAAGAAAATTTCCTTTTCAGTAAAATTATTTCCTTAAAATAAAGTTTTTACTATATCAAACCCTTTTCTCAAATTATAGGGATTGCATAGATGATGAAAACAACGATTCTCCCAATCAAATGATTATTTCATTGATTACATATGTAGTTCATTCAGTAACAATATGCATATCAGAAGAAATTTTGATCTTTTTCATTCACATGGTTTGTGAAGAATTCACAACTGTTAAATCGACCACAAAGAAAACGCATCCTTAAAATTCCTTGAGCAGCAACAGATTTTAAAGAGTTGAATTCTGTCTGCGAATCGGAAAGGAATGAGCACAATCGCTGAGGCAGAATAATGTTGAAGCTGTCATCCAATTCTGCCATTACTTTTTTCCCCCAGCGAGTATTGATGATTTTCAGATGATTCACTTTGTACGTTTTGTCAATTTCCAAATCTTGAAGTTCGACCATTGGCAAGAATTGATCCATACGGCCAATTTTGTTTACGCAGTTCAATTGCTGTTCTCCAGATATCTATTGGAAATACAAAAATTGAGTAAATTATTATTCATTCAAGAGAAAATATATTAAGTATAATGTAAAGAATGAGTTTGTCAAAAAAATTTAAACTCACGTTTTTATCACTTCACTGAGCGAATTTAGCTTGGACTTGACTCTCGTTCTCAGAGCACACTGTGGATTGAGCATGAATCCTAAGGTCTTAGTCTTATATAGGGTCCTCATGACCTTCGAAAAAGTTCTCATAACATCATCAAAACTAATAAATCATTTGTTGAAAAACAATTCTGAGAACTGTCAAAGATTCTAGAGTATTCTAATAGAAACAATAAACATTGATATGAAAAATAATTCCAGGAATCTCATCGCAATCTAAAGAGGATATCAAGGACATTGTTAGTTGTAACCAATTCGTGGAAATGCATTGTAATTTCGGCAACATCAAAGAGCGATGTAAATTTTTCATGAAAACTAATAAATCATTTGTTGAAGAACAGTTCTGAGAATTGTCAAAGATTCTAGAATATTCTAATCAAAAAATAATTCCAGGAATTCTTCTTCGCTCAAGAACATCATTGTAAACAATTCCTGGAAATGTGTTGTAATTTCGACAACATCAAAGTACGATGTAATTCGATCTTTTTCACGAAAAACTAATAAATCATTTGTTGACAGATAATTCTGAGAACTGATGAAGATTCTAGAATATTCTAAAGAAAAATAATTCCAGGAATTCTTCTTTGCTCAAGGACATCGTTGTAAACAATTCCTGGAAATTTAAGCAGTTTCCGATCACATCAAACAGCGATGTAGATTGATCCTTTCTACGAGAAACTAATAAGTCAATCATCTCATGAAAACTGACATTATTAGTTTGTAAACAATTCTGAGATCTGTCAAAGATTCTAGAATATTCTAAGTGAAAAATGGTTCCGAGAATTCTTTTTTGCTCAAGGACATCGCTGTAAAACATTCTTGAAAATGTGTTGTGATTTGGGTCACATCAAAGGGCGATGTAATTTGATTCTTTTCATAAAAACTAATAAATCAATCATCCTATGAACACTAACATTGTTAGTTTGTAAACAATTCTGAGAAATATTTTGTGATTTGATCCTTTTCGGTTACATCAAAGGAAGCATACCATCAATGTATTTTTTATCTCTGTGGGGAATGCATCAATATAGATTATTTTTGTAAATTTGAACTTGTTTACTACTCGGAAGTTCGTGTAAATAGGAGCAGCGAATGCATTCACGATCATTGTCAAGTCGAATCTTTTTGGATAAGTATCATGAGACAAACGAAAGTTTTCGGAATCATTATTTGATGGATTTTAAGTGTGTTTTTCAAGTGTTTTGCTGGTAGTATCGTGTGGTTGTATTTTCTCTAGGACAACTTTTATCAAATTAAGGGTGCAGAATGGACACCAAAACGTGTTTGAGAGTGTTGAAGATATTTGAGAGGGCGGAGAAAGATGCGATGCCTCAGGAGGCTGATCAGTGGATCAAGTGGTGCAAGCATTACATTAAACTTTATGAAAAACTCCTCAAAAAACTGGACAACTTGACAACAGGAGACAAGATACGACTACAAACTACTGTGTCTCTGATTCATGCGTATTCTCAGAAATTCCAACAGAGAAAGCAAGGTGGAGCACTTGCAACATCTTCTTCGCGAAAAGTCAAGAACAGAGTCTTGTGGAAAGACATGGAAAGTGCTTTCGGTGGAAGGATCCGAACTGGTGCCGTAGTCAATCTACGTGATAAAGATCTTCAATCCTTCCTGAAAGATGCCAAGTCACTGACAGTTGTTCGTCTGAAAAATGTCTTGCAACGAGAGGGAAATCGGAAAGTGAATGGTATACTGGCTTGCAAGTTTCGAGTGATGAAAAACGGGGAACTAATAGAAGAGACGAAATTTTTCAACACGCGCAATCAGATCATTCTACCAACGACAAATATTAAGGAATGGTTTGATGAGCATTTGTTTGAGCGCCTACTCGAAAAAGTAGAGGATTTTCAGGAAAGAGATTCTGGTTGGACGCTCGATGAAGTTGTCAATCTTTTGATCAACATCAATAGATACGTTCCTCTGGTAGCGGGAATGAACACTTTCATTCCACTCCCAAGACGTATTCAATCGAAGAGAGCTGTAGTCAATATTAAAAATGATGATGAATTTTGTTTCTTATGGGCCATAACAGCAGCTCTTCATCCGGTTAGTGTGAATGCTGACCGAATACACTCATACCCACATTACTCTCGGGCTACTTTACCTGATGGGACGACACTCAACTATAAGGAATTTGAATTCCCAATGAAAATAAGAGATGTTTCAAAATTTGAGCGCTTGAATGGTCTGTCAATTAATGTTTATGGGATTCAGAATGATGATATTGTTCCTTATTACTTCAGTATTATTATTACTTGAGGATTATTACATTTTGTACAAATGTACACTCAGAGCCAGATTCACAGCCAATCTACCACTTTGCATGGATTCGAAATCTATCACGTTTAGTTAGATCACAAGTTTCAAATCATGAACATCTCACGTGGTTCTGTGATCGCTGTTTGGGGCATTTCTCCAATGAAGATTCATTTGAGAGGCATCAAAATGATTGTTACAGCATTAATGAATGTAGAATGAAGTTACCAACAGAGAAAAATAATATTCTCACCTTCAAAAACTACAAGTTCAAGGAGATGGTGCCATTTGTCATTTACGCTGATTTGGAATGCATTCTAGAGAAAACTGTAGATGAAATTGGAGATGAAACTGAAGATGATGATGATGATGATGATGATGATGAAACTGGACATGAAACTCTGTATCAGAAGCATATTCCGCACAGTGCTGGATTTTATCTACACTGTGATTTCGATGAAAATCGATCAGAATACAAGATGCATCGTGGAGCTGATTGCATTGATTGGTTCATCGATGAATTACATAGGATAGCATGTAAAGTGGATGAATGCCTGAATACGAATGTACCAATGCATCCTCTGACACCTCAACAGGACTATGGATACCGAACAGCACAAGTGTGCCACATTTGTGAGAAACCATTCACAGCAACTGAAGTGAAGCATCGCGATCATTGTCATTTCACTGGCAAGTATCGCGGTCCTGTTCATCCCCAGTGCAATGTGAATTATCAAAGCTCTCGTACTATTTCGGGTGTCGGACAAATTCCCAATCGGACAATTTCCCAACCGGAAATGACGTAGCTCAGGTTAGTTTAGGTTGGTGAAAAGCATGAAGGCGCCATCTGTCAGTGATTTAGTGATTGAGTACTAGATTTTATAGATAGATGGCGTGTGAAGGGCTAAATTACGAGGTTTCCGAATGAAGAGAGATTAGTGGGACTGAAGAATGAAGATAATATTGGATATTGTAACTCCCGTGCGGACACGGGAATGGCTAATTTGTAACTTGAGTAGTAATTTCGATGAAGGACTACGAAGGAAATCTTAATGAACAGAAAAATGTAATGAAAATGATAAAAAAAATTACACTGAATCAGTTACAACAATTGTTTGAATAAAGGGAGTTATAAAGATCAATCAATGCACTGCTTATGAATGATTGAAAACGGAAATAGCATTACTTTCCCGTGTGTGCCCGGGAAACTGCAAATTATGCTTTCAATTTTTTTATCCAATCATCATCAGCCTCAATTCAGATAGTTATCGGACTATTATCGAAGAAAAATGGAGAAAATAAATATTCCGTGATATTTAATGTTGCAGCCATGGTGAAGCGATTTTTCTTATTTCCCGTGCACACCCGGGAAAATCAAAATTGCATCTCTTCAATGAAAATTTATCCATAATTTATTGCAGTGCATCCCAACAACAAATTCTGAAAGAAAAAACAGTCGAGTGCATCAAGAGTCTACCATTATTCACCAATGATAATGTTGCATTCGATTTTTATCATTTCCCGTGCACGCACGGGAAAATAAAAATTGCATCTCTCCAATGAAAATTTATTGGTAATTTATTGCAGAGCACTCCAACAACAAATTTCGAAAAAAAGAACGATCGAGTGCATCAAGAGTCTACCACTATCCACCAATAATAATGTTGCATTCGATTTTTATCATTTCCCGTGCACGCACGGGAAAATCAAAATTGCATCTGTTCAATGAAAATTTATTTATAATTTATTGCAGTGCATCTCAGCAACAAATTCTGAAAGAAAAAACAATCGAGTGCATCAAGAGTCTACCATTATTCACCGATAATAATGTTGCATTCGATTTTTATCATTTCCCGTGCACGCACGGGAAAATCAAAATTGCATCTCTTCAATGAAAGTTTATCCATAATTTATTGCAGTGCATCCCAACAACAAATTCTGAAAGAAAAAACAGTCGAGTGCATCAAGAGTCTACCATTATTCACCAATGATAATGTTGCATTCGATTTTTATCATTTCCCGTGCACGCACGGGAAAATCAAAATTGCATCTCTTCAATCAAAATTTATTGGTAATTTATTGCAGTGCACTCCAACAACAAATTTCGAAAAAAAGAACGATCGAGTGCATGAAGAGTCTACCATTATTCACCGATAATAATGTTGCATTCGATTTTTACCATTTCCCGTGTACGCACGGGAAAATCAAAATTGCATCTCTTCAATGAAAGTTCATCCATAATTTATTGCAGTGCATCCCAACAACAAATTCTGAAAGAAAAAACAGTCGAGTGCATCAAGAGTCTACCATTATTCACCAATGATAATGTTGCATTCGATTTTTATCATTTCCCGTGCACGCACGGGAAAATAAAAATTGCATCTCTCCAATGAAAATTTATTGGTAATTTATTGCAGAGCACTCCAACAACAAATTTCGAAAAAAAGAACGATCGAGTGCATCAAGAGTCTACCACTATCCACCAATAATAATGTTGCATTCGATTTTTATCATTTCCCGTGCACGCACGGGAAAATCAAAATTGCATCTGTTCAATGAAAATTTATTTATAATTTATTGCAGTGCATCCCAGCAACAAATTCTGAAAGAAACAACAATCGAGTGCATCAAGAGTCTACCATTATTCACCGATAATAATGTTGCATTCGATTTTTAACATTTCCCGTGCAAGCCCGGGAAAATCGAAATTGAATCTCTTCAATGAAAATTTATTCATAATTTATTGCAGTGCATCCCGACGACAAATTCTGAAAGATACAACAATCGAGTGCATCAAAAGTCTACCAGTATTCACTAATAATAATGTTGAATTCGATTTTTATCATTTCCCGTGCAAGCCCGGGAAAATCAATATTGCATCTCTTCAATAAAATTTTATTCATAACTTATTGCAGTGCGCTACTACAACAAATTATGAAAAAAAGAACGATCAAGTGCATCAAGAGTCCTCTATTATTTTGTAATAGTAATGTAGATTTCGATTTTTATCATTTCCCGTGCAAGCCCGGGAAAATGAAAATTGCATCTCTTCAATGAAAATTTATACATAATTTATTGCAGTGCATCACAACAACAAATTCTGGAGGAAACAACAATCGAGTGCATCAAGAGTCCAACATTATTCTGTAATGATAATGCGGGATTCGATTTTTATCATTTGCCGTGCAAGCCCGGGAAAATATAAATTTTGTTTTGTCCATTTCCATTTAGCTAAGATCTTCACTTGGTTCTTCGCGGGAATGCGCCCTTACCGCACGCTTTACGCTTAGTAAAGCCTCATTTCCATACAAAATAAAATCAAACTCTAAATGTTACAGGTAGGGGAGGGCATTTTTGATGATTGTGAGGCGAAGCTGGGTATGAAATAGTCCTCCACGATATGTCGACAGCTTCGATTGGAAAACATCTAAATACATGGACAGCTAAGAATGTTTGCGTTACAATTGTAAAAAATATCCAATTTTCTGCGGTTCTGAGCCCGGAAAAAAATAATTACATTTGCTTCATTGGCATTCCCTCCTCAAGGGCTTCAATGTGCTAATGTGTCAAACTCTGAATTACCGAATGATGCAACACATTAACAGTTTTTAATAATTGGTCCTATGTAATATCAAATTCATTTTTTCTCAGTTTCCGTGTAAGCACTGCAATATCCAAATTTCATATTTTTAATGAAAATTTCCTTGAAATGAATTTCAATGCACTGTAGCTCATTCCGGACGTGAAAGAGAAATTGGTCAAAGTTCATATGGATTTTGAACGGGCTGAAGCCAATGCTCTCAAGAGTCAGATCCCTCACATTGAAATTGTCCCGTGTGTCTTCCACTTTTCTCAAGCCCAGTGGAGGAATGCGAGGAAGAAAGGTGCGCTCTTCAGGAAAACAATAAGTGGCAAGAAAAAGATACTGGACCTGGAGGATGAAATGTTAGAGGCGGAAATAGATGAGTTCATTCGATTAATCTGCAAAATACCATTTCTGCCAAAGGAGGCCATCGACGAAGAACTTTTGGACTGGCTGTTCGGATCGTTACCGGAGCGTGCGCGAGAGAAGATCGAGAAGTATTTTACGTACCTTAAGACATACTGGTTGAAGATCTTAAAATCCCAAAATTGGTCACTACACGGTCAAGCACACAGGACCAATAATTTTGCTGAATCACGCAATCGCGACTTGAACGCATTGGGATTGAAGAATCCACTTCCTTGGGTATTCATTCAATCAATTGTCGGAGTTCAGACGACCGTAATAAGGGAATTCCACGCAGAAAGTGTACCAAAGTGTTATGACAGAAAAAGGGAAGCAGATATTCAGAAACTGCAGACCGACTTCACCCTCAAGCAGATCACTCGAGTCGATTTACTGGACAGTTTGGTGAAACTGGACAGAAAGAAAGATACACTTGACCTCGAAGAATTATTGGCAGAAATGAATGAAGAAGAAGACGAGACGAACGTAGATGAAAGTGAAAAATCGGAAAACCTCCAAGAAGAAGACCAGGATTCCGGGAATGAAGAACGACACAACAGTTTAACAGAAAATGAAGGAAGAGAAACTGAAAATGAAGGTCTCATCTCAACTGTCAGTGATTTGCGAACTCTGTTCATGACTTTCCGAAGTGATGATTCATTATTGTAAATGGAACCGTGTAATAGTTGATAGTTTCGTAGATGTATACCTCCAACCGGATGAAGCTGAATCCAAATATTGCCGAGCGGGCATGATGTCATTATGATTCTTTGATCTCTTTAAAGCGTACTAAAAATGATTGTTGGTAGAGATTTATGTGGCTTTTTCATTCGCATAATATAATAAAGATTTCATTCAATTTCAAATATAGGGGAAGGCCGGGCAATATGACATAGGGCGGGCAAAAAGACATACCCATATATTAGCAAGAAAAATAAAAATTGAAAAATATTTGCAAAAATTGCATAATTCCTTTTCTGTATGATTTTAGTCCATGTTCTCTTACTATTTTCGGATAAAAGAGAGTGGAGTGAAAAAGACGAAATGGGAAAAACGGGAACAACTTCGATGTTTTATCTTATGAAAATGGCTCGAATTCCGTGAAAATATTTGCGATGAGTTTTTTCTAATGACTTCATTGGAAAGCTAAGGAGATTTCTCGTAGAAATCATGTGCAAGTATTCATTTTTCGGAATTTTCGAGAATTCCATCTTTTCCATCAAGATTTGAAGGTGGAACATTTTTTGCTTTTGAAAAATTCCGATTTTTCCGGATATCTCTGGTTTCATTGGTTACACCGATCTGCGGCTGATCTCAAATGAAAGGTGAGCTCGTTCCCTACAGATTTATGGAGTTTGCGGAAAATACAATCAAGATTTCAGTGATAGCACAAAAACTTATCTGCAGACAATAGCCTATGAGTAATCGAGAAGAAAATTTGAAAGAAATTTCTAACGCATAGGTTGATGAGAAATGAGCTCATCTTTTCTTGAGACCAACGACATAAGAGCTGACTGCAGTAAATAGAACTGGAGATATTCACAAAAATCAAAATTTTTCATGTAATGGGGGGTTTCTACCTTCAAATCTTCGCTAATATAGTCAAATTTTCAGGCAATTCCAAAGAAATGAATCCCAGCACTTGTTTCTCAGCTCAAATTCATTTAATTTTCTAATAGAGTCATCCAAAAAAATTTATCCCGAGCAGTTCTATTGCAATGTCTATCTTATCCCACTTTCCACAATGTCATTTGGCCCAACGCTCCCCTATGTCTTTTGTGTCCTTCGAAATTCCTGTTTGTGAATATTATTTCCCTCATCGCACCGATTTATTATTTAAAATTTTTTGACAGTGAAAAAAAAAAATTGATCATTTTTGGGTATGTCATTTTGCCCGTGGGGAGGAAAAACGATCATATCGGAATGAAAAAAGTGCAATGATTTCTTTAACTCATAATGAAGCTCATGAGAAAAAGGAAAAGTGACTACAAGGCATCCGAAAAGATGCTATGTCCTATTGCCCGCCCTTCCCCTATACTGTTCTAAGTAGATTCCTTAACTTCCGTTCCTGCTTCCCAAATTGTTAACTGCTCAGCCCTTTTTTTCCTTTTACAACTGTTTTGGTACACCAGACACCTCCACGCACGAAAAATGAGATTCATCCCGGGTTGACACGGAAAATGAACAAAATTAAAATGATGAATTACTATAATACAGGGATAGTACACTCTTGAAACATTGAATCATTCATCAATCAGAGACTGTCTTTGTAGTCCAGTAGAATTCGTTATAGATGAATTTCAAATGGAACCACCGAAATTTAATTCTCCCGGACTGGCACGGTGAATGGACACGAAAATTGGATTCTATATAATTGTAATATAAGGACGGTAGACTCTTGATGCATCAAATCATTTTTGTCTAAAACAGTGCAGCTATATTTTATGCTAGGTTGTTATGGATGAATTTTCATAGAAAAATGAGGAAAAAATGATATTCCCGGGCATGCACGGGAAATGATAAAAATCGAATTCTGCATTATGATTACAGAATAAGTAGACTCTTGATGCACTTGATCGTTCTTTCTTTCAGAATTTGTTGTTGAGATGCACTGCAATAAGTTCTAAATTAATTGTCGTTGTAGAGATGCAATTTCAATTTTCCCGGGCTTGCACGGGAAATAAGAAAAATCGAATCCTACATTATTATCACAAAATAATGGCGGACTCCTGATGCACTCTATTGTTTTTTTTTCATAATTTGTTGTAGTAGCGCACTGCAATAAGTTATAAATAAAATTTTATTGAAGAGATGCGATATTGATTTTCCCGGGCTTGCACGGGAAATGATAAAAATCGAATTCCGCGTTATCATTACAGACTAATGTTAGACTCTTGATGCACTCGATTGTTTTTTCTTTCAGAATTCGTTGTTGGGATGCACTTCAATGAATTATGGATAAATTTTCATTGAAGAGATGTAATTTTGATTTTCCCGTGCGTGCACGGGAAATGATAAAAATCGAATGCAACATTATTATCGGTGGATAATGGTAGACTCTTGATGCACTCGATTGTTGTTTCTTTCAGAATATGTTGCTGGGATGCACTGCAAAAAATTACGAATAAATTTTCATTGAAGGGATGCAATTTTGATTTTCCCGTGCGTGCACAGGAAATCATAAAAATCAAATGCAACATTATTATTGGTGGATAATGGTAGACTCTTGATGCACTCGATCGTTCTTTTTTTCAACATTTGTTGCTGGAGTGCACTGCAATAAATTACGAATAAATTTCCATTGAAGAGATGCAATTTTGATTCTCCCGTGCGTGCACGGGAAATGATAAAAATCGAATGCAACATTATTATCGGTGAATAATGGTAGACTCTTGATGCACTCGATCGTTCTTTTCTTCAAAATTTGTTGTTGGAGTGCACTGCAATAAATTACGAAGAAATTTTCATTGAAGAGATGCAATTTTGTTTTTCCCGGGCGTGCACGGGAAATAAGAAGAATCGAATTCCGCATTATTTATAGTGAATAATGGTAGACTCTTGATGCACTCGACTGTTTTTTCTTTCAGAATTTGTTGTTGGGATGCATTTCAATAAATTATGGATAAATTTTCATTGAAGAGAAGCAATTTTGATTTTCCCGTGCGTGCACGGGAAATGATAAAAATCGAATGCAACATTATCATTGGTGAATAATGGTAGACTCTTGATGCACTCGATTGTTGTTTCTTTCAGAATTTGTTGCTGGGATGCACTGCAAAAAATTACGAATAAATTTTCATTGAAGAGATGCAATTTTGATTTTCCCGTGCGTGCACGGGAAATGGTGAAAATCGAATGCAACATTATTATCGGTGAATAATGGTAGACTCTTGATGCACTCGATCGTTCTTTTTTTCGAAATTTGTTGTTGGAGTGCACTGCAATAAATTATAAATAAATTTTCATTGAACAGATGCAATTTTGATTTTCCCGTGCGTGCACGGGAAATCATAAAAATCGAATGCAACATTATCATTGGTGAATGATGGTAGACTCTTGATGCACTCGATTGTTTTTTCTTTCAGAATTTGTTGTTGGGATGCACTGCAATAAATTATGGATAAACTTTCATTGAAGAGATGCAATTTTGATTTTCCCGTGCGTGCACGGGAAATGATAAAAATCGAATGCAACATTATCATTGGTGAATAATGGTAGACTCTTGATGCACTCGACTGTTTTTTCTTTCAGAATTTGTTGTTGGGATGCACTGCAATAAATTATGGATAAACTTTCATTGAAGAGATGCAATTTTGATTTTCCCGTGCGTGCACGGGAAATGGTAAAAATCGAATGCAACATTATTATCGGTGAATAATGGTAGACTCTTGATGCACTCGATCGTTCTTTTTTTCGAAATTTGTTGTTGGAGTGCACTGCAATAAATTACCAATAAAATTTGATTGAAGAGATGCAATTTTGATTTTCCCGTGCGTGCACGGGAAATGATAAAAATCGAATGCAACATTATTATTGGTGGATAGTGGTAGACTCTTGATGCACTCGATCGTTCTTTTTTTCGAAATTTGTTGTTGGAGTGCTCTGCAATAAATTACCAATAAATTTTCATTGGAGAGATGCAATTTTTATTTTCCCGTGCGTGCACGGGAAATGTTAAAAATCGAATGCAACATTATCATTGGTGAATAATGGTAGACTCTTGATGCACTCGACGGTTTTTTCTTTCAGAATTTGTTGTTGGGATGCACTGCAATAAATTATGGATAAACTTTCATTGAAGAGATGCAATTTTGATTTTCCCGTGCGTGCACGGGAAATGGTAAAAATCGAATGCAACATTATTATCGGTGAATAATGGTAGACTCTTGATGCACTCGATTGTTGTTTCTTTCAGAATTTGTTGCTGGGATGCACTGCAATAAATTATAAATAAATTTTCATTGAACAGATGCAATTTTGATTTTCCCGTGCGTGCACGGGAAATGATAAAAATCGAATGCAACATTATCATTGGTGAATAATGGTAGACTCTTGATGCACTCGATTGTTGTTTCTTTCAGAATTTGTTGCTGGGATGCACTGCAAAAAATTACGAATAAATTTTCATTGAAGAGATGCAATTTTGATTTTCCCGTGCGTGCACGGGAAATGATAAAAATCGAATGCAACATTATCATTGGTGAATAATGGTAGACTCTTGATGCACTCGATTGTTGTTTCTTTCAGAATTTGTTGCTGGGATGCACTGCAATAAATTATAAAAATTATTTTGCACTCATTTATTGCGAAACAATCATCTCTATGATTTTCATAAGACCGTTCCTCTTGGAAATGACAAAGGCATCGGTCACAGAGCCATAATCGATGTCCATGTGCTGAAATTTGAGCACTCACAAGTCTAGATAAATTGCGGATACATGCGTAATGATACACAGGCTGCTGATTTGATGCTCCAAATGCATTGCTACAAATTAAAAACAAGTGCATTGTGGGTAGTGTTGACTCAGTTTTACTCAAATGATAAGGTACTACTTCATCCTTTCCTTCATTTGGCTCCAATCCGTAAACGTTGATGGACAATCCATTCATTTTTTCGAATTTAGGAATATCAGAGAGTGAAATAGGAAATTTGATGTTTTTATATTTCAGTTGATGATTAGTTCCAGGTATTAAAGCTTCTGAGTAATGAGGATAAGATGATATTCTGTTAGCATTTATCTCAGCTGGATATAAGGCGGATACCACTGACCACAAAAAGCAGTATTCGTCATTATTCTTGATATTTACTATAGCTTTTCTGGACTGTATATTGGCGGGCAATTGAATGAATGTTGATGAGCCTGCTGTCAAAGGTGCACATTTATTTACACAAATCATTAAATTAACAACCTCTGACAGAGGCCAACTAGAGTCACGCTCTTGGAAATCTTCCACTTCTTCGAGAAGAGGTTCAATTATATTATCAATAAACCAATTTTGGATGTCTGTGCTAGCAGAGATAATTGCATTTTTCGTATGAAAATGCTTCATTTCTTCGAACATCTCACCATCCTTCATCACATGATACTTAGCTGTTAGAATGCTATTAACTTTCACATTTTTAATACTTTTTAATATATCGAATAACTGCGCGCAACCAACATTCTTTGCATCATCCAGAAACGGTTTGAGATCCTTGTGCTTCATATTAACAATGGTACCTGTACGTATTCGTCCTTCCAATGCTGTAGCCATATCTTTCCAGACAACTCCATGGTTGATTGCCTCTTGTGCTGTAGCTGCGATTGTCTCTTGCGATGTAGTTGCAATTGTACCACCATTTCGCTGTTTCCTTCTGAACTTTTCTTGAAGTGATTGTATTTTGGAAATTGTGGATTGGATAGAATTTTTCTCACCTACTGTCAAACCTCGTTCCTTCAGTTTTTTCCCAAAGAGTTGGATGTAGTGCTCACATTAATTGGTCCAATGGTTTGCATCTTGTGGTGAAACAGTCTCCTCAACGTGCTCCAAAATTTTGAAAACTTCTGCATATGTCTTAGAAATGGGAATGATTGTCCTTCAGTCTGTCCAATGCTTTTATATCTTCTGAAAATCACCAAGAATTCTGAAAGATAAAGTTAGTGAAAAATTCTCAATCATCACCAACGCTGGTCAATATTTTTTTCAAAGCAGATTAGATTCATACATTCCACGATTGTTTTAATTATTATTTTATGAGATAAATGTTGTTTATCAATTCTAAAGGTTCACGCTTAGAGTAATAAAAATTATCAGATTAACCAACGCTCTAATAAAAAATTATCAGCAGTTGCTACGTGGAGTGCTCAAATATGTTGATTAATGAATATGCAATCGGGTATTACGAAATGAAGGAGCAGCAACAGTGAACAAATGATTCTAGCCATTGCTATCATTTTCCTTTAAGACAATCTCCCATTCTTGGCTGAGGAAAAATCTCACATTAAAGTGAAAGAAGAGTGGGAGAATATGCATAAATGGAGCTCATTTGTTTATTATTTCATCAGTGGTATTTTGAGTTGGGTTATGAGAAGCAGAAACAAGCAGCGAGAGATTTTAAAAAAACGTCTACAGTTTCTCCACCATAAAATCAATCAACTTGAGGAAGAAATTCAATTGAGAATTGAGAGTCTACTATTGTGCTCTAGACTGATAAAAATTTCAATCGAATAATATGGACTTCTCAAAGATCAACGCTGCTGGTCAATTGAAAAACGAGTATCTACCCTGTCTTAAAATAGCAGATTTGGAGAAGGGAAAATCCTACACCGTCTCCAAGATCTATAAGGCGAGTACGCAATATGGAGCTGCAATAGTGGTTGAGCTCAACAAAGCTCACGTCGCATTTCTACCGCGAAAAACAGCAGCAGTTTTCTTGGAAAATCCTGAACAATTAAAAGCCATGCAAGATGTCATTGCAGCTGGAGAGTCTCCAATCCTAATGCGATCCATTGGTGGTAAATACGATCAAGTAGAATTTACTCAGGAATCGGAACATTGAAAGGATACTGAGATGCTAGCATGATACATATAATTTGTTAATAGTAATATTCAAAAATAATTAATGTTAAACGAAGCTAATTTTGTCAAATATGCATTGAATGATAATTTGTTATCAATAATAAAATCACAAAATAACAAATATAATCATTTTTTTAATTCAATATATGAATACCTAGACATGAAAATCAATCCCCTTTCCTATAATATTTATATGTAATTCACTGTATATAGTAAGGCAGCGTTCATCTTGGACACTTATGTACTTTTAACATGTACACAGAAAAAAATTCTCACGAAAAAGTACCTGACATTGCTAGTAAATGTTGGAGCATTTCACTCGGTATACAAAAAAATAATAGGAATTAATGGAAAACTGATAAGCATGGATGAAAAATTCATAAGTCTACGTGAAATCTTCATGAACCCGGTCCAACAATTTTTGATGTACTTCTTTGAAAAAATTACATACTAATCTTCCAATATTTAGTATACTGAATGAAATATTCCAACATTTACTAGAAATATGCGGTATTTTTTCCTTGAGATTTCTCTCCATGGACACTAGGTAACTAAAAAAATTCATGTAGTTCGTGCACGAACTTTAAGCTACTCGTTTCCAGCAACAAATCCAGTTACATGACAATGTTTCACGTTTTCCTGCCATTGAAAAGTTTAGAGACAAGTCGCAGTGTCAAACATGACTGCTTTACACTAATTTATTGCATGAATTAAGCGTCCTTCAACCTATTTAATATTTCAATTATCTCAAACATTGAGAAATCATATATTAATTATTTAATACCATCATTTATTGTCTCGGGTTCACTAGCAGAGACTGTTACTTTATCGCTCTCCTTTCTCAACGATGAAACTCAAATTATTTAATTTTAATTTTCAATTCTCGCGGAATGTCCCTAGTAAAAATGGAGATATCTAGTGCCACTAAATGATAACTAGCTGGCTACGCGACATCCTTTAGTCGATGAATGTGACCTAAGAATATGGAATGTTTCTAGTGAAAATGGAGGTATCTAGTGACACTAGCTGATGACTAGTGGGCTACGCAACAGCCTTTAGCTACCGACTGTACATGCATACTGCACTCGAGGCGTCCAAGATGAATGTGACCTAAGAATATGAAAAAGCTATTTCTATGAAAGCGATTCGATGTTTACTCGTGAGGGGGTGCTACTTTTGCTCCATGATTTGAATTTCGAAAGGATAGGTTATATGGATATGAGCAGGAGTCTATATCTCTACAGAGGGGAATAATAAGACATTTGTGAAATATTTTTATTGATTCATCATTCTCTTTTATAAATGTTATTTATGATTACATAGTATTTAAATGTGCAATCGCGTATGTTAGAACTACAAGATTCCTCCCATCGCTTCAAACAGTGTTCTGTAAGATCTCAATTATTTGAAAAATAACAGTGTGAATATTCGTGAATTATTAGCATAGAATCGCTAATATTAAACTGTACGGACTGAATGCATTTTTTCTATTTTTATTGGACACATCTACCAAAGAACTATTTCGTTTAGATCGAACAACTGGAATGTATAATACGGTTAATGAAATTACATTCTCCACTAGAGAAGTCTGTATGGAGTAAAGAATAGAATATTAATGGAGAAGTAGCAAATATAAAAATATTCAATTTATAGAAAGCTATATATATCCGCAGTTATGATGGGATTTTTAGACCCAATATAAGATTGACATTTAAGATTATCTAAACGCTCCAGGCGGTGTATTTAACAAAAAATCCCAGCTAATTCAATAACAGCATGAATATTTATGAACTATTCATATAAATATCGCTACTAATAAACTGGAACTTTTTTTTTTAATTTTTGTATTGAATAAATGTATCGAGAGCTACGTATGTATCTAAATTCATGATGCGATTCTTAGGCTCAATATGAATGATAATTCTTTCTAATTGAATGTATGTGTAAATCTAAAATATATTATCAAATGTAAGATTTCAATAAAAAACTTTTTGGAAAAATTATACTTTTCTAGAATTCCTTAAACTGAAATAATTATTATTTAATGTAAAAAAAAAATTTAGCAGAAAAATAGGCAATATGACGATTTATTTGCTTTTTCGGCAGCATCCACACATCCTTGGTCGGCCAGTTTTTGTCATAACTTTCAATTTTGGTAGTTTGCATCGCTCATTTTTTTTCCTCTTTGATTTGCAGTCGCTCTGACCTCCTCTTGATCACCCATTGATCTGGTTCCCATTGATCTGATATACATTGATCTGAAATCAAAAAATAATTCAATTATTAACACATTATGGAATCACTCATTGAGAATAATAATCTTAAGAGATTATTGACATACCGTTAACTGCTGTTGGTTGTGATTCTTCTTCATTTTCTTTCAGCATAAGAGGATCTTTTTCGTCGTCGATTCCAATCATTGTTTCCCCATCATCATAATCTATTCCTTCTTCTTCAGCTCCTGACTCATCATTGCCTTCAGCTGCTGCTGGTGAAGCTGTGAGTGTATCCTCTTGTTCAGTTCCATAACTTACTGCTCCAACTAATTCATCATCATTATCCTCAGTTGATTGTGGAGCTAGTGATGCATCTTCATCCACCCCTATTTCAATTTTTGGTGAACCTGTTGGTATGAGTACTGAAGCTGCTGGTGGCTGCACATGAAATTCCTCCTCCTCAATATCGAGACATTCTTCTTTAATTTCATATTGTGGTACAATTGTCAGTGCTGTTGGGTCATATTGTACTGGTGGTGGTATGTCTTGCTCTATTGATGAGGCTATTATTGGTTCTGGGGTTTGTTGGTGTTGTTGTTGCTGTTCTTGTTGTGCTGTTGGCGGTGTGTGCGGCACTGATAGTGATGCTCTTGGTGATCTCTCATCATCAATATCTGGTGCTGGTGACCTCCCATTAAATTTCTCCACAATATCCGGAGATTCCAGTTCATATCCTGCTGTTGATGATGCTGTTGTTGGTGTTGCTTGTGATAGCCTACTGGATTTAAGCTCGAAAACCTGTCTCTTCTGCTTGTGTTGTTGAAATGTTTTTGGAGAAGCTGCTGCTGCAGTTAGCAGTTGTGGCTGTGCAATCACTCCTGCTCTAGATGTTGATGGCTGCGGTGCTTGACAGTGTGGTTGAGGAGAATTTCTTGGAAGAGTAGAAATATTCTTTCTCAGACCAGAAATAGTCCTCCTTGGATAGTTCTGTGGCTGCCATTGTAACTCAGATGGGGGTCCTTGACGAGCATTTGCTACTACTTCAGTTTGTTGATGTGCAGTTGAAGTTGTAGCTTGTTGTGGTGTAAGATGTGCTGTTGCTCCTGATGATAATGATAGATCCAGGACGGATCCAAACAGTCTCTCCTCAATATGCATATACATGACATGGAAATTCCTCATTTTCCTCAAAGTCCTCACCATTTCGCACATGGTTAGCATAAATGCTCTCGGCTGTGCAGCTGGATCTTGCATTAAAAGCAGATGATCCTTGTGCAGCCACACTCGATGCAATAATGCAAAATCATCCTTTGCTCTCAGTATGATTGGAAAATCTAATATATTCCGCTCATTCATGCATGTAAAATCCTCGCATCGGCCATTCGGTGGAGAATCTAGAAAAACCATGAATTGCATTTATAAATAAATAAAAGAAACTGAAGGATAATAACTAATTAATTGTTTTTTTCTACCAAAATATGCAGCCACCCCTCATAGAATATTGAAATATAACAGAAATAACGAAAATTGATAGATAACAATTCGAGAAATTGATTGTAGAATGAAAAAAAATAATGTAAAAAAGGTATGATACTTACACTTTGCATAGTACTGATCTTCAGTTTCATCGAAGGGTGGAGGCAAATTATTTTCCCTCAATCTATACTTCCTGCGTTCACGAAGACTTGCTGTCACCCAGCCATAGAAGCATAGAGTGCGATTAGTTTCACTTTGCATGAATCTTGGGATGGAAGTCGTGTTGTGGTGAATTTTATGAAGAAATGGGAAATGTCGCGGCATTTGTCTCCAGTCAAGATTTTCGAAAAATCGTGACATTTTTAATTCCTGAAATAATTAAAAATGGTTTTATATCACATTTAAAAGTTGAGAACAAAAAAAAATAGAACTGGTATGATAATAATAATAAAAATCATAATAATAATAATAATAATAATAATAATAATAATAATAATAAATATAGTAACTCGCAATAGCTCAGCGGTAGAGCACCTGACATGTAATCAGAGGGTCGTGGGTTCAAATCCTGCTTGCGCATTACATATTTTTTCCGAAATTTGATTTTCTAAATAAAATTTATTAATAAAAATTAATTTATTAATAAATTTAATTGTTTAATATCGTCCAATATTAAACAATATTAAACAATTAAATTTATTAATAAATTTAATTGTTTAATATCGTCCAATATTAAACAATATTAAACAATTAAATTTATTAATAAATTTAATTGTTTAATGGCCAGTGAGTCAGTGAGATATTATTTGAAAATGCCGAGGGATGGTCGGCGGCGAGAACTCGGAGGGGCTACCCCTCGAGTCATTGAGTCAGTGAGTCAGTGAGCCACTGAGCCAGTGAGTCAGTGAGATATTATTTTTTTTTTTTTTTTTATATTTAATAATATTTTTTTCAGCATTAAACAATTAAATTTATTAATAAATTAATTTTTATTAATAAATTTTATTTAGAAAATCAAATTTCGGAAAAAATATGTAATGCGCAAGCAGGATTTGAACCCACGACCCTCTGATTACATGTCAGGTGCTCTACCGCTGAGCTATTGCGAGTTACTATATTTACCATCAAAATATTTGATTCTCACATCTTTTCTCCACCTCCCATCCACGAGGCAATGTCACCATTAAACAATTAAATTTATTAATAAATTAATTTTTATCAATAAATTTTATTTAGAAAATCAAATTTCGGAAAAAATATGTAATGCGCAAGCAGGATTTGAACCCACGACCCTCTGATTACATGTCAGGTGCTCTACCGCTGAGCTATTGCGAGTTACTATATTTACCATCATAATATAATAATAATAATAATAATGATGGCGTAGAGGACGTGACGCACTCATCACCCGGATGGTTTGTATGAACCATTCGCAATAGTCATCGGTAAATCAGGCTAACCCCCTGGCTTACTGTATACTCGGTTACATCAACTAACCGCAGTACGGCCCACCACAACCGGTCCCCTTCGGATGGGGATCATGGATCAGTTGGGAGAGGTCAACGACCGGATCCAATGGAACGACCTTGGCTTGTCAATGGACGCAGTAGATGGACGGAGGATTTAAAGATAGATCTCATGCAGTGTTGGGTGGATAGTGTGCCACATCAGAGGGGATATATGGCCAGAATGCAGGCTTTGTGGTGTGAAATGCATCCCGAGTTCTCGCATTATACGCAAAAATATCTGCGGAATCAGGCGGCATATCTGGTGCGGCATGGATACGAACTGCTGGTAATTCGAAGGGAGTCAACTGGTGAGGGGGCTGATGAAAACAATCAAGTTCTCATTGGCCCTCCCCCGACACAAACTCCTCAGCAGGCCTCTCAACAGCGTGAAGAAATCAGGAGATCCGAGGATATCAGAAGATCAGAAGATATTGAAAGATCAGAGAATGAGAGACCAGAGGACATGAGCACGAGGAGGAAAATCAACAGCAAAATTCCTCCTAAGCCACAACAACTGGCATCAGAGAACGTCAACCTGGCAAACAGTCTCCCAGAAGATGTAAACCTGCTCAGCTTGAACTGGGCTGTGTATGAACATGCAGCAAAATTGGTTCCACGCACTTGTAGTGGTGAATCACTACGAATTGTACAAATGCGTAGACGCTGTGCACAGCTCCAGAAGAAGATCGACATGGCGCGAAGACAGGCGTCCCGCATTCAGTGTGTGATGAGCTTCATCCAAAGTGGTCGGGCTTTTACGCCCAAGGTTCGTCGCATCAGTGCTGACCTGAGGTATCATTATCACACGCTGAACAAGATGAACCTCCTTGTTATTAAGGAGCGTTTCGTCGGGAAAGTGCGAGCTCTAGGGATCATCAAACAATCTTTAGAGAAGCGGATGAAGCGGTCGACGGAGAATTCCACTTTCAGGATAGATCCCCGTCGATGGTTTCAGCCTGCCACGCCTGTTTCTGGAGAAGCGCCGACAGCTGACCGAGTTGAAAACTTTTGGAGGGACTGGTATAGTCATGAGCCAGAGTTCCATGAAGATACTCCTGCTCTACGGCACTTTGTCGCATTCTGTCGTGAACATCAGGGACAGAGGGACGAGAGTCAGCCAGTTACTGTAAAGGAAGTCCGTGAGGTGCTGAAGGGCGCGAAAAACCATTCTGCACCTGGTCCAGATGGCTTGACCATATTCTGGTGGAAGAACTTTACTTCGACTCACCAGCATCTGGCACGGGTGTTTTCGTCCTTCTTGAACGGAAGCACTCCAATTCCGCAGTGGCTGGTGGAGGGAAGGACGGTGCTCATTCCGAAGAAGGGTGATCTGTCTGATCCGAGGAACTATCGGCCCATAACGTGTCTTAATGCGCTTTATAAGATATTCACGAGAATTCTGTATGAACGTATTTTGGTACAGGTGGATCCAATATGGCGACTCATTCATGAACAGCGTGGTGCGAAAAGGGGACTGTCAGGCTGTAAAGAGAACTTGCTAGTTGATCGCAGCCTTGTACAGAATGCGATTCAGTACAAGCGTAACATGTCAGTTGCCTGGATTGATTATCGCAAGGCATTTGATAGTACGAGCCATCAGCTTTTACTTTATTTGCTCGAGTGCCTTGGGGTGAATGAAGATCTGGTGAGATGTATGAGAGATCTTGTACCGCTTTGGAGGACTCGTTTCACCATAACATCCGGTGAGGCGAAGGTTACTACCGGAGTGGTGCAGTACAGGAGAGGTATATTCCAGGGAGATTCCTTGAGTCCACTTCTGTTTTGCATCTCACTGCTGCCGCTGTCGGTTGCCCTCCGAACTGCGCGGGGATATGAAGCTGGTCGCCCTGGCCACCGGGTGCATAAGATCTCCCATTCATATTATATGGATGATCTTAAATTGTTTGCATCTGGAATGAGAGAGCTGAACTTACTCATTGAAGTCGTGGCCGCTTATTCTCGTGCGGTGGGGATGTCCTTCGGATTGGACAAATGTGCTACCTTTCATCTCAAGAGGGGGAGGTTTGAGGATGGGGAGCGTGATATTCAATTAGTGGATGGAGGTGCCATTCATCATCTTGGTGCTGAAGAGTCTTATCGTTATCTTGGTTTCGATCAGCGATCATTGATCAATGTCGAAACTGTGAAAGAGACTCTTTGCAGTGAATATAAACGGCGACTTCAGAGGATCTGGAAATCAGAACTTTCTGGAAGGAATAAGGTCACCGCTACTAATATGTTTGCTGTTCCAGTCCTACTCTACTCCTTTGGTATTATCAAATGGAGAAGAGATGAATTAAGAGATTTGGATATCATGACGCGGAAAGTGATGCACCTGCATCGCAGTCTTCATCCTCGGTCTTCTACGCCGCGATTATATTTGCCTCGTGATGAGGGTGGGCGTGGCCTCTTGGGATTGGAGTGTCTTCATGATCGCTTAGTCCTTGGTCTTGCATCTGACGTTCGGGAGAGTGTGGATCCACTCTCGGTCTTCGTGCATAATCATGAACTCCAGAGAGTTGGATCACATCTGTACAAGGCAGCTAATCATGCCGCCGAATCCCTTGGTTTAGAGTTTTGCTTGCCCTCTGTGTTAAAAATCTAGCGCGATTTTTATGACGCTCACTCAAGTTACTTATGAGTGACCGTGAAGATTTTCGATGAAGTTCAATTAAAGTGGACTGTATTTGATGTTAATGAATGATTGATGAATTTCAGGATAGTTTGAGGAATTTCAGGATAATTGGCGATGGTTTAACACAATGATAACTCGCGAACTTTATCAAAAATATACTTTAATTTTGACTAGATTGCACTCGATACATGGATAAATTTCATTGATAATATTCTGATAATTCACTCGATAATGGTCTCTTTAATGTTCTTGATAATTGTCTTTGATTCACTGGTCTTGGATGATTTATCAATGATATTAATTAATAATCTGAAGGATTATTGATGATGCGCGTACGAATTATAAGAAGATAAGTCGTCTAGCGTGAATTAAATGATAATTGTCAGATAACTTCGATAGTTTAACAATGATAATTAACACTGATTCTATTCGATAGTTGATAACGTTCATTACTATTCGATGATCGCATTTCCCTGCCGGGTTGTAAGGCCGGTCTTACATCGAAATACTCGATAATGTCTTTAATTAAGGTTGAATGTCTCTTGATATGTAACAACCGAATGAAAACCCTTCACGTTACACTATTCGCGTCTATCGACTATAGCGTTGGTTTATTACACCCGAAAAGTCTCTACCGATTAAGATAGATAATTTTCTTAATAATGCACGGATTCACGAAGAATCTAGCTATTGATGACGCACGTATTCACTAAGAATGTAGCTATGGATGAGTGACTGATTACGCGAAAACACGTCTGTACGGTCCCGCGGCTCGATGAATAAGTTTTAATGATGATTGACTGATTACGCGAAATACGTCTACACTGTCCCGCGGCTCGATGCCTAAGTTATTTTAATGATGAGTTACTGATTACGCGAAACACGTCTACACTGTCCCGCGGCTCGTTTAACAAGTTTAATAATGATTGACTGATTACGCGAAACACTTCTACACTGTCCCGCGGCTCGATGAAGAAGATCGTCTCTTGCCGAGACAAGTGTCCCGGACACTGCATGCCGGGCCTGCAAGAGGGCACCAGAGACGCTCACGCATATTCTATCAGCGTGTGCGGTGAGAGCAGTCTCTGGATACGTCCATCGACATAATGCGGCCTTAAGAGTGCTGTACTATTTCCTGCGGCACTCTTACGCGATAGACAAGACGCCAGTGCTGCCGTATGTACCAGGGGAAATTGAGTCCGTTGTGGTGAATGAGAGATATAAAATATATTGGAACTTCTCAATTGCCACCATCAGGCCGATTGGAGCAACCAAGCCTGATGTCGTCCTCTATGATTTTGATGACAAGGTCATCTATGTCATTGAATTTTCTGCTCCTGCTGAGAATAATATGGAGCGGAAAGAAGAGGAGAAACGGCAAAAATATCAAGATCTCCTGTTCCAGCTTCGTCAGATGAACCGTGGTTTCAGCGTGAAGCTGGTTGTCCTCATTATCGGTTCTCTTGGAGGCATGAAGCAGTCTTTTGTATCTGAATTATCCATTATTCCAGCGTGTAAGTCTCGTGCTTATCAGTTAGCTGGGCAGATGCAGAAGGCTGTTATTCTTGGATCTCTCCGTCTTTTACGGCAATTTGAGTCTGGACTGCAGTGATTGCTTACCCTCCAGTTGGTGGGAGTGGTCACTGTTGTAGAGCATTTGAATATATTTTCGCTCGCTTGCTGAGTAATCATCGAAGGGGGTCGGAGCTCTCGAAGATTCCTCAGCAATTAATATAGTTAATATATAAATATAATAATAATAATAAATAATGTAATAAACACACTTGCAACAAGTAGTATGCCTCTGCATCCTGCCGTCTTCCCAGACCTTTGGTTGTACCCAAATCAATTAAATTTTCCATCTTTCTATTTGATCAAGTCTCTATTCTTCAAATAAAAACACGCGAAATCTGTATGAGCTTGAAAATCTTAACACTAACACTCGAAATAACAAAATATTTAATACTAACACTTTAGCACAAAACTCAATTGGAATCACAACACTATTGAAATTATAACACTTGTATTAGCCACTGCACATGAGGATTGATCATTAGAATGAATGCCTCGAAGTTGATGTATTGGACGCTTGTGGTCCACTAGTGAAAGATTCAAACCGATTTTTCGACATCATTGAGTGTACACAAGTTCCTGGTGGGGAGGGGGAACAAGTGCACGTGTCTTTTGAAACGAATTGACTCTCTATAAGTTTTTGTTTAGAGAGAGCCAGAAAATATTTGTGACTGAGTGTCAAATTTCTAGCGTTGTAGCTCTAGCGTTAACGGCCTTTCGAGATAAGCTGAGGAAAAAATAAATATTTAGGCTGATATTTTAGGGAGAATTTCTTTTTATTTAATGATTCTTATTACTGCGCACTTCTTCATATTCCAATAAAATAATTTTTAATAATTTTCTCATTCCGTAAAATCACACCATAATCGAATGGTTTTGAGGGAATTATTCGTTGGTACAAACCAACCAAATCCATGGGGGCAATGACGATACTCTGCTGTGACATTGTTAATCGTGAGCCAGCGGTTTGCATCTTTGACATTTTCCATCACATCCGTAACAATTTCTTCCACCTCTTCTGCGTGTGGGTGATCTGCCCATTCAGGTGGTATCGCAACGAACACACGGTCAGACTGATCATATTCCTCAAAGAGAGACTCTGGTACGCAGAAAACATCACCGTTGCATGCGAATACCAGTTTCATATTGATCCCTGAAAGAGTGACATAATGCTCAGCATTGGTATGATCCTTTGACATCACAATGAATTTGGCTATTTCTTGGAGAATATCCTCTGCTGATACTGCATCTGTCCATCCAGTGGGTTGATGTATTTGGATCTCGATCCCCACATCTTGCTCGAGTACATCTTCAGCCTGGTTGCACATGGGTTATCCTTGAACATGACCAGATTTCTTATTACAAGTGAGTAAAAGAATTATGATAATTTAAAATACTTTACCTTGTTTTTTTAGCTGGTTGTACCTTATTTCTGATTTCAAAATCAGTGAATTAATCATTTAAATACTGTAACGTGATATTTCATCCCGTTACTTTGTTGTCGTCTGGGCGCGTTAATTATCTGAAATCGAAAGCGTCCAAAACGTGAATCAAACACTTTTGTCAATGAGAGATAAATTATTACTAATTTTCGATTCTAATAAAAATTTTGTATGATTCTTTTATTTTTAATTGTACCGCTCATCGGCGATATTTCCCGTGATGAGAGAAAGATGGCAGCACAGCTCGGACGAATAATTCAACGATATAAAGGGGCCAGAATTTTCAATTGAACAAAAGTCATTGAATAACTCTTCATCGGATGAAGAGACGAGAGAGAAGAGTGGAGCAGGCTCCAGCAGTAATTGTAGATATCAATCTTCTTGTTGATATCCCTCCAATATCAGTTTTGGAGTTTTCCTCGTCTTTCATCGTTGGAAGTTGGGATTCAAATTTTGATGATCAAAGGTCACCTGTTGACGTCACGAGCGTCAGCCAATCAGAGCCCGCCACGTTGGAGTTTTTCGTGCCGGCCGGCGTCTTCACCTAACGAGAACAACATGGCGTGATTCTCGTTTTGGACGCGTGCTCGTTTAGTTGGTTAAATTTTGTAATTTTTAATTACTGAGCTGAAGACTCAAAATTTAATTTAGAAAATACATTGGATTCGTTCAGGAAGTTTGGCTGAACATTTTGAAATATAAATTATTGCTGTAACAGGGATAATTATCGTTTGGTGAGCGAAATAAGAAAACTATTAATTTTTGTGTCAGAAGCAAAATTTTCATTGAGTCAATTTTCTTTTGTAAATTTTTTTCGTCGTATTGTAACGACTTTAAGTTTGTTTCCGAGATTGGACAATTTTGTCAAGAAAATTTTCTTTAATTAAAATATTAAAATTTTCGTTTATAAAGAAAATCTCTCGTTGACAATTAGAATAATTTTTTTTTTATTTTATTTGAAATTATAATTCGTTGGAACTTATTTTTTTTGTCGTTATCAAACATAACCAAATATTATTTTTTTTTAAATTAATCATTATATTTTTTTTTATTCCCCTAGTGACTTTATTTGGCGGGATATCACTAGATTTTCTTCAAATTTAAATTTCGTATCACTGATTGTAATTTTAATTTTATTTACGATGAATTAATTAATAACTTTTCAATTATTAATTAAATTTTGAATTTTTATAAAATAACTCAATTTTATTAAAACGTCTCGTGACGTATAAATCAGTAATATCGTGCTGTGCACTATTGAATTGTTCATTTAATTTTTTTTTATTATTATAATTTTTATTCACGAAAGCAATTTTATTTTATTAAATTTACATTTTGGATTTCCCTAAACATTTTGTGTTTGAATGATTTATTTTTTTTATTATTTCCTTATTTCAACCCACAACAGCGACCCATGGGGTGGACGTTGAGTTAGTCGAGCCAAATAAGGAAGTATTTCGTTTTGTTAATAGTTGTTTGTTTAATTGAATTGATAAATTATTTGTTGGATAACTTTTGGTTATTCTGGCGCCCATTTGATTTTTTTGTCGGGTTTTATTTTCAGGCGTGTCTAATTGTCGGGTTTACCGTTAGGCCCGAGAATTACGTCACAATACATACAAATAGGTGATGGGGGGGGGGAGAGGAAAACGCCAATCATTTTACTCTGATAATAATCCCACTTCTACTATTATTTCACAATTTTCGTTCATTAAAAAAACAATTCTCAGATCCGATCACTTTGAATTGTTTTTTTCACCACTTTTTCCTGCACTCGATATCATATTCTAAACATCCGAAATTGCTAATTGATAAACCTCACGAAACTCACATTGAGATAATAAGAATATTATCTTAATGTATAGCAATAAAACTTGAAAACCATGAGTCGAAAACAACTTCATAATCGCATCTCCAAAGAATAAACAATCCTCGCATACTATTTATTAATTGATACGTGTTTATTCCTGCTCTATAAAAGTAGTCAGAATTCCATTTTCTAATTTAGAGATTCATTAAACACCAGTGGTATCTCACACTTGGAGTTATAAGAAATTTTGAACGAATTCATTACAATCATGAATTATCCATATATTCAATTGCGGAAAGGTGTATTCTTCCCAAAGAGTGGATAGAGAGGGGTGCCTGGCCTCACAAAACGTATCGAAGGATATTATCACTCATCCGAAATCGCAATGAAAAACCCTCATGGGAATATTTCATGATAATCAGAGGTATTCGAGCGTGCTTCCATATGACACCATGGGGAGACGCTCATTTACTCATCGATTACAAGAATCTGGATTTGGAGTTTCCATCTGACACCAGCACTGATTCGAGTGGCAGGAATTCACCTGAATGCAGTTCCTGTCATTCAGATCATTCAGAAGAAGAAGAAGACGAAGAAGAAGAAGAAGAAGAAAAAGAAAATGTATAGAACGCGATAAAAGATTGTGTGAAAATTCAAAAATCTATATTATCCATTAATTCAATTCATCTTCCAAAAATTATATTGTCTGGAAAAATAAAAATTCAATTATCTAATAATTTGTGAAGAAGCATTGTAAAGAACAAAACAATATTATGTAATAAACAATTAAGTATACTTGAAATTAAGAAATTTTCAATTTTTCCCAACTCTTACTTGTTTACTCCAACCACTCATTGATATTTTATAATTTCCTGAATATTCAGTCACCTGAAAATTATCATTAAACATTCATATTTCATATAATTGTGAAGTAATTAATCCGGGAACGCATGAGAAAACACGTGCGTAACTCGCTCGCTGTCATGCCGCCTTCGCTGTTTGAGTGAAGGAAGAAATGAAAAACCTGTGGGTGCGAGTGAGATGGAATGCTACAGAATGGCGCACGCAGCCGGCTGCAATAGCAGATGAATTCATCGCGTAGAGTACATATGGCGCACATCACATTTGTATCGACCGTTGGAAATGTTTTCAGCAATCGATAAAGTAGTTTCCTAATAATAATGAGCTCGTGATGACGTAGGTGATCCAGAATCGGGTGATCCAGAATCGGCTTTGTTCTATCTACTGAAGGGAGACGAGAAAAACATATGTTTTATTTCTTTATTGTTCAGGTAAATAGGAAACAGGTTGTATAACATCTTTTCTGATAAAACGAGCTGGTATAGTCGCCTTCATATCTCGATAAAGTGCGTCTTTATGAAACACGATCATTTCTTCATAAAAATCTTTAAATAATTCGGAATTCATGCACGAAATTACAATTTTTTCTCGAGCTGCAGCGTAAATCGTACGGCTCTTAGCTAATATATGCGGAGATAAATCATTAGAATCAAGATTCGATTTTTTAGACAGCTCCGAATCGTTTAAACTTGATTGTGATAATGCGTCTACAATTTTTTTCTATAAACTTGTGAATTTAATCTACACAGACGAAACAGGCGCTCGATGATCCAGACTCCGTGCTCGATCAATAGCATCACCGTTGACTCCAGCGTGAAAAGGCATGTTTGAGTTGTAGAATCTTGGAGATATATCGCAGGCATTGAAAAATTGAAGAAGGCGAAATTGACGGTGATCCGTGAACCGCAATTAATCAGCTGATATTCCTGTCTCTCTCCTGGAGATGACAAATCGGCTTGAAAATAGGCAAGTACATATAATCTGTACTTCCAGAAAGCATCGAAACAAGATCGTGTAAGTGTAATAAACTTCCGTGAATGTGTTCCAACAATGCGAATTACGGGATAAATGTTATTGAATTTATCCCACACTAGTCCAGTTACTACTTGTTTCGAACAACTTTCATTAATTGGAATAGTGTGCGAAAGAAGCAGAGGAGTCTCGGGTGCGGCAGACGAGAGTATTTTTTCCACTGAATGTTCCGTATATTCGCGGATATCGGCCTGTTTCTTCTTTTTTTCCGCATATTTTTTGACACACTGATATGAACTGGGATCGTGATTTTCTTTATCACTCTCCCGATTTTCTGCTGATTCAGATGAAGGACTCGCACAGCGCGGTATATAATATCTAGGGGAGGATTCAGCCCTTGCGATTTCCGCTCGCGGAATAATGTATTCCGGATCGATCGCATCGATAGGGTTAGCGTACAATTGGTTTAAGAAACCTGTTGTATCAGACATTGTGGAGCAACTGAATTGTTAGAAAAAACAGTTCGACAATTTCAACGTGAGATGCGTTAAAAGAATGCGTGTTGAACAAAGGGGCGGGTCTAAGGGACGTGAAGACTAGAAAACCAGAGTAGGTGTATGGAAAAAAGGTTTATTGAACTCGCCCACAGGTGTTTTGAAATGATAAGTCCGGATATTACAATTTCATCAATAGTTTATTAATCGTTCCATTCTTCATCGAAGATACAGTTTTGTTTGCCACTTCAGCGAAGTAATCATAATTGATACATATAAAACAACCGACAAGTATTGCCACTGCACACAAAGCCAAAACGGCCATAAATAAGAAAAAGCAGACGGTAAATTTTTTTACACGAGCCATAATTTCCAGATGGACTTGTCAGATCGTCAGCGGATTGATTACTGTCTCAACGATATTGTCGAGGTGGTAAACATACCTCTCTTAGTATCAATATTGATAAGTCAGGGAATATTCAGCTCAAGCGAGCCTAATTTGCAGCAGTGGCTGGTACGTAGAAAAAGCATTCGTAAGATTTATATGTTAATGTGTAATAAATTTTTTTTTATATTTTGTCACGTATTTTTCAATCCACGGTAATCAAAATAATCTCGTGAAACTCAATAAAATCAAAATATTCAAAAATCAAATAAATTCAAAACAACTCAATTGTTGGGCGCCAGGACGACCTTTCGTCCGAAATTCAAAACAACCAATAAAATCAAATGAACCAAAATAATTCCCAGGTGAATGTCCAACTAGTCAGTAACAAAAGAATTCAAAATTCTAATGACCGCGGAGGCGGCTGGGTTCCCAACTTCACCTATAAAATTTGGAACTAGGAATACAGATTTCAGAAATAAAAAAAAATCATTTAAAATTCATTAATATAATTAGAGCGATAAGGTTTCTTTTAAAATTTTTGCTCAAATAAAAAATACAATAATAAATGAAATAATTGTTACTGAATTCCAAAATTCAAAAAAAAAAAAAAAAAAAAAAATATTGTCGTTAAAACAAATTCATCCACACAAAAAAAATAAAATCATCAAAGATTCGATACAATAAAAAAATTAATTATTCGAGAATATTCAGGATTGACTCAAAAGTCCATGACGTTATTCGAACAACGAGACATAACACAATTACCACGAACAAATTTGAAACGTCGTTAAAATCGAATGATTAGTCAAAAGATAAAGTCAATTATTTGAATCAATCCCAATACCTCGTGTGGAAGCACCTTCAGCTTCAAGAATTCTCATGAGCGTTGTCCGCGACAATTTGTTCAGTCGAACCCAAAAAAAATAAAACGATCGATGAATCAAATTTTTAATGAAATTAAATTCATCGTTCAATCAAATAAAATTTCCGACTGAAATCATTGTCGGGACGCCACTTTTCCAAAATGATAAAAAAAAAAAAAATCAATTATTCCAAAAAAAAAAATAATAAATTCTCGCGACAATATTATTTCGAAAAATTTTACAAACGAATGAGAAACGAGAAAAATTAACAAATCATTAATAAATTAGCATAATCGAAATTCTAGACCACGCCACGGAAAACCCGAAAATGGCGGTCACCGGCGTCGTTAAATGACGCTAACAAAAAAAATAATTTCGCCGAGAAAATTCACACGCTTACCGGAGTTTTTATTGATTAACCTCCAACTGTTAATCCCCATAATTTGTCCAATAGCTCCGGTACAGTCTTCCGAATTCTTTAGCAAATTTTCTCCATAATTGTTTTACTTGAATTCCAATTAATTTGCAACGTTAATTATTGCGATATAATTCTTATATTTTTGCAACGATAAAACACGTGTTGACCAAACCACACCAAAACGGAAAGTGAGGAAGACGCCGGCGTGCGTCGAAAATTAGACCACAGGTGGCTCTTCCAAAATTGTAATTATCCAATGACATTAGAGACATTCTTTTATAGCCGGTATATTTTCATCTTATTCCGGTAATTGAATGATTTTATTACAGAATGATCATTTATTTCTAATGTCAAAAATTCCAAAAATCACGTGTGTTAACATTTCAACATTAACTTTTATTGCAATTAATTAATATCTTATTAATTGCGCAATTAATTGGTATCCTTGATTCTCCTCCAATCAAAATCCAGAGTCCAACGGCAAAGTCCGCCCATCGATTTCCGCTAACTGCGTCGATAAGGCTCTGCAGTATCCTCGATGATCCTTGTGTGTCCGGTGGCACCTTCATTGCAGGATGAAGAAAACTCCGGCAAACGCGGGAAAATTTGAGGCGGAAGAAAATAAACCAATTAATTTACAGTAAAAAAAACAAACATATTCTCTCGTTTCTCGGACCTTCCGTCTTGGTGGTTTATTTTTATAATTATTTCACCGCGATACCGGGCTAACCAAAAACCATTGTAACGTCAAAAATATGGCGTTACAATTTATAGAAGAATGGTTGTTTAGCAAAATAATTTCTCAAATTATTATAGCCAACAAAATATCCGGTAAAGTAAGACCCTGGCGACGCTATTCAAATCTTTGTTGTTTTTGCTTTTTTCAGCTGTAATATATAAAGACGTTACGTAATCTATTGTCTGAATTGGTCGCTGGTATAAATAAAAATCAAAAAAACAGAAATGCGTTTGGTCGAGATGTATGGATTGAGTCAAAATAAACTCAATCTCATACGTTATTTGAAGACCTTGAATGTCATTAGAGCGCGCAATTTTTGTCAAATATGCGGTGAGCTAATGGTGTTCAATGAAAAAGAACTAATGCATCGATGTTATAACAGCATTGAGACCAAAAATTCACACAAGAAGTGTGTAAGGAAAAAATGTAACACCAAGACTGGTATGTTCACGGGATCATGGTTTATGGGCACCAATTTAGACATTAGAATTTTATTTCAATTAATTTCATTGTATTTAATTCATGATAAAATTTCTCTCAAAAATTTAGCTTCAGAAACACTTTTATCCATAAAAACAATTCGCTTTTGGCTTGGTAGGATTAACTCTGTTTTGGTTGAGTGGGTAGGGGGTGACCTCGCACTGAAGATGGGTGGGAAGGGGAAGATTGTCGAAATTGACGAATCGAAGATAGGTGGGAGAAAGTATAATAGAGGGAGAAAGAGCAAGGGACAATGGATTGTTGGCATTTTCGAGAGAGAAACAAAAAGAGTCTTCTTTTGGCCAGTCCGTGACCGCTCCTCTAGAACTCTCCATAATATCATAATCAGTGCAGTTAAGCCAGGTACTTCAGTGTATACAGACGGTTGGAAGGGTTACAGTGGCCTGATCTTGAGGGGATTTAACCACCTTCGGGTCAACCACTCCTACCAATTCGTAAATTCACACGACAAGAACGTGCACACACAGAACATCGAGCGTGTGTGGAGGGACTTGAAGTCCACTAGTCCAAAGTACGGCGTGGGTGGGAAGAAACTTGACGCAAAAATGTGTAAGTTTATTTTCAACCGCACTTTTAAGTATGGTGAACGTATTGAAGCTTTCTTCGAAATTTTGGCAAGATTCCACAATCCACATTAATGTATGTAATTTTGATTCATTTTGAACGGTAGAGTCAGTATGTACTGTTGATTCTGGTTGTTGGTCACACGCGAAGTCGTACAGTATTGTGGATTATTGATTATTTGAGTACTCAGTGTGTTAAATCCACACATAAACTCAAATAATTATTTTCAATTTTGAAAATGCTGATAGAAGGTGCAGCGGTGGTTGCTTATTCACAATTTTTTCATCTAAATCCCAAGAGTCAATTAATAGGTTGTTGTGTTAGGTTATTCTGCGAGGCCTATACACCACTACCTCCACGAGGTGGCCTTGGGTTACGCTAAACGTGGTGGTCCACCAATCAGTTGGTTGTTCCCTTTTCTTTTGATAATTCCACTTTAATTTTCGGAAAAAAATTTTTTCACTTGGTTTCAAGTAAATTTCCAGTAGTTGTTATACATTAATTGGGATCCCCACTCTTCTTCCCTGTGAGTCATCACTTGTTGGCTTGACCAATGGAGTATTAACATTATTTCAGAATTAATCAATAATTTCTAGCAAACTGAACAAATTGTTGTTTGTCGTCGACAGAGTAGTACATTACCATTTCGATTTTTAAGAATTTAAGAAACTTCAAAATTTATTTAATTGAAATTTTGATCTATTTTGATTTTTAAGAATTTAAGAAACTTCAAAATTTATTTAATTGAAATTTTGATCTATTTTGATTTTTAAGAATTTAAGAAACTTCAAAATTTATTTAATTGAAATTTTGATTTATTTTGATTTTAAGAGTTTAAGAAACTTCAAAAGTTATTTAATTGAAATTTTGATCTATTTTGATTTTTATGAATTTAAGAAACTTCAAAATTTATTTAATTGAAATTTTGATCTATTTTGATTTTTAAGAATTTAAGAAACTTCAAAATTTATTTTATTAAAATTTTGATTTTAAGAATTTATTCGCGTGAATTTAGTGAATTTCGATTTTTTGAATTTTAAAATAACTTTAAAATTTAGTTGATTGAATTTCTGGATTTTAATTTTTAAGTTTTAGAAAACTCTGTCGACTTATAAGATTTTACTATTAAACACTTTAACTAATTTTCTTATTCGATTTCTAATTTTTCTTTTTAGAACTAATCTTCTCCGCGGGAACTTCACAACTGATTTTCGAGGCTTCTTGTCTTTCAAAAGAAACCTCGGTCTCAGTGCTTCCCTAACTTTTTCCTAAGGGTAGGGAAAGTCACGGCCAATGGCAGAAGGCCCTTGACCCTGTCTTTCCTCCCTTTTCTTATGGGACCCAATGTTTCAGGGCCGCACAACCCCTCCACATAGGTTCCCTAACTTAATGTTGGTGTGTGGGAGGAATTTCCCATCTCACACCCCAATGGCATTATTTTGGGAATGCCTAAACTCTCCCTCCACATTGCCCCTCCTTTTCCTAGGACAACTTTACTTATTTTTTATTTATCGAAAATAATAAAAAAATATTTGTTTTTAAACTTCTTAATTCATAATTGAAACTACTTATTTTATTCTCAATTATGAAGATGAAGTCCTTAACTTTCCTTATTCCTATTTTATTATTTTTGTTGTTTTTCTTATTTTGAATATTTTTTGTTTATTTTCTTTTTATCATTTTTATTTCAATTTTCATTTTTCTTTTTCATTCCTTAAATTCTCAATTTTTATTCTCTATTATTTCTTATTTAGATCTTAATTTTTTATCACTCTTGAAACTTCAATATTTTATTCAGTCTGTTTACTTCTTATTATTATTATTTACTTCTTCTCCTTTGATTTTATTTAATTAAATTTTAAATTGATTAATTTTTAGAAATTTGTTAGTCTCGCTAATGAGACAAAGTTTTTATTATTTTATTAAAAAAAAAATAATAATTTATTTTCTATATTTCTTCTCCCTCTTTTCTTCTCCTTACACAACGCGTGTTTATCAAAATTTATGTTTCCTTTTTGGAAACATTCCTCGATTTTTATGTGCACGTGCACTCGAGGACCCAAACTGGCCTAGCCATAAAAACGAGAGAGACAGCATGAGCGGCGCCGCTGAGATGCATCAGTGGACGCTCTGGGACTTGTCTCTTTGGTTCCATGACCCAGTCCCTTCCGCGTTTCTCTATGTAAAAAAAACTCTTCCTTTTTAGGCTACAAATGGTAGCCATAAAATTCTATCTTTTCTACGAAAAATGATTTTAAGCACTGGGACACTTGTGCAGCTGCACAGTATCTTCAGTGCCTATCAGCTTTTCAAAAACTCAAAATAATCAAGGAAACCATGGGAAAATGTAAAAAGACACTCTCCCAGAGTTTCCCCAATTTACGACATCCTCTGTTCAAAATTCTGGAATATTCTTCCAGAATAAAAAACAGACGGATGTCACACCACAGTATAAGAAAATAAAAGAGGGGACAGAGTACAAGCAAGTAGTGGTGATGGTATTGGACGAATGCGGAGAGTGTTGGGGCCCCCCTTCAAACTATTGGGATGGGGCCAAAATTGGACACACCCACCAGATATATTAAATTAAATTTTTAATTTTTTTTCCTTTTTTTAATTACGAGCAGAATTCTGCTATCTCTGTTGAAAAATAATACTGAACTGTTAGTTGACCATTCTGTTAGCAAAATAAAGATACAATCTTTTTGCATGAAGATTTTCTCCTTAAAACTCATTAAATTCTCTATCTATTAAAAAAGTAAAGAGACATGATAGTCTTTTGTCCTTTAATTTAACACAAAAATATTTAATAAAAGCAAAAAATAAATCCAATAACAATAGAGTAAAATAGATAAACTCTAGTCTAATCTCTTGAGAATATCACAGAAATTAAGCTTTCCGAAATATAGTCACTAATAAAAATAAAAAAAAAACAAAATATATATTTATTCTTAAGAAAAACTGTAAAAGTCTCTTCGAGATATAATTGGTAAAAAGAATCTTTCAAATTTATGGGCTTTCCAAAAAAAAAAAAAATAAAAAAACATGACATCTCACAACGAGCGAAACAGCTTTTATATATCTCATATACCATTGGAGAAGTAATATTAGTGTTGTAGTACTTCCATGTCATGCAATCAACAGAGAGAGAGAGAGAGAATATAAGAGTAAAATTCTTACGTTACTAGGTACCGCGATCGGGCTGACTCTAATCTAGACTCAAATGACCCAGGGCCTGTGACCCAAACGTTAAATTAGGAACAGACCCTAATAATACCCCAGTACAAAAAGAAAGTACAAAAAAAAATCATTTCTTTTCTTTCAAAATTTTCTTTGCTCTCTATTTTTCTATTTTTTTTGTCAATATTATTTCGAAAAAAATTAATTGATTTTTTCCTTTACCTCGAGGCCTTGTATAGAGAATTTCCAAAGGCTATGAAGAAGGATCTAATGAAAGAATGTTAAACATTATTGGACGTGGACGAAGAAAGCCGATGTCCATCACTTGGCTAGTCCTACTATGTCTCTTTCTTTTCCCCCACCACCACCACTAAAGCGTGCAAAGTTTCAATCTTCCCTCCCTATAGTAGAAAGAAAAAGGCGCAAGTACTATACTTATACATTCCCTAATATACCTAATAAAAAGTCTGGGCAGACTTGTGCTAATTTGTAGATTCACAATACAATCACTTGTTTTTAGGCTTTCGCGGCCATTGTCATTATTAATATGTTTGGCTTCCGGATGGATGCCGCGTTTGGTTTCAGCGTTGCGCCGACGTTTCGCAAACGTTGCAGTTTGCATCTTCAGGGCTATGAGCTCCGATTCTGAGCTCCATGGTCAATGGGTAGTCCTTATATACCCTTTCTGGAGGGGAGGGGGGTAAGTAGGGGTGGGGGTAGAGGATACTTTGAGAGAAAGTATCGGGAAGGCCTAGAGATCCACAAGAATCCTAACAACTTGAACAGGGATAAAGGATACCAGGTAAACCCTATTTGGAAAACCGTCCTCCCGGTTTTTTAATTGACCAGCTGATCAATTAAAAACTCCTGATTGGCTCTACCCCCACCCCTACTTACCCCCCTCCCCTGCAGAAAGGGTATATAAGGACTACCCATTGACCATGGAGCTCAGAATCGGAGCTCATAGCCCTGAAGATGCAAACTGCAACGTTTGCGAAACGTCGGCGCAACGCTGAAACCAAACGCGGCATCCATCCGGAAGCCAAACATATTAATACAATCACTTCTTTAACAAAAAAATATGTATGAATGGCCTTGAATATCCTTTCCTAGTCCTAGCTTGAGACTCATCCCACATGTCTCAAAGTGTAGCGGAGAATATAAGACTAAAATTCTAACGTTACTAGGTACCGCGATCGGGGGCTAACCCTAATCCAGACTCAAATGACCCAGGGCCTATTAGAGTCTGTGTGTAACTCTTATATCTAATAATAATAATAATAATAAACTCTACTCTAATTTCTTGAGAATATCACGAAAATTAAGGTTTCCGAAAAAATGAGATTTGAGAAAATGATATCATAAGCATTTTCTCAAAGAACAATGGAAAAAATGGAATTTATCATCAACTCTTTACTCAATAATTTGACCTGCTCAACCCATGAAATTAAACATGACGTGTTGTGCAGGGTTGTGATATACAGGGTGTATGAGAAGTAGAAGTACATCCTGAAATATCAGGTAAAAAGGTTCATTTGGAGCAGAAAAGTCCTCTTCGACTTTTCTCTCCGATGAACCCCTACGGGGACATGAGGGTGGAAAGGTGGGCCCATGAGAGCCCACCTTTAGACGGCCGTACATGTGTGTGATAAAAATCCTGGCTAGTTTATCGACTGAGCCAGGGTTACCCGCGGATCAGGGGTCATCAATTAGTTCAATTGATGCCCAAACATCAGCCAAGGCGTCATCGACACCGATGGGGCCAATTGTCTCGGCAAGAGACGAGCTTATTCATTGAGCCGCGAAACAGTGAAAACATGGTTTCGCGTACCAACCATCATCAATAGCTAGATTCTTAGTGAATACGTGCATCATCAATAGCTAGATTCTTCGTGAATCCGTGCATTATCAAGAGAATTATCTATCGTAATCATTAGAGACTTTTCGGGTGTAATAAACCGACGCTATAATGTGAAGGGTTTTCATTCGGTTGTTACATATCAAAGAGACATTTAACATTAATTACAAGACATTATCCAGCATTTCGATGTAAGACCGGCCTTACAACCCGGCAGAGAAATGCGATCATCGAATAGTAATGAACGTCATCAACTATCGAATAGAATCAGTGTTAATTACCGCGACGAAACTCAGATAATTACAATTGTTAAAATATCGAAGTTATCACACAAGTATCATTTTAAATCAAAGCTAGACGAATTATCTTCTATAATTCGAACGTGTATTATCAATAATCCTTCAGATTATTAATTATTCTCATTGTTAAAATCCTTCAAGACAAGTGAAAGTAATAGGCAATTATCAATCACTTGAAGACAATTATCAGTGTACAATTTATGTAATTCATCGAGTGCAATCTAGTCGAAAATTAAAGTATATTTTTGATGAAGTTCGCGAGTTATCATTGTGTGAATCCATCGCCAATTATTCTGAAAATTCCTCAAAGTCACTGAAAATCATCAATTATCCATTATCATCAAATACAGTCCACTTGAATAGAAATTCCTCGAAAATCTACACGGTCACTCATAGGTAACTTGAGTCAGCGTCATTAAAATCGCGCTAGATTTTTAACAGTATGAGAAAATCCTGGATGTATTGTTGCGTCCCCACCTTGCGGTCGCTGATCCCCTCCATGATCGCCCCGGACAGAGAAGGGAGAGGTGGTGTCTCTCTTACTCTCACAGTGGCTTGGAGGGGATCGGCGATCGTCGGATGTCCCGTATTCGCACAAACTCGCGTTTGAAAGGGGAGAGGGAGGGAGAAGGGAATTGCTAAAGCGAAAGAGGAGAAATAAATGAAAAAAGCGGGAAATTCCTCATTTCTTAGACGAAAAATTCAGGATTTTTCCACTCTTTTTTTCAATTTTCTCTCTCTTTCTAACTCTTGACTTTCCATGTCTCCATCTTCAGCATCAATAGACAATCGATGCTGGAGAGATGGAGTGGGTTAATTTAATGAGAATGATAAGACAGAAAATTGAAAAAAAAAAGAAAATATCCTGATTTTATGAATAAACAATCCAGAAATTTTACTTTTTTTTTCTCATTGCTCTTTCTCTCTCAACCTTGCATTTCCAAATTTCTCTCTCTTCAGTATCGATGAGCAATCGATTTTGAAGCGAGAGAAATAGGAAAATTCGACGGGACTAATACGATAAAAAATTGAAGAAAAAAATTGGAAAAATCTGGAATTTTTGAATCGGAAGTGCAGGATTTTTTCCTTTTTCTGTTTTCTTCCGGCTTCTTTCTCAATTTCGTATTACCGCATTTCTCCCTCTTCAGCATCAATGGAGGATTGATGTTGAAGAAAGGGAAATGGGAAAATTGAATGAGAATGATGAGGAAAAAAATGGAAAAGAAAATGGTAAAAATGCGGAATTTTTGGATCAAACATTCAGAATTCTTCCATTTTTTTCATGCTCTCTCGCTTTCTTTTTCGAATTTTCCGGTTTCTCTTTCTCTCTTCATCATAGATCATTGATGCTGAAAAGAGAGCGGAATGGGAAACCTATATGAGAGACATAAGAAAACAAGCAGAAGCCTTACTCTTGGTGCGTTATTTGCAAGCCCCACTCCTTGTGCGACATTTAATATTTTGCCAATTCGATTGGCAAAATGCTTCCGAATGGAATTTTTATATAAATTATCCATGAGATTATAATTTATTTTTTTCATTATTCCAAATGCAGTAACGAAATTTGGTTTCACAACAATTGTCATAAGTGGACATTTGCACGAAGTAAATTCGCTTGTGAGGACAAATTTAATGATGGTTCGATCTTTGGTGAACTTTATTTATTCATGTTTACCATGAGACAGGCTTTTTTATTTCACAGTTTTTATTAATATTCTGTCGACTAATTTTACCATTTAATCGACAAAAGCCTCTCACCCGACGCGGCTTGGGTCAGAGCTGTCGGGGCTCAAGAAATTTAACTAATTTTTTATTAATTACTTCAACGACAATTCTTATTTAATAATTTACCTTTTTGCGCCAGTTGTTTTAACGAGAAACAACAACGTATATTTGACCTCAGGAAGTGAGAAGTTGGAAGACCCAAAATAATAGAGAGAATGGAAAGGAAAATTACACGAGATATGGATAGATGATAGATTACTCACGTTATTCAATTGATTCAATTTTATTCCCAATTCGGGCTTCTCGGGGATCGGCTCTGTTAATTTGACAAAAGTATAATTCCAAAAAAACAAAATACAATTGAAATTATCACAAATACAAATTCAATCAAAAGATGCTCTTCACATGAGAGCTCGGCGCAGAGTGTCTTTGCCTCGCATTGGCATCGCGCGAGAGGGTCACTCGAGCCCAAATCGACAGCTATATCATTGGCCCTTAATTTTGCCCAACGAAAATCAAGGCGCGCAATTTCGACAATGTGAATTATTTTGAGATTCCCGAGGAGCCTCGGGCGATTTACTCCGACGGTAAGGTAAAGTTCGTATGAAAATGACATCTCCTGTCACAACCACAAAAAAAAAAAAACAATCTTTCAATCATAAATGGAAGATCCTACGACAGATCTGAAAAATTGAAGTTCGGGTTCCAAATAGTATTTCTATTTTTTCTGAATGTCGTCAGAATGAAAAGGTACCTATCTTGTAGAAAAAATTGTCTACTTTCGAATGGTGAAATAAAAAATAGTAGTGTTCCTAGAGAGAAAGCTAAGAAAAACCGTGATTTTTGAAAAAACTAATGTATCGAACATCCTTACAAGAGAATTCTTCTGAAAAATCTGAAATTCTCACCATTTGTGGGGCTCATTGAGATGAATCTTTTAAGCTGAACTTGGATGTAATCGCTTGGATAGTTTTGGAGATATAACCTTTTTTCATAAAATGGTTTTTGGACAATATCTCAGAAACTACTGAAGCGTTTTTGCCCAATTTCAATACCAAACTTTTCACTCATTAGATGCACAAACTGGCGAAATTTGAAGTCTGTAACTCGAATAGTTTTTGAGCTAGCGTGTATAGTAAATTCAGGATAAAAAACACTGTAATTGAAATTATCTGCAAACGAAAAATCTGAGCAAAATTTACCCCGAGTGAAAATTGTGAGTTCAAATGAGATCTATTTCATCGCTGAGAGTGGGGGCTGTGAATCAATTTTTCGCGAAGAAAAGTCGAAAAAACGATTTTTCGAAAATTTGAATTTTCTCGAAAAGTACTCAACCGATTTCGCTGAAATTTCACTGACAGCAATTTGCACGGGGAGGGAAAGTACTGTTAAATTTTCGGCTCACCAAGTATTACCGTTGCTGAGCAATGAGCTGATATCTGTCACACATACACACACACACACACACACACATACAGAGATTTTTAAAAAATGTAATTTCTCGACGTTTCGGATCATTCTGAGTCATATTCCGATGAAATCTCGAAATCCAAAGAAATCGCGTTTACAATGCTTCCATTCGGAAGCAAAAATAGAGAAAAAATGGTAAAAATCCCGAATTTTCGGATCGAAATTTCACAATTCTCTCATTTTTTTCTTCTCTTTCTCTTCCTTTCTCAATTTTGTATTTTCACATTTCTCTCTCTTCAGGATCGATGGGCAATCGATGCTGAAGAGAGAGAAATGGGAAAATTGAATGCGAAGGATGCGAAAAGAAATTGAAGAAAGAATGGTGAAAATCTGGAAATTTTGGATCGAACATCCAGAATTTTTTCATTCTCTTTTTTATGTTCTCTTTCCTTCTTTCTCGAATTTTCTCGCTTCTCTCTTTTCATCACCAATGGACAATTGATGCTGAATGGAGAGAAAGAGAGGGAGGAATGAAAGAATTTAATGAGACAGTTAAGGGAAAAATTGAATATACCGGCCCATGTAGGAATTAGAATTAACGAGGAGGTGGACGAATTAGCGAAATCTGCGAGAGTTCAAGGAGAATTAATAGAAGGGGGAAAAATGTTCTGGAATGAATATATGTCTAGTATCAAAAAGCAGTTGATGTCTGATTCTAACGAGTTGTTGAGTAGAGAAGGAAAAGAGAAGGGAATCTTTTATTTCGACAATGTCCAAAATTTCGTGAACAATAAACAGTGGTTTAAAACTCTAAATTGGTCTAGAAAAAGCATCTCTCTTTGTAACAGAATTAAATCGAACCATAATCTATTAAATTGGCATTTGTTTCGGAAAAACATAGTAATGGATTCGGCGTGTCCATGCGGAACTCAAATAATGGATATTGATCATATTCTATGGGATTGTGAGAAATATGCTAAATCGAGAATGAGTTTAGTAAATGAATCAAGAAAATTGGGTATTTTTCCTGGAGTAAACGTTCAAAAAAAGTTTTTAGATAATAATTTAGAATTTATGAAATTAGTTACTAAGTTTCTCTTTACCAATGAGGTCAAAATCTGAGGAAAAAGGAGAGGATTTGAGCAAAAAAAAAAAAAAAAAAAAAAAAAAAATCAAATATAAAGAGGGAAAAAAAAAAAACAACAGAAAGATTTGCTTATCGAGAGGAAAAAGAGAGAAAAAAAAAAAAAAAAAAAAAAAAAATATTATCAAAAAAGGGAATCGCACAAAAGAATAAAGAAAAGCAAAAAGAGGAATAATAAAATTTAAAGTTACAAGTACATAGTTGCATGCTAAAATATCTAGAATATAAGTAGATAGGGCTGTGATGGTCGATTCATAAAAATTGTTATTCATTTTCATTTGTCCTGTTACTACGTGTTAACCTTCGTCTTGGAAGCAAGATTCAGGAAGACAACAAAGCAGAATCTGGCGAAAATAATATTAATTAACATCCTGTAATGGAGAAAATTCAAGAAGATTATTCCAGATGAAAAAGAAATAAGAAGAGTTTATTGATGAAGAAGTTCTCCAATTCATAATCCAACAGCACTAAGGAGAGGAAAAATTTTTGAACTAGATTCAAGATGATGACGATAGAGGGAGTCCCAGAGAAAAATGGAAATTGAGAAATTAATGAGCTTTGTTAGTCCTCCGCTAGGAGGCATAAACATACACACACTAAGAATCCAATAAAAAGAGAAGTTGTGGCACTTGCCCCTTTTAGGGGATATAGCCAATAAGGATTAGAGAGAGAGAGAGAGAAGGGAAAAATTGAAAAAAAACAAGCAGGCGCTTCACCCTATGGGCATTTTTTGTAAATTTCAACCTCCGTTATTCACTCTATGATGTCTTCACTATTGAAGCATTAATCACGAAAAAACATTTGATATTATGCCAATGCAATTGGCATAAAGCTTCCGAATTGATTTTCAACTCTTTATTTTTCATAACTTTGAAAATGAAAATCAAGCAACAATTTTGATATTGAAAAACCTCAAACCCTTGAACCGCAAGGGAAACTTGATTCTTCAACTATTTTATTTTGAATGATGATTTTATTTTGAATAAGACTTTGGATAATAAATATAACATATTGTACAGAATGAATATGGGATTCATTTCAAATTAAAACCCTGGAAATTAGAGTTCAAGTATCAGGAACTATTTCCAGTTCTTCTCTCTATTCTATCAGGATGAATACGGTCTTATTTATTTGAAGAGGTGCAAAGATTATCTACTCTCTAATGATGAAATGATAAATACTAGTGACCTTAAAAAAAATGGAAAAAAATTTGAACTTCTGGAGAAAAAAAAAATTCCAGCATTCTTGTAGAAGAATACTTTGAAAAATCTGAAATTATTAAGATTGGTGATGGTCATCTAAATTGATCTTTCAAGCTTAACTTGGATATGGTCAGACAAGCAGTTCCGTGCATATACGCTCATTGCATGGAATAGTTTTTCAACAATATCTCAGGAGCTGTTCGGTCGATTACGCTGAAATTTAATACCGAAATTCGCACTTATAAGATGTACGAACACACGAAATTTGAAGTTTCTAACTCGAATATTTCTTAAGTTATCGCGATAACCACGATTTTTCAAAAATCACAGTAAAAAAGATATAATAAAAAAAGTAAAAATGGGAGCACTGGTCACCCTTGGGGTTCAATGTGCACCCTATCCGTGCGCATCCCCTCGCAAAGGGTTGACGCTGTAAATTGATTTTTCACTAAGAAAACTCGAAACAAGTGGAAACTTGCATCATTATCGATATCATTATAGCTTTATCTGCTAATTTATTAGCAAGTCGCTTCCGAATGGATCTCTTTCTCCACTCCATTGAATCGTTTCATATAAATTTCCATTTTTATTTAAATTTAGAAAAAGAAGAGTATTTAATAATTCAATTCAAATTGATATTTGATAATCGTTCGAATTGCTATTCAGTTGCGAATTTTTTTTTCGAAAACAAAACGAAACCAGAACGAAAACAGAACTCCCATTCGGAAGCAAAAATTGACCTTTGCGGAAATATCTCCGGTTCTATCCGTCGTAGTGATTTGGGATCGGTCTCAAATGAAAGATGAGATCATTTCTCATCAATTTATATCGTTCAAATCTTTATTTTATTGATTTTTCAATTACTCATTGTTAAAAATCCTGGCTAGTTTATCGACTGAGCCAGGGTTACCCGCGGATCAGGGGTCATCAATTAGTTCAATTGATGCCCAAACATCACCCAAGGCGTCATCGACACCGATGGGGCCAATTGTCTCGACAAGAGACGTTCTTATTCATCGAGCCGCGGGACAGTACAGACGTGTTTCGCGTAATCAGTAACTCATCGTTAAAATAACTTAGTCATCGATCCGCGAAACAGTGAAGACATGGTTTCGCGTATCAACCATCATCCATAGCTACATTCTTAGTGAATACGTGCATTATCAATAGCTAGATTCTTCGTGAATCCGTGCATTATCAAGAAATTTATCTATCTTAATCGTTAGAGACTTTTCGGGTGTAATAAACCGACGCTATAGTCGATAGACGCGAATAGTGTAACGTGAAGGGTTTTCATTCGGTTGTTACATATCAAAGAGACATTCAACCTTAATTAAAGACATTATCGAGCATTTTGATGTAAGACCGGCCTTACAACCCGGCAGGGAAATGCGATCATCGAATAGTAATGAACGTTATCAACTATCGAATAGAATCAGTGTTAATTATCATTGTTAAACTATCGAAGTTATCGGACAATTATCATTTAATTAACGCTAGACGAATTATCTTCTTATAATTTGTACGCGCATCATCAATAATCCTTCGTATTATTAATTAATATCATTCATAAATCATCCAAGACCAGTGAATCAAAGACAATTATCAAGAACATTAAAGAGACAATTATCGAGTGGATTATCAGAATAGTATCAGTGAAATTTATCCATGTATCGAGTGCAATCTAGTCAAAATTAAAGTATATTTTTGATAAAGTTCGCGAGTTATCATTGTGTTAAACCATCGGCAATTATCCTGAAATTCCTCAAACTATCCTGAAATTCATCAATCATCCATTACCATCAAATACAGTCCACTTTAATTGAACTTCATCGAAAATCTTCACGGTCACTCATAAGTAACTTGAGTGAGCGTCATAAAAATCACGCTAGATTTTTAACATGGTCCTTCGAGCCGGATCAGAGTGATCCGGCTTCGAATTTTTGCAAGATAATTATCTGAAAATTATCAAAGAAAATTATCAAAGAAAATTATCAAAGACAATAATCTGAAAATTCATCCGATTTTATCCATTTCACCCATCCCCTCCCCTTACAAAGTGCCAGTGGATCGGGAGTGAAATAAAATTTCGAAAGTATTCGAGAATATTCTGTGTAAATTCGCGTTTGTTTACGAGATAAAACTCGACAAAATTCATCGCTTTGGTGCGCGTTTGTTTACATCGGACTCAAAACAATTCGCCGCTTGAGACAAACAAGTGTCGGCAGTTTTCGGGTTCACGAGAACAGCCGAACACCGACTTCGAAAGGCATCCCCTCCAACGTACAGGGCGACTACGTCACAACGCACGAGAATTATCGACTACATCCGAACATCATCGAAGAAGGCCGCTTAAGTGGGGACTACTTGAGTGGGATCGACGAGACTCCACCCACTTATCGATTTTCATCGAACAGCTGTTCAGTCGCCGCGACAGAGCTATAGAGCGTGGCAAATTTGAAATTCATCGAAGAAACAACGCATTATTGGAATCTTCATTGTCTACTACAATAATCAGATGAGTTTTATTCCAATATTTTAATTATATTCGAACAAATTAACAATCCGTCTGTTCTTCCAGGGGTACAGGGGCCAGGCACAAACGACGAGATGACAGAAATTCCACGAAGTCAAGATCCAGAGGTGAATCTTGTTATTAATACGACACTCAACAAGATCTGGGTACAGCGGATGACAACGAATTATCAGATGGGGATAAGACCCTAATTGGAAGCATCATAAATCAACTAAGGTCGTGCCGGTCCCTGACCTCGTGATGGAGGACCAGACGGACAATGAAGATCATCGAGAGACACCAGCATGGGTGTAGATGTGTATACTCCAAGAGACATCTATCGAAGATTCAATTGGGAATCTCAATTAATCCTGCACATCTATCACAACAGTCATTGATCGGAATTCTCAGACAATCAACGAGTTCATCATGCATCAAGTCATCAATCAGTCATTGAGTTCATCACCGTCTGCATGAGGATGACGTTTTCTCATTCAGACACAGAAAATCAACATAGGCAACTGATCAAAGTCAAAGCCAAGGCCATCATCAACACTGAACAGCAAGTAATAGCATCGTCATCATCAAAGAAGCTGAAGTACTTGGCAGCTGCGATGATGACTGCATCATCGACAAAAGGCAATCATCAAAAAGCCTGAGTGCTAATCGATTAAACATCAAACTTGAATCTTCACCAGCGATAATCATCCCTCATCATCAATGGAACGGGCATATTGAGAGAATATCGGCAGAAATTAAATATCGGCCATCTATAGTAAGAACCGGCCTTACAACCCGGCAGTAGATGGCAATGAATTTAATTTCCATGATTAACGGAAGATTTACATCATCAAGTTATACATTTATCACCATCAAGACTTGGACACCTTCATCGAGAACATCCAACGTTAAAGCAAAGAATCCATTGACATCATGCTGAGTGCTGATAATTATCCAAAAATCATCGAAAAGACATTCATCAATCAGCACAGTTAATGACGAACATACCATAGGGCAATTGCCGAAAATCAATAAAAGCAGGCAACGAGCAAGCATCATCCAAATCAAAGAACTCTATTACCCTGAAGAACTTCAACATAATTGCCTTCATCTAAAGTTATTCGGACTTCACTGCAAATATTCAAAGCAATTCATCGAATAATAAATAATCAAGGTAATACAGCGATTAGTTCGTCATTAATCCTTCAGAATTATACGGAAAGGCAGAATAGCCGAGTCCATCATCAGCATCAGAGAAGACATCATTCAATTATCATTGAAAGCCATCTTGGCAATTATCATCAATCGACTTGATTGAATCAACTAGCAACTCACCAGAAACCATCAAGTCATTACGTAAAGCCAAGGATCAAACGACCAAGGCTATCATTCATCACTGAAAATTATCAGTAATTAAATCTTCTTCAGACTTCATCATTCAGAGTCATCATTAGCATCGACAATCACAAATACCATCAATAACAAGCCAATCATGACGCATTCCAATGTAAGACCGGCCTTACAACCCGGCGAGGGAATGCAATCATCGACACCGCTTGAGAATCAACAACTACAATGCTAATGATTACTCGAGAATGCAACGTTATCAAGAGACCTTTGTAAATCATCAAGAAGTCTATCATCAATCAAATTTAATTGAAGGCTACATCATCTACAGAAGGTTTCACTTCTGAAAATCACCACTGATAACAGAACTTCATCAACATTGACAGAGATTCATCAATGATAAATCATCATCGAAAACCTGTGCTAAAAGCATGGAAAACTTGCTGAAGAGATATCATAGACAATCATCAACTGAGTACTCACGCAGTGAATTGCCAAAAAATAGTCAACAATCTTGAATATCATCACCATAGTCATCTACTCATCAGAAATCAGGAGGAAATCATTATTGAAAACCTCAGGAGTAGTAAAACGATTAGCTGAGAATCGTCTATCAAGCGACGTACAATCGCATCATCAGGCTGCCATCGAAATTTACGCTGCCAATCAAAGAAAGAAGACGAAGACCACTAGCTCAGAAGGACGTAGCGAATCCTGAAGAGACAAGTGAACAACATCTTCAAAAACCAGTGAACACCAGAGAGGAATTTAAATCCCCCGTCAGAGAACTGATCATTCTACAGGGCGGGCGGCTTCTCGAGGAGAAATCCAACAAATTGAGCAGACAGCCATCATCATTTCATTATCAACAACCTGGCAGAGCAGAAGTTCATCAACGAAAAGCCCTAGGCAACATCATATCAAGCTACAAAACTCAGCACTAAATAAACCAGCAGACGTGCTTGGAAAATAAACGCCAAAGGCGTTCGATACATCGATCAGCAACCGGTATACCAATCATCATCATCATCATCATCATCAGAACTTGACCAAGACGAGCCAGCTGGGCGGATATCACCAGTCATCATTAACGGTCAAGATCATCAGAAGACTATGGAACATCAAGACTGGATATCATCAAAAGTATCAATCCAATATCAGAGCTATCATCAGAGCCATCGAAGACATTCTTCAAGGTCATCAATCCTAGAGGAGTCGAGAGACATCTCTACGCAAACCATCATCAGTAAATGCAACACATCCAGTCTGAACGCCATCATTAAACACGAATTGTTGCAGAACATCATATAAGGAACATCGTCAACGATCTGGAACAACCATCAAGGAAGACAACGACATCTCAGAAGTCGAGAACGGTGGCCAACGCGATCGATTTCTCTGAAACGTTATAATAATTATATCATTGAATGTTCCAGGTCACATGATTATAGATTCAAGTACAGAAGTAACTTGAAGTCATTGAAAGAAACTCATCATCAAGCATAGGACATCGAAATGTCGTCGCATGGCGGGCGGCAGTATCATCAATCCTAAATCTATCCAGTTCATCCACCACGAGATTCATCATAAGTCAAGACAGCAATGACTTGACAAGACATCAAATCATTCAGGGGCAGCATTGAGCATTAACCAGCTTTATCTGCAGTCAGGATGACAATGACCTGACAGCAATCATCAAAAAGCAGCAGATAATCGTAGATTATCATCAAAAGAATTGACGAAGCCAGAAGATCATCTATAAATCGAATCGTCAATCCAAGAAATCCATCAAGAGTCATCGAAAATCTTCCAAACGATTAGAAATTCCTCAGTTCAACAATTAGAACAGCAACAACGACCATCCCTGAATGATCTTGCTGGAAACGAGTAAGAAGAATTATCAAAAATTATCTAATTATTTGGAATTGTTACAGGAATTCTGAATCATCAGGAAATCGAGTTAATCTCATCATCGGCGATGATCAGTGCACATCTGTCCTGCCTTACAACCAGCAGATGGAAACTGGTCAAACTGGTCTTCATCATGGAAAGTCATCTGAAGAAAGAGCAACAGGACCACAGACCTGGACCAAAGACAACTAGGTCGTCTCCAGGGGTTCGCCGACGGCGGGCGGTATGTTAAAAATCCTGGCTAGTTTATCGACTGAGCCAGGGTTACCCGCGGATCAGGGGTCATCAATTAGTTCAATTGATGCCCAAACATCACCCAAAGCGTCATCGACACCGATGGGGCCAATTGTCTCGACAAGAGACGTTCTTATTCATCGAGCCGCGGGACAGTACAGACGTGTTTCGCGTAATCAGTAACTCATCATTAAAATAACTTAGTCATCGATCCGCGAAACAGTGAAGACATGGTTTCGCGTATCAACCATCATCCATAGCTACATTCTTAGTGAATACGTGCATTATCAATAGCTAGATTCTTCGTGAATCCGTGCATTATCAAGAAATTTATCTATCTTAATCGTTAGAGACTTTTCGGGTGTAATAAACCGACGCTATAGTCGATAGACGCGAATAGTGTAACGTGAAGGGTTTTCATTCGGTTGTTACATATCAAAGAGACATTCAACCTTAATTAAAGACATTATCGAGCATTTTGATGTAAGACCGGCCTTACAACCCGGCAGGGAAATGCGATCATCGAATAGTAATGAACGTTATCAACTATCGAATAGAATCAGTGTTAATTATCATTGTTAAACTATCGAAGTTATCGGACAATTATCATTTAATTAACGCTAGACGAATTATCTTCTTATAATTTGTACGCGCATCATCAATAATCCTTCAGATTATTAATTGATATCATTGATAAATCATCCAAGACCAGTGAATCAAAGACAATTATCAAGAACATTAAAGAGACAATTATCGAGTGAATTATCAGAATAGTATCAGTGAAATTTATCCATGTATCGAGTGCAATCTAGTCAAAATTAAAGTATATTTTTGATAAAGTTCGCGAGTTATCATTGTGTTAAACCATCGGCAATTATCCTGAAATTCCTCAAACTATCCTGAAATTCATCAATCATCCATTACCATCAAATACAGTCCACTTTAATTGAACTTCATCGAAAATCTTCACGGTCACTCATAAGTAACTTGAGTGAGCGTCATAAAAATCACGCTAGATTTTTAACACTCATAGCCCATTATCTGAAAATCAATTTTTACGTTGTATCTATTGAAAAAATGGAAAAAAAATTTCTTGGAACTATATGAATCGATGGAAAATGAACTCATCTTTCATTTGAGATCGATCCCAAATCACTACGACTGATAGGACCGGAGATATTTCTGAAAAACTGAAATTTTTCAAAACCTAAAAAATTTCCTCCATCAAAAACTTTTCAATCAATTATGCCCATAAGCAATCCCATGCATCAGTGTTATAAGAAGCCTATATCCAACAAATTGGAAGTCTCTAGTTCGAATATTTTTTCAGTTATCGTGCTAACAAGAACTCCATTGAAAAAATCATCAAAATCAAAATTTTTCAAAAACTATCATCAATAAAGAGATAAGAATTGGTAGCAAGCTAGCTCATATGATTGTCAGCACAACCTATAAATATGAGCGAAATCGGTTCAGAAGTTTTCAAAATTTTGATGAAATACAAATATTCGAAATTTGCTAATATCTCAAAAACTACTGAACCGATTCCAATAAAAAAAAGCTTAAAATGAAGAGTTCAATGACCGGAATATCCTGACAAAATTTCAGAATGCTACATATAAAACTCCAGAAATTATTGAGACATGTGTGTGTGCACAGACATACACACATACACACACACACACATACATACAGACATTTTTTCTAAATATGATTTTTGGACTTTTCGGATGATTTTAAGTAGTTCCCAACAAAAAAATCCAGATCGAAAATTTTCACGATAGTAATGCTTCCATTCGGAAGCAAAAGCAAAAACGATTTTTTGATGATTCACTTCTTCTCGAGAACCACTGAACCGATTTAGCTGAAATTCAATAGCAAAGTTGGCACTCATCAGATGTATAAACATACCAAATTTGAAGTCTCGAGCTCAAATGTTTTTTAAGTTATCGCAATAACCGCGATTTCTCAAAAATCATAGTAGAAAAAATATTAAAAAAGAAATAAAAATCGGAGCCCTGGTCACCTTTGGGGTTTAATGTGCACCTCATCCGCACACATCTCCTCGCGCAGGAGAAATATTGTGAGTTGATTTTTCGCTGAAAAAACTCGAAAAAACAATTTTTTGACAATTCGCTTTTTCTCGAGAACCATTGAACCAATTTAGCTGAAATTCCGCAGAGAGCATCGCGCTTCCGTAGTGAATATTCCCTTAAAATTTCATATCGATACATGCAGCCGTTTCCGCATAAAGTGATGAAACGTGTCATCACACACATATACACACACACACACACACACATACATACACACAGACATGTGACAAAAAATATTTTTTTTCGACATTTTAGATCATTTGGAGTCATTATCCGATAAAATCTCAAATTCGAAAAAAATGACGATTACAATGCTTCCATTCGGGAGCAAAAATGGTAAATATCTACAATTTCTGGATTCAAAATCCAGGATTATCTCATTTTTTTCCCCTTCCTCTTCCTCTCAATTTTGAATTTCCACATTTCTCTCTTTTCAGGGTCGATGGGCAATCGATGCTGGAGGAAGAGGAATGGTGAAATTGAATGAGAAAGATGAGAAAAAAAATGGTAATAATCCGGAAATTTTGAATCAAACATCCTGAATTTTTTCATTTTTTTTTCATTTTCTCTCTCGTTCTTTCTCGAATTTCCCCGTTTCTCTCTTTTCAGCATCAATGGTCCATTGATGGTAAAGAGAGAGAGAAACCGGGAAATTCGAAAAAGAAAGAGAGAGAGCATGAAAAAAAAGGAAAAATCCTGAATGTTTGATCCAAAATTCCGGATTTTTACAATTTTTTTCTTTCAATGCTTTGTGACGGTTTTTACCGTCACATAATTAATAAAAATCAGAAAAGTTAGTAAAATTAACTAAAATCGCGATAATGACCGCAACTCGCGGTACCCGGAGAGGACAGGGCTCATTTTGAGTCAATCCAGCATATGTCCAGGGTGAGGTCAACAGAAGTTAATGACCTCACTAATTTTTTGTGTATTTTTGTCCAACTCTACTCCAAAATTTGGAGTAAAGCACGAGAAGTAGGACTGGGAAGGATTTTTCCCAGTCCCACAAACCAATTATCAGAACCAGGGACAATCCAGAGGAGCCGGGACCAAAGCAGCATCCGAGGAGTTGGTCCAACATCAACCAACACTGATGAACCTTGGGCGGCAGCGAGAGGAACCGGGGATCACCAGGATCAGTGTGGGAAGTAGATAGGGGTACGCCTGGCGCGTAGTGTGCATTTTTCCCGCGGCGGGGAAATTGGGGGCGCCACCGTCGCTGCTGGAAAAGCGCGGGTCGCGGTGTGTCACGTGGGAGTGCTGGGGCCTTGCCGAGGGGAGGGGGATCTCGCGGTGATATGACTCATCATAAATTCGATGAGTATTAGGGGACTAGGAAAATGGCCACCGTCGCTGCTGGAAAAGCGCGGGCCTTCTCGCGGTGGGCCATGTGGGAGTAGTGGGGTTTTCTCGAGGGAGGGGGAATTCGCGGACGATGAGGCAATGTGTATCCTGAAATCTATCAGGAGAACAGGGAAATTAGAAATTAATTCAAAGGAAATTTGGGGTTGGATTCATGGGAATGTTGACTTTTTGGGGTAAAAGTATTAGGAGAGTAGGAAAAAAAGTAGGTATCCGGGAAAAAATAAAAGTAGAAGATATTTTAGAGTTTTTAAAATAAAAATACCTTCTAAAAAGAAAGTGCGTGAAACAGGTGGTTTCTACTGCACGGGAAAGAAAAAAATGAATAGATATGGAGATTCAGAAGCTCATTAAAATGCGCTTCTTTAGTCCCCAAACTTACCGTGTTTACTCTATAAAAAGATCGAAAAGAATTAGAAAAATTGAGAATGTTCGATATGGAAATTACACTTTTTCATAAAAAGTGTATTTTCTCAAATCAACCATTCGAAAAAAATCCATCACCGTGGAAACATCGTCTCCGGAGAGCTGAAAAAAAATGGAATCATTTGAGGAGTTTCAATTCGGTAAGTGAAAAATAAGTTAACAATATTAAATATTTTGAATTTTTTATTTTTTTATTAGTACAAATATTCTAATAATTTAATTTTTTAGATGAGAAAGAAGTGGCTGAGCTTGAGAAGCTCGCCGATAAACCTGTGGCCTGTGTTAAGCCACGCCAAAAAAGCAGCCGCGAACGTAAGTAGAGTTGAAAAATATTTTTAAACTCTAAATTATTTTTAAAATTAAAAAAATTAAATATTTTTCCAGTGATGGTGACTAGTACTCCGAATACTAGTCCTTCAACACGTGCTGGACCCTCAGGACGTGCTCCATCGGTGGAATTAATTACTCTGGAACAATCACCAGAAGTAATTACTTTATCCCCATCGATAGCATCATCGCCGGAGGTTTTTAACAGGACGGATCCCTCGCCCTCATTAGCAGCATCGCCGCCAAATCCTTTTGAGGTGACGACTTCACCTCCATCGTACCCTGCAGTGGAGACATCGCACCAGGAGGCTCAACCCTTGCCATCTCCGGGTTCCTCCATTGATGGTGAGGAGATGAATGGAACAGAAGATCCTATCAGCAGGTCACCTGGAGAAATCAGCTGTAAGTACATTAAAAAAAAATTCATCCATTAATTTTTCATGTTTTTTTTCATTTTTTCTCTCTTTTCAGCGGGAGGTTCTTCTCCATGGCTTCGTTCAAAGAGGCCACGGAGGGTTGTAGAGGAAGCGCGGAAGGAGAGAGTACGCAGGCGCTTATTCACCGTCTCGTCCCCCCTCGCAAGACTGAGCCTCAGGAGAAACCCTGGACCCCCTCCGGATCTGGATGACCCAGATGCATGGACGAAGGCCGTAAAATGGCTAACAGCAGCCAACATGCAGAGGCGAGGATTGAAGAGAGAGATAAAGCGGCTGGCCCAATGGAGAGAAGAGAGAGGAGACACATACATCTGCGGGGAATGCGGGCTGTCCACGTGTTTCTGCGGTTGAGGAGCAGCCAGGAGGAAAAGTGCGGGCGCGTGTGTTTGTGTGTGTGTGTGTGTGTTTTAGGTGTAGGGTTTTTGGGATGGGCTAGGACTAAAAGGAAAGTGAAACTTCTGAGGGGCTAAAGAAATGCAAATTAGCCCCGAACCAACGCCAAGCAGCAGAGGAAAGTGGACAGTCCGATTTCTACAGCAGCCTGGAAAACACCGAGCAGAAGAAATGGCCTTTTTCCCTGCAGAGCACGTGGCTCATCTCGCGGAGACGCTCATGGAAGAGAAGATCCGAGTGTGGATCTTCGTGGAGGAGCGCGGGAGATATTTTGATTTTGGGGTGTACCCGCGAGAGGAGGCCGAGGAGATAAGCGAAAGATTCGCTCAAATTTTAGAGGTGGTGAGGAGTGAGCAGGTAAGTTTTGAATGAATGTTATTTTTCTTTTATTTTTTTTAATAATTAATTTTTTGTTCCCAGGAGTTGGAGTGTAGACGGTGGGAGGCGGAAAATAGGCTGTACAGCCTAACGAGAGCCGGCGCAACGTCTTCGTGGGATGAGGATCTCCCACCACCCCCTGTACGGCCCACGCTAGAGCCTGCGCACGTGGTGGCGTTCTGCAGGGCCTTGGTGCGATCCCGAGCCCTATAGCACGTGGTCCGGAGCAACGAGGGAGGAGGAGTAGGAGGAGGAGGAGTAAAAGTGTTGTGTATTCGTGTTTGCGCCCGCGTGTGTATTTGAAAAAAAGTGTGTGTGTTAAAAAATTATATGAGGGAAAATTGTAAGTGTTGTGAAAATGTGTGTGTGTGTGTGTGTGTATGAGTGAAAATGTAGAAAAAGGAATGAGTGTGTGAAAAAAATTGTAAGTGTTGTGAAAATGTGTGTGTGTGTGTATGAGTGAAAATGTAGAAAAAAAATGAGTGTGTGAAAAAAATTGTAAGTGTTGTGAAAATGTGTGTGTGTGTGTGTGTGTGTGTGAGTGAAAATGTAGAAAAAAAAATGAATGAGTGTGTGAAAAAAATTGTATGAGGGAAAATTGTAAGTGTTGTGTAAATGTGTGTGTGTGTATGATTGAAAATGTAGAAAAAGGAATGAGTGTGTGAAAAAAAATTGTAAGTGTTGTGAAAATGTGTGTGTGTGTGTGTATGAATGAAAATGTAGAAAAAAAATGAGTGTGTGAAAAAAATTGTAAGTGTTGTGAAAATGTGTGTGTGTGTGTGTGTGTATGAGTGAAAAGAAATATGAGTGTTAAAAAAAAATACATATATATATATACATTCATGCCAACATGGCGCCGACCAGCTGGGTATCAAGCCGCTGCACCCTCTAGGGAGCAGGGGCCTAATATACAGCTGAGTCAGCAGGCCACAACACCCTCTAGGGATCAGGGGCCTAATACCCAGTTGGGCATGAAGCCACTGTGCCCTCTAGGGTGTAGTTTGAAAATTCGGGTGAATCGTCCGTCGGTAATGAGTTCTTCATTATCCGCCGGAAATATTTGAATTTCATTACATATATATATATATATATTTTTCTTCTAAATTAAAGAATAGATAGCTTAATTAGAAAATAAATAAACAAATTAAAAAATAGGTAGATTAATTAGAAAATTCAAAATAGAAAATAAAAAATTCAAAATAAAAATAAATTCAAAAATAGAAAAATGAATTAGAAAATAGAAAATTCAAGATAAAAATAAATAAAAAAATAGATGAATTAGAAAATAAATAAATTGAAAAATTGGAAAATTGAAAAATTAAAATTCAAAATAAATTGAAAAATTAAAATTCAAAAAATCAAAAAATAAAAATTTAAGGATTGAAAAATTTAGAAAATGAAAAATAGAAAAGTGAGAATAAAAATAAATAAAAAAAAAATAGATGAATTAGAAAATAAATAAATTGAAAAATTGGAAAATTGAAAAATTCAAAAATCAAAAAAAATAGAAATTTAAGAAATTTAAAAATCAAAAAATAGAAATTTAAGAATTGTAAAAAATAGAATAATCCGAAAATAGATAAATTCAAAAATACAAATTTAAGAATTTTAAAAAATAGAAAATTCAAAAATTGAAAAATTAAAATTCAAAAATTGAAAAATTAAAATTCAAAAATTCAAATTAAAAATAAATAGAAAAAAATAAATTAGAAAATTCAAAAATAGAAAACTTGGGAAATTTAGAAATTGGAAAATTAAAAATTCAAGAATTCAAAATAAAAATAAATAGAAAAATTTAGAAATGCAAAAAATGAAAAAAATTCAAAAATTCAAAATAAATGAAAAAATTCAAAAATTCAAAATGAAAATAAATCAAAAAATAGAAATTTAAGAATTGTAAAAAATAGAATAATCCAAAAATAGAAAATAGAAACATTGAATTTAAAAAAAAATAGAAAAATAAATTCAAAAATTGAAAAAATAAAAAAAGACAATTTAAAAAAATGAATGAGTGTGTGTGTGTGTGTGTGTGTGTGTGTGTGTGTGTGTGTGTGTGTGTGTGTGTGTGTGTGTGAAAATTGAAAATGAAAAATAAAAAAAATGTATTTGTGTGAATGAGCGGTGAAAAAATGGCCTGTGAATGAAAAATACTTTTTATTTAATATTATAACTATCTATATGCTTAAATCTAACCTTAATCATAAGTTTTTTATAACTTAGAATTTAAAAAATAAATAAATAAAAAAATTAACCGATTACTTACCTTTCTCGATTCCTTTCTTCTCCAACGCCTCCATTTCTTCCGATGGCGCCGCGCGTAACAGATCCGGTAAGAAACGTTCTACTCTCTCTCTTTTTCTCTATTGTTCTTCTCGTGAAAATAATCTTTTTTTGATAGTTCACGCGAGATTTTGACGTTCATCGGGAACTCTTGCGGCTGCAATACGGTATTCCCCATGACGACATGGACCGCGAGTATTCCCAATTGGATCCGCGACTGAGTATTTTGCAGGAGCTCACGAATCAGCTTCGCCGCCGCAGACATCGCGCTTTCAATATTCTCGATCATTCGATATGGATCGACGAAGAGGAGGAGGAAAACGAAAAACCTTCTAAACTCGTCACAGCGATAGGTTCGGGGTTCAATTTCCTACTGGCACTCATTTTTGTATATATTGTCTATAAATGTTTCAAATAAAACAGTCTGATATAAAGAATGGAAAAAGGTGGTCTTGTCATTTCCGCTCCCCCCATCATTCCAGAGTCAGAATGTGTGGCCGAAATAATACAGGTGAGATCTCCATCCCACATATGTGTACGGCCCGAACAATGGTCTAACACATTCTTTGAGATGGCTGAATATTTATCACGCAAGTATTTCATTAATAAATTGGGCGCAGATCACGCAAATTCAAAAGAAATGTGCGTTGTAGATGTCCCAGGGGTGGGTGGGGATCGCGGTATCGTCAAAAATTCTGGGAGTAAATTGGAAATAATATTAATTGATCTGTGTGACGTCGTAATAAAATCTAAAGAATGCGTCTATCGTCTAGAGGAAGAGGAGTTAAAATGTATTCCTCCATTGCTAGTACGATGTTGTTTACTTGGATGTGTGTTATGGGATGAAGAAGAAATCTACAGTGTAGGAGAAATACTAACCGGCCAGCTTTGTCAAATAAAGAAAATCGAAAAAATGGGACTAGACGGGTTTTATGTAACAATGCACTTCGAAGACACCGGTGAAAATGTAAATGAGTATATGAAAGATGTTGGTGTCAATATCAAAGTTACGGATAGATATGGAAAGCGCCCGGGGCAATGACACAGTCGAAGAAAAACCATGGCCGGGGAAAGTCAAGAATTGGATGAATTACTCTCGATCTTAGAAGATAGAGAAGTGGATAACGTGAGTGAGGAATCGAATAATGCAGGTGAAGAAGTGAATAACGCAAGTGAAGAAGTGAATACAGCGTTAGCTGAGGAAAATCTTCCGTCCACAAGTGCAGGTGTTTCTCCTCAAGCGGCAGACGAGTTGCTAGCTGAAATCTTTGGTAAGGATAGAAATCATTGAAGTTAAAATAGTAAAAATTATTAATTGATGAATCGTTTGAAGGTGCGGCTGAACAACAAGGAAGCGGTGCATCAAGGTTAGACAAAGTGAAAGATATTGAAAGAGAGTTTAGAAGATTTAAGTCACTTAAACGCGAGCTCGTGTTCAATATTTCGAAGCCTCCTAAAGATATGTCCGATATCGAATGGGTGGATTCTCTCGCGGAGGAAATTCTCGGCATCATTCGCCAGCGGCCAAATAATGATGACGTTTGTGGTGCACAGTTTGGATATACTACCGAGGCTCAACTAATACGTAATCCGAGCTATTTAACACCAAGACCAATTTCAATGATCACCCTTGAAGATGTTATAAAACTGCTCACGCGTCTCACTCAAAGTGGAAGCGAGATACCCCGGGATAGTAAATTTTTTCTCGAACTGCATTTTACTGAAAAAATGAGTGGTGGTGCCCGGAATAGGATGTGCGGTGAAAACAGATTCAATGGGGTAATAACTATATCAAACAAAGACAATATGTGTTTAGCGCGATCGATTATAGTTGGAAAGGCATATCAATGCAAGAAAAACAATTTACCAACGAGTGTATCATGGGCGGAAATACGACAAAGAAACGGTCACCAGCAGACATATCTTGCCAGAAAATTACAGCGAGCTTCAGGTGTGAAATCAGGCCGAGCGGGTATTGAGGAAATAGCAGCCTATCAACAACTTGTTAAAAAAGAGAATATAGCTCTCATTGTTTGGCGTGTTGAGAGTAACAGGGATCCGATTATCATGTATGACGGACGTGTAGCTTTTCAGGGAAGTCCAAAGCCCCGCTTTATTGTGGATATCGGATATTTTCCCTCGGAACGTCATTATCAACCTATAAAAAACATTAAAACTTTATTCCACTGGGCTGATAAATTTTGTCGCGAGTGTAATGTTGCATATAAGAGAGATGGCGAACATAAATGTAGTTTCATCTGTCAAAAATGTTATAAGACTCCAGCGTGTGATCGATTTCAAATGTTTAGACGGTGTGAAGAATGTAATCGGCATTTTTACGGCGAGCAGTGTTATTCTAATCATTTAGCTAACGGATCTCAGAACGGTCTTTCCATATGCAAAAAAATACGCTTTTGTAAGGAATGTAATAGGCGGGTCGTACACAATCAGATTCATAATTGTAACGAATTCCTCTGTTCTGTTTGTGATGAATTCAGACCATATGGTCATTATTGTTTTATGGCTCCGATCAAAACAAAGCCTCTGGCCAAAAAGCGGAATAATTATTTTTTATTTTACGATTTTGAGGCTCGTCAAGACGAACCAATGATAAAAGACGGGGAGGAACTAACGAAATTGAAGAAACATGTGCCGAATCTCTGTGTTCTTCAACTAGTTTGCGAAAACTGTTGTGATACTCCGAATCAAAATTGTAATTTTTGTAAACGCGAGGAAAAAATATTCATGGGAGACAGAGTCGTTGATGAGCTCCTTCACTTTATAAATACTTTATCGTACGAGCAAAATCTCGGTTCTCTCATTTGTATTGCTCATAACTCACAAGGTTATGACGCACAATTCATCTTGAGACGTGCTCTAACGTACGATTTCTCGCGTCCTATATCACCAATAATAAATGGCACAAAAATTATATTACTAGAAATTGGGGAAAAAATTAAATTCATAGATAGTTTAAATTTCTTTCATATGGCTCTCTCTGCTTTACCAAAAACGTTTGGTTTACCGGATTTGTTAAAAGGTATGTTTCCGCATCTTTTTAATAGAAGAGAAAATTGGGATTATAATGGGCCACTTCCGGCTAAAGGAAATTGAGCTCCTCACAGGATGAAAGCTAAAGACAGAGAAAACTTTGAAAAATGGTATGAAGCGCGTGAGAGAACAGGTGAAATATACAACTTTCAAGATGAAATAATTAAATATTGTCGCGATGATGTGAAGATTTTAAGGGAAGCTTGCATGTCCTTTAGGGCGCTAAATAAAGGAATATCGGGTATTTGTCCGTTTTCCGAATGCACCACTCTTGCTTCACTCTCCATGCGAACCTACAAAAAGATGTTTTTAAGGGAAAATACGATCGGCATTATCCCTCGCGGAGGATATCGTTTCTGTAGAAATCAATCGAAGGCAGCGATTGTGTGGTTAACGTGGTTAGAAAAGTGTAATGATATTGATATATGTCATGCGGGAAAAGTTCAAGAACACCGTATTCCAGGGACGAGCATTGATTTGGATGGATACTATCAAGATCCAAACGGGCAAAAGTATGCATTTCAATTTCAAGGATGTTATTGGCATGGGTGTATCTTTTGTTTTGTGGCAACACGGGGAAAGCCCGGTTCAAATACGGGAATCTACCGTGCTGCCATCTCTATCATAGTGGTGACACTAAAGGGACAGAGGTTAGTTTTCACGGAGCAAGTAGACTGTGCCGCCATCTAGGGGTTTTTTTTTTTATGCTCCCATTATAATGATTAATTGAATTGATCGACTAATCAAAATAATGTGAAGGAAGCAATTCAAATGTATGAAATGATTGCTATTTTACAGGGGATTAAAACAAAGTTTGAATCAACATGATCGGTTTAAATTTAGATTTTTTCGATTAATTATTAATAGAGCCCGGAATAGATTAGGTCAAATCAATTAAAAGCCCGATCGGAATACGTTAGTTATGATAGTTTATGTATATCCCAAGTATTTACCAATATGGTCAAATTTTAAAGAAATCCATTAGAACGTTTCATAAAAGCAATCACGTTGCTTTAAAAGTTCCGAAAATGCAAATTTAATATAGAAAATCAGTAATTAAAACAATTAATTAACGTGAATGGGATAGTATAAAAGGAGCGCGCAGGCCATGAGCGGACAGTGAATCTTAAATCTTGAACCGTGACGGAACTCTGCTCTCTGGAAATACCACGAGTCGATAACGTAGTTTCCTAAGTGATAGTTTGTAGTTTTGTATCAAGTGTGCGAAGTGTGAATTTAGGATTAAGTGATTTGTACTCTGATACAGTGTTTTAATGAATAAAATACGTGTAATAATTATAATAATTGTGTTTTTGGTGATTATTTTGATAGAAAAAACCACCTGGCGACCGAACCTGCCAATAACCAAGCTGACTGGCGTTTTTGAATTAAGAGTAATTCAAGAACGTTAGTCAATTACGGAACCGAGTATTAACTGAACGATTAATACTTTTCCGTACGGTTACATAATTGGCGACCGTGACAGGACTCAGACGGTCTGAGTTTTTTCCAATTAAACTTTGGGAAAATGAGTGGAAATAATCCACAGGCAGCCCCACTGGGCACAAACAATCGAGACAACCCGGGACAAGGAAGACCTCCAGCTGCAGGTGCACCGGTACCTGGAAATGTGGTCGATGATGGAGTGGACCAGAATAATCCGCCACCAGAAGTTGGAAACCCTGGAAACGGGAATGTGCAGAATCAACAGATCATGGAGATGATGCAAGAGGTGTTAAACACTCTCAGACAGGTGATGCTTCATGGGCCAAGGGGAGAAGTTAATTATCAAAATAACCCGATGAATCCGGGACAAATACCGAATGGGGCCCAAGATTTTGGTTTTAACCAGCCAGGAGCGGCACCACATCAAGGTATACCTGAGGGTCCACCAGTACACATGGGTCCAGCAAACTTCGCTTATGGTAGACCTCCGCCTCCGCGTCAGCATGGTTTCTCACCACCTGGACAAGAGCAAAATGGAGCAGCAGCATTCCAGCAATATCATGGGATACCAGTCGGACAACAGAGACAACCGGGTTATCAGTATGATCAACGAAGGAATCAGTATGAGCCTTGGTCGGATGACGACAACCGACAAGGTAGACATACGCGCAGAGTAGCTAAAGAATCTCTGAAGCTAACGAAACCCACTTTCGATGGCAATCTGCGAAATGGAAACCCGCGAAAGTTTGTCGTGATGTTTGATGAGCTGGCCCGATTAGAGGAATATACTCCTTTTGAAGCTCAAATGACTTTTTTGGCTTGCTTGAAAGGAGACGCAGCTCGTTGGGGAAATTTGTCCAACGCCAGATGTTATGAACAATTGGTAGACGCTTCCTTGATGAAATATTGGTCCCCACTTATACAGCAGGATTGTATGACCTACATAGTAACTGGCAAATACGATCAAAAGCAGGATGAATCCATGGAAACCTATTGCTTGACCTGGTCAATTCATGCGCAGTATTTTGACCACGACATGGGGGAGCGTTGGTTCATAAAACACATTAAAAGACATTTCTCTCAACGCGTATCAGACCGAATTGATGCACGTGATGCTCAGTCAACGGAAGCGGTGATTGGCATACTTGCTGATCTTGATGGAGCCTCACAAGTGTGGAAAAAAGTAAAGGAATTAAGAGATGAAAAACGACATGAGTGGGCAATGGCAAAGAAAGAATCAGACAACAAACCATTCAGGAAACCTGGGGAAAATAAGGGAATGGACAAAACCCAGCGGAAATCTGGAGAGGTAGATGATAAAAAACATAAAAATCCAAGAGTGAGAACCATTGCTAACACGCATATTGATGCTGTACCAGATGAGGCAAATGAAGAGCCTGATGAGGAGCAGGATCCCGACGATGCAAGTCTCGCAGAAACAGAATCCCAGTCTTCATTAAGTGAGGATGAGGATTTCGACGGCTACGAATCAGAGCATGAGCTCCCAGAAGAGAACATCGAAATTCCATGGGAGAAAAGGAATGGAAACAATACGGATGATGATGAAGAACCAGAACGCCGGAATCCAATTGCGGGTAATGCCATTGCGATGTTGAACAACCCATCACCTGCGCAGTCGCAGGTTCTTGGAAGAACGTTTGGAAGATACGGAAGGTCTCCAAGCATTATGGTTAGTTTTGGTGAGTACACATTTGAAGCATTAATTGACACAGGAGCAGAAGTATCAGCGATCTCACCAGGTGCTTTGGAAGAGCTAAAGGAGGTGGGAATTCATTTTAGGCAGATCCCGTTTCCTGTAACAAAGTTAACTGGGGCTTTCGGAGGAAAAAGTATTCCTGTGAGAAGTCAGGTCTTGTTAGAATTTAAAGTTGAAGGGGAGCAATTGGATTGTCATTGCTTGGTGATAAAGGGTCTCTCGACTTCATTAATATTAGGATTCAATTTTTTCCAAAAGTACCAGTGTGTCATTGACTGTCATCGAGGAGTGGTGTTGACAAAGGACCCAGATCTGCAAACGGAATTAGTTAAATTAAGTCCTGAAGTTATACGGGTAATGAAGGAACTGGACATAGGATTCTATATGATGAGGAATGTAGAACAATCCATGGAAAGTTTGGTAAAGAATTATCCAAAGCTATTCACTGAAGAACTGGGTTGTATCAAGGGGTATGAACACGTGATAGAAATGCGTGATGAGAAACCTTACAAAGCCCCAATTTACCCAATCCCGGAAGTATTGTTACCAGAAGTCCGAGAGATTATCCAGGGATTGGAAGAGCAACAGGTAATTGCCAAGGCTCCAACAGAATTCATCAATCCATTGGTAGCAGTGAGGAAACCAAATGGAAAATTACGAGTGTGTATCGATGCTAGAAACCTAAATGCAAGAATGAAGGAAGATCATGCACAACCACCAACAATAGAGGAAATATTGGGAAGATTGGAAGAAAGAAAGGTATTCTCAGCACTAGATCTTACAAATGCATTTCACCAAGTGAAATTAAGCGAAGAAAGTCGTAAATATACGGGGTTTCGGTTTTTAACTCAGACGTATGTTTATAATAGGCTTCCTTTTGGGTTAAAAACATCAGGGGCATCATTTACGCGAGCTCTGGACACAGTGTTGAAGAATAAAGTTGACGATTGTACCTTGATATATCTAGATGATATACTGATTTTGTCCAATTCTTATGAAGAACACAACAAGGATTTAAATCAGGTACTGAGTTTGCTAGAAACAGGTGGAGTGGTGTTAGGAAGAGAGAAGTGTGTTTTCTTCACCGAAGAAGTGAAATTCTTGGGACATAAGTTCGGGAATGGAGAGTTACACATGCTGGAGGAAACAGTGGAAAACATCTGCAACTTTCCTAAACCGAAAAAGAAGAAGGACGTTCAGGCTTTTCTGGGACTAGTTAATTGGGACAGAAGGTACATTGAGATGTTATCACAGCATACGAGGCCCTTGGAGAAGCTACTCAGTAAGACCAACAAGATCAAGTGGGAAAGCGAGCATCAAGATGCATTTATGAAAATTAAGGATGCGTTCAGGACCGCTGAGGCCCTCACTTTAATTAGGAAAGACCGAAATTTTGGCTTACAAACAGATGCATCCAAGATTGGAATAGGGGCAAGATTATAGCAGTTTGACGATGAAGGAGAATATACAATAGCCTATGCCAGTAGATCACTTAGAGACGCTGAGACGAGATACACTACCACCGAGCAAGAATGTTTGGCAATAGTATGGGCATTGAAGAAGTGGCGAGTACACCTTTACGGGCGTAGAGTAGTGGTGAGAACAGACCACAAGGCGTTGACTTTTGTACAGTCCTGCAGATCCGTGAGTGATCGACTAACCCGTTGGTTGCTGTACATCGCAGAATTCAACGTTGATTGGGAACATGTTCCAGGAGAAAAAAATGCAATAGCAGACACTTTATCCCGATATCCAATTAATGTTCCAGAAGAAGTGGAGGTCATCGAGATGCGATTACTCATAGCCAAATATGAAGGACTATCCTGGGATGGATGGAAGGATAGGATAATCGAGGCTCAAAAGAAAGAGGAAGACATAACAAAGACACCTGAAAGTTTTCATCAGTTTCAGGACCTGTACTGGACGTATACCAAGAAGGGTTGGAGGATATACATCCCGGAAGAGATAGCCGATGAATTAATTGAACTCGTTCATAAATTCTTGGCTCATTTCGGTACAGACAAGGTTGTCAATTGGTTAGATGAGTTTTTTTTCATTAAAAACCTCAACAGACTAACAAGAGACATCGTAGCATCCTGTGATGTATGCCAGAAGACTAAGATCTACAATGGGAACGTTAAAGGGGAATCTTTTTACAAGATACCAAACGGGCCTGCTGAGGAAATATCGATTGACATTTTTGGAGAACTGCCTCGTGCAAAGCTAGGAGTTAAGTATTGTCACGTATTTTTCAATCCACGGTAATTAAAATAATCTCGTGAAACTCAGTAAAATCAAAATATTCAAAAATCAAATAAACTCAAAACAACTCAATTGTTGGGCGCCAGGACGACCTTTCGTCCGAAAATCAAAATAACAAAACCAAATCAAATGAATCAAAATAATTCCCAGGTGAATGTCCAACTAGTCAGTAACAAAAGAATCCACAATTCTAATGACCGCGGAGGCGGCCGGGTTCCCAACTTCACCTATAAAATTTGGAACTAGGAATACAGATTTCGGAAATAAAAAAAAAATCATTTTAAATTCATTAATATAATTAGAGCGATAAGGTTTCTTTGAAATTTTTGCTCAAATGAAAAAATACAATGATAAATGAAATAATTGTTACTGAATTCCAAAATTCAAAAAAATAAAATATTGTCGTTAAACAAATTCATCCAAAAAAAAAAATAAAATCATCAAAGATTCGATACAATAAAAAAAATCAATTATTCGAGAATATTCAGGATTGACTCAAAAGTCCATGACGTTATTCGAACAACACGACATAACACAATTACCACGAACAAATTTGAAACGTCGTTAGAATCGAATGATTAGTCAAAAGATAAAGTCAATTACTTGAATCAATCCCAATACCTCGTGTGGAAGCACCTTCAGCTTCGAGAATTCTCATGAGCGTTGTCCGCGACAATTTTTCAGTCGAACCCAAAAAAAAAAATAAAACGATCGATGAATTAAATTTTTAATGAAATTAAATTCATCGTCAAACAACCCTCAATAAAATAAAATTTCCGACTGAAATCATTGTCGGGACGCCACTTTTCCAAAATGATAAAAAAATTCAGAAAAAAAAGATATAACCAAAAAAAAAAAAAAAAATTCTCGCGACAATATTATTTCGAAATTTTTTTACAAACGAATGAGAAACGAGAAAAATCAACAAATCATTAATAAATTAACATAATCGAAAATTATAGATCACGCCACGGAAAACCCGAAAATGGCGGTCACCGGCGTCGTTAAATGACGCTAACAAAAAAAATACTTTCGCCGAGAAAATTCACACGCTTACCGGAGTTTTTATTGATTAATCTCCAACTGTTAATCCCCATAATTTGTCCAATAGCTCCGGTACAGGCTTTCGAATTCTTTAGCAAATTTTCTCCATAATAGTTTTACTTGAATTTCAATTAATTTGCAACGTTGAATATTGCGATATAATTCTCAAAATTTTGCAACGGCAAAACACGTGTTAACCAAATCACACCAAAACGGAAAGTGAGGAAGATGCCGGTGTGCGTCGAAAATTAGACCACAGGTGGCTCTTCCCATGATTAATTATCCAATGACATTTAAGACTTTCTTTTATCGCCGGTATTCTTTTACTTTTATCCCGGTAATTAAATAAATAATAAAAGAATAAATCTTATATTTCCATGTCAAAAATTCCGTTAAAAATGTCTATGATGATCTTTTGATTAAATTCTATCATAACCAATTAATTTCGAATTAATTATGCTATTTTCCAGATGTCCTTGATTTCCTCAATTCTCCACCAATCAAAATCCAGAGTCCAACGGAAAGCTCCTCCCATCGATTTCCAATTCCTGCGTCGATAACTTCCTGCAGCTCTCCGTGATACTCGTCCATCCGCTAGCGCCTCCTTCCGTTATGAAGGAAAAACTCCGGCAAAAGCGGGAATATTCAAGGCGGAAAGAAATCAAAATCAATTAATTTACTATAAAGAGAACAAACATATTCTCTCGTTTCTCGGACCTTCCGTCTTGGTGGTTTATTTCTATAATTATTTCACCGCGATACCGGGCTAACCAAAAACCATTGTAACGTCAAAAATATGGCGTTACAGTATATACTAGTTATCATGGATAAATTCTCAAAATTCACCAAGCTGTTCCCAATTCGGGACCAAACAGCTGAAACTGTGTCCAGAGTGCTCAAGGACAAGTTTTGCAAGGTGTATGGTACACCCAAGCGAATGTTAACTGATAGGGGAACACAGTTTACAGGAGACGTGTGGAAACAAACCGCAGATGAGCTGGGAATCAGTGTTACTTGGACCACTCCCTACAACCCACAATCAAACCCAGTGGAAAGGGTTATGAGGGAATTAGGAAGGATGATTAGAGTCTATGCTAATGAGAAACACACCTGTTGGGATCAGGTTATTCCTAGAATCGAGCAAACAATTAACTCGACACATCACTCGAGTACGAAGTTTAAGCCATATTTCCTACAAGGGGTAAAGGATAGTAAATTAAAAATCCCAGAGTGGTTTGATGTTTCTGAAGAAGAAAAAAAAAGGTTATTCCCAAAGGTAAACCCGATACAGGATCAAGACGAAGAGAAAAGGCCAGCAGGAGCTGGAAGCATCATTAACATAATAACTCGGTCAGGAAAAATTCATACATCCAGTCTTGAAAATGATGTTCGTCAATTGGCAATCGCTCAGGCCAGGGAAAATTTAAAACAGGCCACCATCAGACGATATGGCAAAGCAGGCGTCACAGCAACTTTTAAAAAATATGACGTGGGAGACCATGTGCTTGTTAAAGTACATCGTTTATCAAATAAAACAAAGAAGGAAGCCAAGAAACTCTTCTTAATTTATGATGGGCCGTTCATAATTACGAAAATTATTGAAAAAAATGCTTTTGCATTAGAAGATTCAAATAAAGCTAGTAAAGGAACGTACAACCAGCGCCAGTTGCGGCCGTATCGGCAACGAAAGTCTGTGAATCGTAACCCTACGGTACTGGGGATATTCATGGGGAATTTGACAACACACGCTGCCAGCCCAATGGTGAATGGGGAAGGGGAAGCCATTTTGGGAAGTGAGAGCGTGAATTGCCTCAGAACGCATTGTACCGTCAAAGAAGCAACATCAAGAGAAAACTACAAGAAAAAGATCGAGATGAATCCAGACGCTAATAGAGTTATACAAGAGGTAATTGATTCTGAAGAAAGATTGATTGAGGCGAGCCACGAATATTTACAATTAGTCAACTCGTTCACACAAGGCATGCAGGCAGTAATTCATACAGCCCGACAGCGTCAGGACTTTGTAGCAGTATTTGTACCACGAGATATACATAACCTCAACCGACAAGCAGGTGCCATGAATGATTTGGTGGCAGCACCAATCAATAATAATGAGGGTTATGTCGGTCAAGTTGACCCAATCAATATCGATGAAAAGCAGAGAGCATAGGAGGTAAGACATTACCAGGCAGATTGGCCAGATTTAGAAAGGATGGAGGTTGATCTAATCCAGCAGGCACTGGAAGAAATTGGTTATCATCCCGAGGGAATTATTCCTGAATTGGGGAATATCGAGGGTGCAGTAGAAGAAATACCAGCTGACGGAGGATTAGACGAGGCTGCAGCTGGACTAGCATTGGACTATCTGGAGAATGAGATACCCGATGCTCAGGATGGCGATAATATCAATTGGTGGGGCCCGGAAGACCAGATGGTACCACGTGAGTTAAAATTGAACGAACCAGGCATTCAGGTGGAACCGAATGACTGGATGGCGCCCGAGCCAAACCCTCAGGGACCTAGTGGTGTCGTTGATGAATCTGGACGTCTGACAGTAGGTTCAGGAAGAGGGGGACCGAAATCAGATTCGAGATGTTCATCCATCATCAGCGTTGGATCAAATTATGATGAGGCCCGAATCGGGGATTGGGTTCGTCATGTAAATGAATGTAATCCACATCATCCATCGGTGATAATCAACGATCCAGAGGAATTGATGGCGTCGATGGAATCAGGCCGCGCCCGAGTAGTCGTCTATCCATACGGCACGAGGTATTTGGGAAACCAGGCAAGACAATACGCAGAGACGGATGACGAGGATGAATCTGATGAAGAACAGAAACTCGAGTGGAAGGGGCGATTCCCAATAAAGGAAGAAAAACCATAGAGTTGCATAGGAACCATGACTGCTGTCATTGGTTTATTTGTGAGAATAATGAACATTTGTTTTCGTATATTGGTTTTGTTCTAAAGAATAAGTTATTTTTTTCATTAGTTAAAAAAAAAAAAGAGAAAAAAAAAAAAAACCCAGCACATTTATAAGAAGAAATTTGGCTGAGAAAAAATTTGGGTTTTGATTAAAAAAAAAAAAAAATTAATAATTATAATAATAATAGAATAATGATAATAATAATTCAGACACAATGAAACAGGATTGGAAACTTGTCCGAAAAGCTTTTGGTTCTGTTCTAAGAAATAAGTTTCTCATTAATTTCATTAGGTTAAATTTATGAAAAACAAAAGTAATATCATAATTTGGTAAAATAAAGCGGTTTTGAAAACTGCTGAGAAAAGGGTTTAATTCTGAGAAATAAGTTTTCTTTTATTCTTTCAATTTCATTAGTTTTAATATAAAAAAATGGGAAAAAGAGAATTTTTTTTTGATTAAATAAAACTGCTAAGGAAAAGTGGTTATCCAGGTTTTGTACTAAGGAATGAGCTCGTTTTTTAGTTTGTTTTGAATAAAACTGCTGAGAAATTGTTTTTTTTAAGGAGTTTTGTTTAAAAATTATTGAGGAAAAGTTTTGTTTCAGTTTTCTTTGAAAAAAAATTAAGGTTTGTGTTTAGTTTTCAAAAATACAGCAGATCCAAGAAAGGGTTTAAAAAGAAAGGAGAGGAATTGAGTATTATAAACCTTATTTTCTAAGAGATGGAAAGGATGAAGGGAGTTGTTGGTGTAATTAATGTAAGGATAATAAGAGGAGGAAATTTTGATAATAAGACATTTTCATGGTGACTAGTTTACACGTGTTTATTTTAAAAAAAAAAGGAAGGAAAAACTTTCCGGGTAACTTTTGTAATTTTGTGTTTATTACCTAAGGCAAGAATAAAGTTGAACGTGTAATACGTAAATTTTGTTTAATTGGAAAATTTGATAAGATCCGCTGGTTAATCTACTTTAACAGCTAGTTAACAAGCGAAGGGGAGTATGTGGCAACACGGGGAAAGCCCGGTTCAAATACGGGAATCTACCGTGCTGCCATCTCTATCATAGTGGTGACACTAAAGGGACAGAGGTTAGTTTTCACGGAGCAAGTAGACTGTGCCGCCATCTAGGGGTTTTTTTTTTATGCTCCCATTATAATGATTAATTGAATTGATCGACTAATCAAAATAATGTGAAGGAAGAAATTCAAATGTATGAAATGATTGCTATTTTACAGGGGATTAAAACAAAGTTTGAATCAACATGATCGGTTTAAATTTAGATTTTTTCGATTAATTATTAATAGAGCCCGGAATAGATTAGGTCAAATCAATTAAAAGCCCGATCGGAATACGTTAGTTATGATAGTTTATGTATATCCCAAGTATTTACCAATATGGTCAAATTTTAAAGAAATCCATTAGAACGTTTCATAAAAGCAATCACGTTGCTTTAAAAGTTCCGAAAATGCAAATTTAATATAGAAAATCAGTAATTAAAACAATTAATTAACGTGAATGGGATAGTATAAAAGGAGCGCGCAGGCCATGAGCGGACAGTGAATCTTAAATCTTGAACCGTGACGGAACTCTGCTCTCTGGAAATACCACGAGTCGATAACGTAGTTTCCTAAGTGATAGTTTGTAGTTTTGTATCAAGTGTGCGAAGTGTGAATTTAGGATTAAGTGATTTGTACTCTGATACAGTGTTTTAATGAATAAAATACGTGTAATAATTATAATAATTGTGTTTTTGGTGATTATTTTGATAGAAAAAACCACCTGGCGACCGAACCTGCCAATAACCAAGCTGACTGGCGTTTTTGAATTAAGAGTAATTCAAGAACGTTAGTCAATTACGGAACCGAGTATTAACTGAACGATTAATACTTTTCCGTACGGTTACAGTTCCACGACCGAGCGTAGTAGAAAAATAGGAAAAAATGAAAGTTTCGACTCGCGGTATGAGAAAACTTTAGCTACAAATGCTCTCATTCGTGAAAAAGGTTATATTCTTGAAGAAATTTGGGAGTGTCAATTCAGAAAAATCAAAAGTGAAAGCCTTGAATTACAAGAGCTTGCTAAAAGTGAGGACGTTTGGGTGCATACACCTCTCGAGCCTCGAGAAGCTTTTTTCGGCGGACGAACAGGAAACGTAGTATCGTATTATGATTGTCGACAAGGGGAAAAAATTAATTATTACGATGTCTGCTCGCTATATCCATTTATCTGTAAAACCGGTGTTTTTCCTATTGGTCATCCGGAAATAATTATAGGGCCAAAGATTCAACAACTTTGTGGACCTCACAATGACATTTCGAACATTGAAGGACTCATTAAATGTAAGGTGTTACCACCGGCGCGACTTTTTCATCCTGTTCTTCCTATGAAAGCAAATAACAAATTAATGTTTTGTTTGTGTAGAACATGCTGTCTAGAAATGTATCATGGCAGTTGCGAGCATACGGAGGAGGAAAGAACCCTCGTAGGCGCGTGGGTTTCTTGCGAGTTGAAGAAGGCAGTGCAATTAGGGTATAGAATCGTCGCGATCACAGAAATTTGGTTGTATCAAACAACACAGTATAATCCGGTGACGGACGAGGGGGGAATATTTGCAGGATTCATTAATGAATTTGTGAAAATAAAAACATACGCGAGTGGTTGGCCAAATTCATGTGAAAGCAGAGAAAGTTATATTAGAGAAATCAAAGATAAGATGGGTATTGCCTTAGATCCAACCCTAATAGAGTTTAATGCGGGTAAAAGAGCTGTGGCAAAATTGATGCTGAATTCTTTATGGGGAAAATTTGCTCAAAGACCAAATTTAGAAAAGACAGAAATAATAAAATCATATGAAGTATTGCACTCGTTCCTTTTCGCCCCTCAGAAAGAAGTAACAGGCTGTTTATTTGTAGATGACGACACTGTTTATCTCAACTGGAAATTTCGTGAAGATGACTATGAAATCTCATCAAATACCAGTGTGGTCATTGCTGCATATGTGACAGCTCAAGCACGTCTAGAACTGTATAAGTATTTGGAAATGTTGGGAGAGAGGGTGTTATATTATGATACAGATTCTGTTATTTTCGTTACGAGGCCTGGTGAGCCAAATCCTCCTTCGGGCAATGCTCTTGGAGAGATGACAGACGAATTAGCTCCGAAAGGGCAAGGTGCGTACATAACAAATTTTGTTTCTGGAGGCCCTAAATTTTATAGTTACATAGGGGTTGTCCCTGGAGGGGAAGGATTTGAATGTTGTAAAATAAAAGGTATACGCATCGATTCCCAAACTTCTGAAATGGTGAATTATCGAAAGATGCGAAAACTTGTCCTATATTCTAAGAAACCAATCGAAGTTGATAACATTGGTATTACCAGGGCCGGCTTACATGAAGTTGTTACACGGACAGGGACAAAGATAGTTAGAGTAACAGCCCCAAAACGTAGAAGAGTAGGAAATAGTTCTGTACCTTATGGTTATGTTGATTTGTGAAAATATATAATGATTTTTTCCAAATGGTTTTTCATTGATTTAACCCATCCCAAAATCCTCCACACCACATTCTGTCAGGAACCTTTAAACAGTGCAGACATGGATCGCGGTCAGAACGATAAATCTCGTGAAAAGTCACGAGATGATTTCGCCAAATCTAAAACCTTAGACGGCAGCACACCTTATAATAAAGAAGCAGGGCCCGGGAAATATGGTCCTGTTGGCCAAGGAAGACCGAGTTATAATAAATATTGAAATGTTTTCATGAATTGGCGTATTTATTCATGTGACCTTTTAAATCCTCATCAGTTGATAGCATGGATCCTCGTTGGAAGCACCCATTTACAGCTGTTGTATGTGGACCGACAGGTTGTGGGAAAACTATTTTCGTTAAACGCTTCTTGAAAGAAATTCATGAAATATGTGATACCAAATTTTCGAAAGCTATTTTCTATTATACAGAATGGCAGCCGACTTACAACGAATATGATAAGAAATTTGTAGAGTTTCGTGAGGGTCTCCCGTTATCATCGGATTTCACAAGTGACAATACACCAAAGCTCGTAATTCTTGATGATCTTATGCGCGAGTCTTCTAACGGTTCTGTAGTCGATCTCTTCACGAAATGGAGTCATCATAAAAATCTGAGTGTAATATTTATATCGCAAAACTTATTCCATCAGGGTAAAGGGCAGAGGGATATCTCCCTCAACACGAATTACATCGTTTTATTCAAAAATCCGCGTGATCGTGCACAGATAGGATTTTTAGCACGTCAAGTTTATCCCGAAAACCCAAAATTCCTTCAAGAAGCTTATTTCGACGCGACATCAAAACCATACGGTTATTTATTACTCGATTTGAAACAATCCACTCCAGATAATTGTCGGTTTCGCGCATCAATATTTCCTTCAGACCCGCAACAGTTTGTATATGTGCCACGGGCATTGCGCAATATAAAAAGCTTAGGTTCTGGTGTCAACGCACCAGTCATGCGTATGTGATGGCGAAGACCGTACAGCAGGTGCTTGGCAAGAAAAACGCCGCCTTGCTACAGGCTATTTGCGAGGGATCGCAGGCTCAGCGAAAGGCAATACTAGCGTCCGCAGACTCGAAGCTCATTCGCTGTATTTGTGAGTGTGCTCTGAATATTCTGAAAGGGAACGTTCCCCTGAAAAGTACAGAGAAGAAAAAATTATCAAAGCATAAAAAATTCCTGCGGAAGCTCGCCAAATTCGGTAAAAGCTTAAAATCGAAAAAGAGAATTATCATCAACCAGAAAGGAGGCAGTTTATTGCCTCTCATACTGGCTCCTATACTTAGCAGCTTAGTATCAAAGATCTTCTAATGGAGCATGCAAGAAAAATGGTGCTGGTACCAGAAGACAGCTTTACACCAACAGTACAGACCCCTGGGGACGCGCCATCTCGTCTGGATTCAGAAATGGCTGCCATCCTCAACTCGGTAACGAATAAAAATGCAGCAGAGAAATGGAAACTCTATCAGGATGTCTTGAGGCGTTATTTATACTTCACGGGTAAAACAGAGGAGCCTGAAGGGAAAAAACCAGAAGAAGCCGTCAAAACCTACACTACCGACCAGATACTCACAGGTGTCCCGAAAAAATATCAAAAGCAGGCTGATGCGTTACTCAAGTATCTTGGAGAATTCAGTAACCGCCTGAAGTGGGACGCTACGGGTGCGGTGGAAATAGACAACACGCGTCTTCAGGGTTCAAACATTGTTGATTTGGTAAATGACGCACTAAGACACAGACAGACAGTAAAAGCTACGGGAAGAGAGACATTTGCCCGCTTTCTTCATGAAATTAATACACCGAGAGAGTTTGTTGGCAACAAAAGTTTTTGGGCCTCACCAGCAGTATCGACACCTTATTCCACTCCGCGAACTACAATAAACACCCGCAGGAAAAAAGTTGATTTTTCAAACAGTACTCCGAGTAGCACACCGATCAAAGCATGGACAAAGTTAGGTTAGAACGAACTTATTACGATCCCGAAGATTCTGCGGGTTATTCGGGATCTACGCGAATTATTGAAAAATATAAAAATAAATTTCCTCTTGAAGATATTCATGATTGGTTGAATGCTCAAAATACATATACCCTCCATAAACCTATACGCCGTAAATTCCCACGGTTACATTATATCGTCGATACTATAGATGATGTATGGGAAGCCGATTTAATCGATCTACAAAAGTTTAAATCATATAATGATGGAGTTTCCTATTTATTGTCGGTAATTGACGTAGTCAGTAAATACGCGTGGGTGGAACCTCTAACTGATAAGAGCGCGAAAAATGTATGTGAAGCTTTCAAACGTATATTCAGTGAGGGTCGTGTTCCGCGGTTGTTACAAACAGATCGTGGGAAAGAATTCGTCGCTCAATCTGTGCAAAATTTATTCGAAGAAAAAAATATCACATATCGCGTAGTACGTAATCCTGATGTTAAGGCTGCGGTGGTGGAGCGTTTCAATAGAACCCTGAAAGAACGCATGTGGCGTTATTTTACATATTCTAAAACATATCGTTATATTGATGTGTTGAGTAAATTCGTTTATGCGTACAATAATACACGACATAGCACAATCAGAATGGCCCCAGCATCTGTGACTCTCGAGAATGCATATTTAGCTGTAAAAAATATCGACAAAGTTCATAAACGTTTGGATAAAACACGACGCCCGCGACTGTTTAAATATAAAGTGAATGACTATGTTCGTATCAGTAAGACGAAAGGTACATTCGAGAAAGGATATGAGAAAAACTGGAGTGACGAAATCTTCAAGATTACATGCACTCAGCAACGACAGCTATTGCCAACTTACGAGGTGGAAGATTTAGCTGGTGAAAAAATTGACGGATTTTTCTATGAACAAGAATTAACTCTTGTAAATAAGAATATTGAAACCGAAGAGTATGAAATAGAAAAAGTGTTGCAGAGAAAAGGGAAAGGTAAAAACCAACAGGTGTTGGTCAAGTGGGTTGGCTATCCAGATAAATTCAATTCTTGGATCTCCGCAGCATCTCTAAAAAACATACAGAAAAAATGAGTCAAGACAGCTTCTATATTGTACTGCTTAGCGATAGTAGCATGGAATATTTCCCGGAAAATACAGCAACGAGGTTCCGAACATATCTGCCTCATGATATCCGCTTAACCGGCTCATGGGTGGTTGGTTTGACAGAAATGCAATATCCCTGTAGTCTTTCACATATCCAGAATAGAGATGATGGGTACGTAGCATTCATCAAAGGTGATGAACCAGTTGAAGAGATGCGTTTAGCTCCCGCTTACGCCGTACCCAATGGGCTTTCTGAAAACCTGGATCATTTGCTGCGAGCTCTCAATCATCTACCTGTGGTTGGAAATCATCTATGGTTCGAATCGAAAAAGCATGACCATGGATTTGTGAAAATCACTCGCATTTGTCACGTTAATCTAACGTGTAAAGACCAGGTTCACATTTTGAATTTATCTTGGAAATTGAAAAATATCCTAGGAATCGATCAAAAAGCCGGTGGTGAAAATGGAATTGGGTTTCCGGAAGACGAAAAAATCACAGGTGCTCGTCCAGCCAGCCTTACGAAAGCCTTTCCAGACCGTATGTTGATATATTGTGACTTGTGCGGACCTTACGTTACAGGTGATGTTCAGACATCGCTATTGCGTATAGCCCCCTTTGACGTCACCAACTATTCGTATGGTCATACACGAACTACAAGTTTTTCATCGCCAAATTATATCCCATTACTGCAGAATGCCTTCCGAACTGTGGAAATAGATATAAGAGATGGGTATGGTCAGCCTATACCATTTGAGTATGGACCTTTGAACCTCACACTGCATTTTAAGCGTATCGACTCGTAAAAATGACGGATTATGTTAGCTATTATAGCAATCAGGCCGGTGGTGGTGCCTCAGAAAGATATAACCGGTTTGGGCGTGTTTACGTGGGGGCTCCTTACCAGCGTGGCCACGGTATCGGAGCCTTTCTTGGAGGGTTATTCCGACGAATTCTCCCATTTCTAGGTGGTGCAGCTCGAGCTGTTGGTAAAGAAGCTTTGAGTGCGGGCTTAAACGTAGTTGGTGACGTAGCTAGTCGCAGGATGCCCTTGAAAGAATCATTAGAGAAGAGACTCACAGAATCAGGTCTCAATCTAAAAAGTAAAGCAAGTGACAAGCTGGAGAAATTGATGACCGGGTCGGGGTATAAACGAGGTCGAAAGCGTTTGCGCGCTCATAAGCGTGTGAAACGTCGTCGTGGGAGGAGCATTAAGAAGAAGAAACCACGTAAAATTAGAAAGAAGAAGAAAACATTAGTGAAGAAGAAAACCACCAAGAGAAGAAAATCGAAGAAAAAACCGAAACGTACAGTCCGAGACATATTTGAAAATTAGAGATGGCTTTCTTACATTCTCATTCATGCGAATGCGCAAAATCAGAACTTGACCTGTTCACAATCCCGCCTACCCAGACAAGTATTGAACATTCTCACTGGACCCAATTCAATCCTGTTGCATCACTCACAGACCAATCACCCATCGAGTTTGTAGTACCTGGACATGGTGAAGAATACATTGACTTGCCGCATACTATGCTGAAAGTTCGTGTGAAAATTGTGGCAGATGAGACGCTCGCGACTGATGATGTTGGACCTGTGAATAATTTATTACACTCGATGTTTAGCCAAATCGATGTTTCTTTTAATCAAAAATTAGTTTCACCACCGAATAATGCCTATGCTTACAGAGCATATATCGAAACTCTTTTGAACTATGGACTGGATGCTAAACAGTGTAACGTGATTTTTCTCGTCCACGAGAAAAACCACCGCGCCGTCCCTCCCTCCGCCTCTCTCTTTTTTAAAGCTCCATTATATAAAAAAAACCGTTGCTGGGCGCCAGGTGGTTTTTACGGAACCACCAAACCGGAAGTTCCTCGGCGGTTCCTGCCCCACAATTTTACGACCCTGAACCAGCCCGTGGCAGCAGGGAGTTCCGCCGAGAACGGAACGAAATAGGCGGAGGGGGGGAGGTGTTACCTTTTTCCCGTCTAGCCCTAGAGAAAATTACCATGACATGAGTCAGGGGTGGAATCGGGGTTGTTAACCCGATCCGTTGCCGTTCATCTAAAAAAACCAAACCACAAGAAAACCACCTTTCCGGAAAATACGACAGGACCTGAAAAGTTGAGAAATTGGGACAGGGGGAATAAAAGAAAATACTCGAAACATACGGAAATCGGGTAAAATTTGAGTATATTGCCAGTAAAATTCAAACAAATTACATTCGGTGAACTCCCCTATTATTATTCCCAAAGTTTCCCTTAAACGTCTCAAAACGCGTGAGACTCATAAAAATATTATTCCATCAAAAGAAATCAAAAAAAAATCATGAATTCTCGGGAATATCAAAAAAGGTCCTTTAATTAATTGTATTATAGTTATTATTATTACTGGTGCTGAAATAAATTATTTTAGTTATTATTATTTTGATTCTCAAAATAAAACGATTTTAGTTATTATTATTTGTGACTCGAAAGGAACTTATTTTAGTTATTATTATGCGGTTGGAAATTAAATTATTTTAGTTATGATTATTGAAACGAGGTAGTACAATAACCATCCAAAGGCACAAATTCGCGGAACTCGTCCGAGGTATACGGGTGAGGTGATATCGGGGGGAAAGGGGGGAGAATGGAATGTATCGCCACGAGATTTTGGCCATAAATGCTCCAATTCTTCCTTTTGAGTTTTTCCCAATTAAAATTCGAAAAAACGTGACGGGAGGGACAAATTGGGGCTCGTTGGGTCCGCGGGGATCAACCCCATCGAAGGGGGTTGGTTTCGGATTTTTCCCGTGGGAATTACGGGAGTTACGGGACAAAAACCACTTTGCCTACCCCCCACACAATAAGTGCGAGTGAGAGAGGTATAGTGGTGTAACGGCTGATGCAACGCGTGGGTTTTGGGGCATTTTCTTTACAGGAAAAAACGTGGTAAAACACCGAAACGGCGTGTAACGGGACATCAAGTTAATTGATTAACACGGGGATTAATTAATTACGTAACGGGGAAGGAAAAAAAAATATATTAAAATAGGGGGAACGATTTTCAAAGAAAGGAGTTAGACAGGAAACAAAACTAAAAAAAAAGCTGCTCACCATGCCCGGTGGCGTCTTCTCCCCTTTTTCCTCCATCTCCTAGTCCTCTTCCTCCCTTGGTTCCTTCTCCGTTTCCTTTTCACTCTCACTTCACTCCTACTAATCGTCTTTTTCTTTTCCTTATTCTTCCTCCTTTTTATTTCCTATACGGCGAGAAAAAACCACGCGCGAATATACAACGGGTGACCCACGTGTTGCAGTCACGGTTAGCGTACACTCGACTGACTCACTGACTTTCACCGCTAGGGCGCATGACGTATCTTTTCGCGACGGGACTTTTTCGCGCGGTTTTCTTTTGAATTTAAACGGGGATTTTGGGCTGAACTTTTATTAATCCAATAAAATTGTCGCGACCGGGCTATTTTTGGGCGCGCTTCTCCGGGATCTTATTACTACTATTTTTATTAATTATCGGGGCACGGATCTCGGCCGCTGATGCCCCCTAAATTATTCCACAACAACAAAATTATTTAAATAAATACCTGAGGCACGGATCTTGTCCGCCGATGCCTCCTAAATATAACCGGGACTTTAATGCCCAAAAGAATGTGATTGGTGTACATCGAGACACGGGTCTTGCCCGCTGTTGCCTCCCAATCCTTACTCCAAAATTACAAAATTAACCGAATTTCCCTCGACTAATTTTCCTTTAATTTCTACAAAAATCCCCTTATTGGGAGCACCCCTTTTTAAGGGCTTTTCGCGCGATTTCCCCATCCCTAGCCTCGCTTCCGCTTTAAACGGTCGCGTTTCGGGGTTCGTCACGGGGTTTTGGGGGCGTTGCGTTACGGGGAGGAACGGGTTGATTTTATTAATTTGCCTAGGGGTTGTGCGCGATGGTTATTGCACTTACCTGTGCTCTGCCGAAGAACGAGATCCCGTGGGGCTCGTTACAACAGTCACATTTACAAAATAGTTTATGGTCTAAAGATACGAGTGGGCGGATGGATCATGGACCTGTTGGTGTAGTCGACGGCCAGGATAGAACGTATAATTATGGTATCGGATACAGGACAAACTTCACGAAAGGAGGGAAAGTCGTTGAAATGATTGGACATATCCATTGTGATGTTTTCAATCAGGATAAGTTTCTATTGAATGGAGTCGATATGCGTTTACGGCTTGTGCGTTCAAAAGATTCGTTTTGTCTTATCGATAAAACGACTAAAAATTATCAAATCAAGGTAATTGATGCAGCATTGTTAGTGAGGAGAGCTAAATTAAGCCCTGCGGTTTTACTCGGCCATGCTAAAACTTTAGCAAAAACGACAGCTAAATATCCACTAACGCGTGTAGAAGTCAAATCTTTTGTTCTCCATCGCGGATCTACAGGTGAGACCATCGATAATGCAGTTCTCGGGCAACTACCCAAACGCGTTATTATAGGGTTTGTAGATAATGTAGCGTTCAATGGTGATAAATCCAGAAACCCTTTCGACTTCCAAAACTGGGGAATTAATTTTTTGAGTCTCTATGTGGATGGGATACAAGTTCCTGGCCGACCATTACAACCTAACTTTAAAGACAATTCTTATACTGAGGCTGAAAGTTATCAAACACTTTTCAGCGGTACAGGTATACATTTTGGGGATCAGGGAATAGATATTACACGTTCTGATTTTGCTAATGGTTATTGCCTCTTTGCGTTTGACTTAACACCCGATTTATCCGCTAACTGTGCTACACACTGGAATCTTGTTAAAACGGGTAGCTTGAGAGTCGAAGTACGCTTCGATGATGCCACCACTACAAATTTGAATTGTATTCTCTACGCAGAGTTTGATAATATACTCGAGATCGATTCGACTAGACAGGTTATTGTAGACTATAACAGTTAGTTACAAGTATGGCGAGCAAGATATCACACGTGCGTCAATTTGGGCCGGAACCCGTTAGATTAATTTGTCCGTATTGTAATACAGAAGTAGAAACAAAAATCACGAATAAACCTAGTGGTAAAACACATTTAATAGCGGGAATGCTTTGTATATTAGGCTGTTGCTTTTGTATCCCCTGTCTTTATTGCGTCAAGGCGTGTCTCGTTCAAAACCACTATTGCTCCGCGTGTGACATATATCTGGGCCAGCACAAAAATTAGGGAGGGGCGTGCTCCGTGTCTGCCGCATAAAAGCCCGATATTTTATCGGTACCCGATCAGTCTACCGCAGGTGTTTTCGATAGATATAAACAGAATGGTGGGCAAAGGAGAAGTAGTCATCGATATTAACGGTTTATTGGGTCCTACTGAAGCATTTATTCCCAAAGAAATTGCTATTGTGTCTGTGGAAAAAAGTTTTGCCGGTATCTGGTACATTGGACCACCGTGTGAGTTCGGCGATTTGCCATTCAGTGCACGTCGTCAAAATCACTGGATAACTACAAATTTCCATAACCTCGAGTGGGAGTACGGTCACACTCCATATAAGTTGGTGCCATCGCTTCTGAAAGAATTAACAAGAGATGTAACGCGTATTTACGTGCGGGGTCGGGAAAAACAAGTATTCTTACGCAGACTCTTATCAAAAGTAATAATCAATCTGGAAACATACGCCCCAACTTTTCGCAAGCAGCCTGACAATAATCGCTACTGCCTGTATCATGCCTCTTCTATTAACGGATTCGCCTGTGCTCGTCATAATGCTGAAAAATTGAAAAATTGGATTCGTGAAAATATTTATACTCGGAAAGTTGTGTTGAAACCCGAGGACGTGGACAAAATTCGGAGCATTGACGCCTATCGTATCAGTCAGGTAACGGCCCATGAGCTCAGTGATCTTGAAGGAGTGGAGAGTGAAGAAGAATCAGAAGAAGAGTCAGGTCTCGATACTGATTCTGAAGACAGCTACGAATTAGAAAAACCTCTGCCTTTATTGAAGGCCAAGCCAGGAAGGGACGTTTGTGGGACAGGAAAACCAGCGACAGCTCCAGAAGCCCCAGAAGATCCAAAGCCTCCTGCAAGAGCTCCAAAAAAATCAGAAGCACCAAAACCTCCTGCAAGAGCTTCAGAAGCACCGACAGACTTGAGGCGATCGGGCTGGGTTTGCGACGGACCTGGGAAGGAAAGCTTCGTATGAATACACGCCAGCTCTTAGCTGCCTTACCAGCGACCAATGCCACTATCGGAGGCGTTTTCCCCGCAGACAAGATACCATGGCATTGGACTCGACCCTGTGCACTCATCGTTAACACCGATGATTCTAGTAAACCAGGAACACATTGGGTCGCCATGTACGTCAATAATGATGGACGAGCAACCTACTTTGACAGCTACGGAGTTCCACCTCAAGATCAACGATTTGTACGCTGTCTTCGAAGAAACAGCAGAAACTATCAATACAACCATAAACGCCTCCAATGCCTCACAACTAGTGTTTGCGGGCATTATTGCATTGTTGTGCTTCATTGGCTTAGTAATGGGTTATCTCTCCTATCATTCCTCAGAAACTTTACGGATGACCCTCAACGGAACGATCAATTAATTGTTAAAATGTTCAATAAAATTGTAAAAAGAAAAAAGAAAAATGATTTTAAGAGAAAATTTGTAAATCTATCGGGTAATGAGTTAATAGTTCAAGAATGTCGAAATAAAGAATAATATTCAGAGAATTGTTTTATTTCATTTGAAAATTTTTCCTTCTTCCCCATCCTATTTCTTTTCAGAATCCGTAACGAGTTCTCTCTATTGGTCGTCGTCGTCGCTTGTCCGGAGGAGGTAGTATGGCCGCATAGTCCTGCAGCATTGCTTCAATTAAATCATATTCCTCCATGTAGGCAAAGCAAAGTATCAAGTGAGCGAAAGCATCTCGTCCTCGATTTTTCAACACTTCAAATACCTCTCTCGCGATTTCCTTCGTAGTTGGATATTTCTAGAATTTTTCTCTCATTAACATATAAATCTTACGAATTTTTTTCTACGTACCAGCCATTGTTGCAAATTAGGCTCGCTTGAGCTGAATATTCCCTGACTTATCAACATTGATACTAAGAGAGGTATGTTTACCACCTCGACAATATCGTTGAGGCAGTAATCAATCCGCTTACGATCTGACAAGTCCATCTCGAAATTATGGCTCGTGTAGAAAAATTTGCCGTCTGCTTTTTCTTATTTATGGCCTTTTTGGCTTTGTGCGCAGTGGTAATACTTGTCGGTTGTTTTATATATATCAATTATGATTCCTTCGCTGAAGTGGCAAACAAAACTGTATCTTCGATGCAGAATGGAACGATTAATAAACTATTGATGAAATTGTAATATCCGGACTTATTATTCCAAAACACCTGTGGGCGAGTTCAATAACCTTTTTTCCATACACCGGTTTTCTAGTCTCTGCGGCCCTTAGACCCTGCCCCTTTGTTCAACACGCATTCTTTTAACGCATCTCACGTTGAAATTGTCGAACTTTTTTTCTAACAATTCAGTTGCTCCACAATGTCTGATACAACAGGTTTCTTAGACCAATTGTACGCTAACCCTATCGACGCGATCGATCCGGAATACATCATTCCGCGAGCGAAAATCGCAAGGGCTGAATCCTCCCCTGGATATTATATACAGCGCTGTGCGAGTCCTTCATCTGAATCAGCAGAAAATCGAGAGAGTGATAAAGAAAATCACGATCCCAGTTCATATCAGTGTGTCAAAAAATATGCGGAAAAAAGGAAGAAACAGGCCGATATCCGCGAATATACGGAACATTCAGTGAAAAAAATACTCTCGTCTGCCGCACCCGAGACTCCTCTGCTTCTTTCGCACACTTTTCCAATTAATAAAAGTTTTTCAAAACAAGTAGTAACTGGACTAGTGTGGGATAAATTCAATAATATTTATCCCGTAATTCGCATTGTTGGAACACATCCACGGAAGTTTATTACACTTACACGATCTTGTTTCGACGCTTTCTGGAAGTACAGATTACATGTACTCGCCTATTTTCGAGCCGATTTGTCGTCTCCAGGAGAGAGACAGAAATATCAGCCGATTAATTGCGGTTCACGGATCACCGTCAATTTCGCCTTCTCCAATTCGTCAATACCTGCGATATATTTCCAGGATTCTACAACTCAAACACGCCTTTACATGCTGGAGTCGACGGTGATGGTGTTGATCGAGCACGGAGTCTGGATCATCGAGTGCCTGTTTCGTCTGTGTAGATTAAATTCACAAGTTTATAGAAAAAAAATTGTAGATGCATTATCACAGTCAATTTTAAACGATTCGGAGCTGTCTAAAAAATCAAATCTTGATTCTAATGATTTATCTTTGCATATATTAGCTAAGAGCCGTACAATTTACGCTGCAGCTCGAGAAAAAATTGTAATTTCGTGCATGAATCCCGAATTATTTAAGGATTTTTATGAAGAAATGATCGCGTTTCATAAAGACGCGCTTTATCGAGATATAAAGGCGACTATACCAGCTCGTTTTATTAGAAAAGATGCTATACAACCTGTTTCCTATTTACCTGAACAATAAAGAAATAAAACATATGTTTTTCTCGTCTCCCTTCATTATAAATTCGAAGTCTGTTGTGAGCACATCGCCATGGACGTTATTGTCATACTCCAGGGATTACGCGGGCGCAGCGGAAAATATTTACCTAAAGAAGTAGCTGTTCTGGATGTGGATAGTTTTTTCATGGGACATTGGATCATTAGTCCCCATTATTCTTACCTTGATCTCGCTACCTGTTGGCGTGAGGCAAACAATAGCCTCACAATAAAAGAGCACGGGATTGAATGGTTTGATGGAGAGAATGTTGAAATAGACGTTTTACACTATATTCGAGAGCTGTGTAAAAACGCTAATCACATTTTCAGCATCGGAGAGGAAGAAACCCATTATTTACAAGCATTAATTACGCGAGAGGTCGTCAATTTAGAAAATGAAGTTGTCTGGACCAATAACGATAATTTGAAAGTTGAAGAAAAAACCGTGTGCCATTTCCACCATCATAAGAATAAATTAAATAAATTCAGATATAAATGTGCTCTCCAAATTGCATTGAGCATTGTTAAAACATTGGATAAAAAGGCCTCTCTTGATGATTCAACATCAGACGAAGCAGATGTGAGTCCGAAAAATTATAACAAAAGTATTTTTAATATTTTCTAACTTTTTAAATTTTCATTTGAGGGTTCAGCATAAAAATCCAATGCCAACAGGCTTTAAAAAACTGAAAAACATCGATGTCGAGGCTGAAACGCGCGAAAAAACGACTGATGAATCGCAGACAGCTGCAATTGTATTTTTATTAATAATCATCACATGTCTCCTAGCATTAATTTTAAGTGTACTTGATAGACTATTGATGAAAGTTTTTTAATAAATGGATATCTTAAATGTATTTCTATCTCTTTTTCTTTTTTTCCCGCATACCTATCTCATTTTCCGAGTCTCCTAATACTTTTAGAATCTAAGATGAGTCATATTTCTCATGCGAGATCCCCCTCCCCTCGGCAAGGCCCCAGCACTCCCACGTGACACACCGCGACCCGCGCTTTTCCAGCAGTGACGGTGGCGCCCCCAATTTCCCCGCCGCGGGAAAAATGCACACTACGCGCCAGGCGTACCCCTATCTACTGTGGGAGATAGTGGAAAATAAAGACTGAAATTATATGTGTCTAGAGAAAAGACAAAAGTTCTCCATGTACCAGTGTCGCGAAAGTATTGTCCGAATTATTATGATTATTTTTTGTACATTATTTCGAATTATTGTAGTGCAAAAGAATTTAAGTAAAGCCAGTGGCGAGAGTAAAGGAGTGGGGGACTCGCGGGACAAGTGGTTGGGTTGGGCCTCGGCTCTACCGAAATTGAGCGGAGATAGCCGAGAAAACCCAATGCCGACTCGTGGGAGAGAAGACTCGTTCTTCTTCTCCCGGGACACCGTGGCGGTCACATCGTTGAGAGTAAAGAGTTAAGATAATCGAAGTAAAGAGTCAGAAAATTGAGGAAAATTAAAGTAACGTTAAGAAGAGTTAAGAGAGGCCAAGACGGAAAGGAGGAACATACAATATAAGGTACACGAGTCCCCCACAAGATTTAATATATTGAGTTGACAGAATTAATTAAATTGAGTTTCGGAGTAAAAAGAGTAAAATTGAGAGACGCCGAGTTAGCGTCTGTTACGAGTGGGGGTCAACCCCACCACTTTAGAGTCACATTTGTTCATTCTGAGTTAATGTAAATTATTATTATTATATCAGTAACCGAAAAATTTCTTTCTTTTTCTCATTTAAATGTATACGTGTTAAATTTCATTGAATATACTTGATTTTTATTGTTTAAACCGAAAATTTCAGGAGTTTGGTGTAAAGTTTTGTTCTGTCCCAAATACCCAAAGGGAGGGTATCGTCCCCTCCCCCCCTTGAGATAGAAAAAGAGTTTCGCGTCAGGAAGCGGGTAAATCTAAAGTCTTTTTGGGGTTTTGTAGTTCAATTGGATTAAAATAAAACTTGGGGATTTGTCGTTCTCCCCCAAGATCTTAGAATTTTGAAAAAACGACTGGCGCCCAGTTTAAATAAGGGAAATTTAATCGGGAGTAAATTGGGAAAATTCGGAGTATAGATTTTGGTCGAGTAACATCAAATTTTTTCGTGCATTTAACAGTTGGCTCAAGGTCAGTCAAGCCAACCGTTACAGCTTCATCTTATCCTTCTCATTTGATTTTCCCATTCCTCCCACTTCAGCATCAATTGTCCATTGATGCTGAAGATGGAGGAATGGGAAAACTTGAGAAAGAAAGAGAGAGAATGAAAAAAAAAATGAATAACTTCTGGAGGTTTGATTAAAAAATTCCGTTTTTTTCCTATTTTTTTAAATTTTTTCTCTGAACTATTCCATTCAATTCTCCCATTTCTCTGTAACGGTTTTTACCGTCACAGAATCAATAAAATTAAAATATTAAAGAAATTTCATGAAAATCACGGTTTTGGTCGCGATCCGCGGTACCCAGCGAGAATAGGGCTAATTTTGAGTCAAGATAGCAAATGTCCAGAATGAGGTCAACATATTTTGTGACCTCATTAATTATTTTTGTTTATTTTTGTTTGATTTAACTCCAACATTTGGAGGAAAGTACGAGAGTTAGGACTGGGAAGGATTTTCCCCAGTCCCACGAATAAGTTAGAAGAATCAAGGACGATCCGCAGAAGCTTGGACAAGAGCAGCCTCCAAGGGATTGGTACAACACCAGCCAACGAGGAGGAATGTTGGCCAACAGCGGGAGAAGTTGGAGATCTCCAGGAACAGTGAAAATTGTGGAAATAAAAAGACTAAAGTGGATGGAAAGACAAAACTTTCCCGTTTAGAACTGTCGCGGAATTATTGACTAAATTATTGTGATTATTTTTAGTGTATATATTGGAATTATTTGAGAGTGGGAATTGGCGCGAGATTCTCGAAATTGACAAGAATCCGTGACGTTAGGGTGCAGTAGTAGGGGACTCGCGGGACAATTGGTTGGGTTCTGCCTCGGCTCTACCGGAATTGAGCGAAAACAGCCGAGGGAACCCAATGCCAACTCGTGGAAGAGAAGACTCGTTCTTCTTCTCCCGGGACATTGTGGCGAGAAAAGTTAGAGAAATGTAAAGAAAATTGTAAAGAATTACGTAAAGAAAATTGAAGTGAAGAAAAATAGAGAGAGGTCAACACGGAGGAAAGACAGTAAAAAATAACGTAGGGTACGCGAGTCCCCGCACAATTCCTATTTTGAGTCCAAAGTAAAGAATTTGGAGTAAATATTAAAAGTCAAGCATTTTGAGTAAAAGATTACGAGTAAAGAAAACGTCGAACTAGCGTCTATTCCGGGTGACTCCACCCGCCTAATATTGAAATTATTGTCGTTCATTCTTTGCTGGGCTTAGAGTAATAATTCAGAAGAATTGATTATTATATATCGAGAAAAATCATAATTTCTTTGATTTAAATGTACATAAATTATTTTCTCTGAATGTATTGAATTTATATTATTTGAGTTGAAATGTCACGAGTTTTGTGTATAGTTTTTTGTCGTCACGAATACCTAAATAGAAGGTATCGTCCCCTCTTCCCCTCGGGATAAAAGAAGAGTATCACATAAGAAGCGGGTAAAGTCGAAGTATTTTCGGGGTTTTGTTATTTGTTTAAATTGAAATGAAACTTGGGGATTTGTCGTTTTCCCCCAAATTAGTAAAATTCGCCTAAAAAGACTGGCGCCCATTTCTGATAAAGTCAATTAATTGGGGGTAAATTGGGTGAAGATTTAAAGCATGAATTTGGGTTAAGTTTCAGAGTTTTTCAGTGCATTTAACGAGTTGGTTCAAGGTCAGCCGAGCCAACCATTCCATTTTTCTCTCTCCAGCATCAATTGTCTATTCGTGCCGAAGAGAGAGAAACAAGAAAATTCGAGTAAGAAGGAAAGAGAACATAAAGAGAAAATGAAAAACTACTGCATGTTTGATCCAAAATTTCCGGATTTTTACCATTTTTTCTTCAATTTTTTTTCTCATCTTTCTCATTCAATTTTCTCATTTCTCTCTCTTCAGCATCGATTAACCATCGATCCTGAATGTGGAAACGTGGAAATGCAAAATTGAGAAAGGAAGAGGAAAAGAAGAAAAAAATGAGAGAATTCTGGAATTTGGATCCAATAATTCTGGATTTTTACCGTTTTTTTCTCAATTTTTTTCTTATATTAGGTCTAGATAAAATCATGGATGTCTATTTTATCCATCGATATTCTCTATTTTGAAAAATTAGGATGTCAATTGTTATAAATCGAAAAGAATTTTTTGTTTCACAGCACTTCGTGTTTTTCTTTGAGGAATTGAAATGATGAGCCAGCATTTCAACATCCCTAGATGTGGCAAGGTTGAACCAATTCAATATTTGACGCATCAGTTCATTTACTCCCCTAGCGAATTCATTTATACCGATTTTTTCAGTATTTTTTCGGTATAATGTCGGTATAGTAGAAATTATGTAGAATTTCGGTATAATTTAAGGATTATACCCAAACCATACTCAAACTATACTGACTTTTTCAGTATATTTGTGAAATTTTTATACCCAAATTATCCTCAAAAAATACATTATTCCTCGCTCTTTACAGTTGTACTTGAAATACCATCAACTATCAGATGAATCAGAATTAATTGTAACAATGATATAGAAAGCCTCATAACAGATCGCCCGCGAGAGAAATTGGAATTAGCATTAGTGATAGGTGATCTCCAAAAAAAATTTATTCTGAAAAAATCAATTATTAAAAAATACAATTTTTTTATCATAGATTTCTTCAAGAAAAACATTAAAGCGAGAAAATTGATGGATCAATTGATGAATGAATTGGGGAAAAACAATAACACCTGAACGTATGATCGATCAATTCCAAAGATTCGATCAGTCGACACGATATTTCGATTTCGAGATATCACATATCATTCGATAGTTGCATTCCATCAGTTTTAGTTCAAGCGGATTTAATTCAATTTATTCAACTTTTCATTGCTTTTTAAAAAAAAAAAATCTATACGATTTTATCAAGAAGAATCGAAAGATCGTTTTTCGGAAAAAAAACTCAATTTTGCGGAGTCACCCATCACTGACTAGCATCGTTTCACTCTTAGTTTGGATTTATTAATTTCTCAAAAGTGTGGTTAGAAAGAATGTTTAATTGAAAACGAGATTAATTATACCATTCAACTATTCTGTATGAAACACAATTTCTTTGTTAATTGTATCAATATCTAAATCTAACAGCATAGTGATCATGACAATAACATTGCAGTGTTGAAAATTGTGCAACCAGGATACAGGTTAGTATACAATGAAGAATTTATTTTAGTCTCTCGAATTATGTTATTCATGTACAACTTAACAATGCATCAGTAGAAATCGATGGATATTAGAGGGAAAAAGCAACGTCATCGGACAACGATCTTCAAACACAATGACAAGCTGATGAAGCAATGGTCAAGATTGTATCCTCAAGATGTTTATTTCAGACTGTTACCAAGATCACTGTTATACGCTGAGGTAAAAAATAGAAGAACTATTACTTTAAACTTATGTTAAAAATGTGTTTTTTATACTGATATTCTTCTAGGACACGTGCTCAGAATCTGATAGGACCCTCAGCGATTCACTGAAGCCATCAATCGCACAAGATGATCGAGATTTGTTGCGAGGAATTACGATGATGGACATTGTAGAGAATAATCATCATGATGTTAATGATTGGAATGATTCTAATAACCATGATGATAATAATCATGATGATGATAATACAGAAGATACGGTGAATGACGAGAGCGATGACGAGGATGGAGAGAATGATGAGGATGACGAGGATGAGGAAGATGAAGAGGATGATGATGATAATAATCACTATGTTGATGATGATTATTATACTGACTATGATGATGATGACGATGATGATGATGGAGATGATGATGACGAGGTCTCTCTCATTATGGATAACAAATGTTTATTCCAATGCCATCTTCTAGATATACCATTAGTTCCCAACGGTAAACTCAGCCCGAAGGATCATTTACTAGCAATTATAACTATGTCAATTAGATATAAACTAAGTTATGCAGCAACATTAGACTTTTGCTCATGGATTAACGAAACTTATGATTTACGATGTCTGCCCACTACAAAAGAAGCTCTGTAGTCAGCTTTAGAAAAGGATGAAAGATTGGTGACGTATCATGCATATTGCAAAAAATGTCAAATGTATTTAGGGGAAGGTGAAAGTTCGACGAAGTCCTGTCACTGTAATGCGTGTGGTAGAGCAGAATAATCGTGATATAAGTTATTTTGTAGTCCTCAGTTTATATTCACAAATTGCGAGTTTGCTGACGATTCCAAATATCATAACATCACTACAGTATCGATTTACTAGAGTGAAGAAAAATGACGAAGCTATTGGAGACATTTATGATGGTGCTGAGTATAGAGAATTATGTTTACCTGGGATGTTTCTGAGTAATCCTTATAATTTTTCGTTTACATTCAATACTGATGGATGTAAGTTATCCGATTCATCACGATCAATCGCCTGGCCTATCTATGTTCAAATTAATGAATTTCCACCACATTTGAGAAAAAAGCACGTATTGCTTGCTGGCATATTTGTTGATAAAATGGAGCCATTGATGAATGATTATTTAAAACCATTTACTGAACAAATAATGTCTTTATATGAAGAAGGTATAGTCTAGAGTCCAAAACCATCAACTCAAATAACATCAAAATTTGTATCACTAATAGGATCTGTAGATACTCCAGCACGAGCAATGGTATTGCAAATGAAACGGTTTAATGGCCAATATGGGTGTACTATGTGCTATGCTCCAGGTAAAAGTCTTGGCACGAAACGTGTATACCCCGCACGCCGAACTTTTCCTCAGATTTCTCTCAGAACAGACGATGAAATACGAGCAGACGTGATGAAGAGTTTCGATGAAAATGAAGAATGTAATGGTATTAAAGGGCCCTCTGCATTGATGTTACTGCTATTATTCAATTTAGCTAAAGGAATGATCGTTGACAGTATGCATTGTTGTTTCCTTGGTGTAGTCAAATGGCACACTAAATTGCTACTAAAAAGAAAATTTACCATGGAAATCATTAATAATAAAATTTAAAAAACCGTTGTTGACTATTACATTGGTGTCCTAAGCAAAAACAAGAAATTAATTCCAGGCTTTTGGCAATAAAGCCATATAACATACGCTCGCGTTTACCTAGAAGCATAGATACAATTGCAACTTGGAAGGCTTCTGAATTACGTAATTGGCTGGACTAAGGTGTTATTTGCTTGAAAGGTATACTTCCTAAGAAATACCTGGATCACTTTGCATTATTGGCTGAAGTGGTGCATATATTAAACAGCGACTCTATTACACAGGAAAAACTTGATTATGCTGAAAATTTATTAAGAAGGTATCGTCTTTTATTTCAAAAATATTTCGGATTGAGAAATATGACTTTTAACATTCATTTACTGAGTCATCTCGTCACGAATGTGCGCGATTGGGGGCCTTTATGGGTCCATTCAGCGTGGGTTTTTGAATCGTGGAATAGGAAAATCGTCAATAAAGTAACAAGCCCTCAATCTCGATGCACTCAAATAACAGATAGATATTTGTTATCAAAATATCTCGTGAGCTGTGTGGATGATCAAACTATATCAATGAAGACTAAAGAAAAGATAAGGAAACTCTTGAGGGTTCCACTTATGGAACAGGCTAAGGGAAATTTCATAGGTAAAGGAAAAACTACAATACAGGAGCCAAATGACTCAGAAAAACATGCTCTTGCTTCATCAGGATATTACCCTGAACAGCTGTCTGTTAATTGCAAGGCAATAGTTAGTGGAGTTATTTTTAGTTGTAAGAAAAAACAAGAAGCAAAATTTTGCAATTCCTTCATGTACTGCAAGAACTTTGGTTTCGGAAAATTCATCAAATTCGTATATTTCCGGGTAGAAAATAGAGAAATCTGTGGTATATTGTTGCAAAGGTTTTGCGAAGCATCTGACGATTCGAAAGTATCTTATTTCACAAAAATTGAACCTTCAGAAGATGTAGTTTTTATTGACGATAAAACTCGAGTTAGCCCTGCGATTATAATACATTTAGATAATGATCTGTATATTTTTGAAATACCAAATTCCTGGGAAACGGATTAACTTCAATCAATATTCGAAAACAATGAAAATATTATACTTGAAACCACATTATTTTACTCTATACATTTGATAATTTTTTTAAATTATATGAAGTCTCAATACAACTGTGCGCAAATGTAGTTTGGCTGAAATAAATTGAGATTCCAAGACTAGTCGATTTAGAAGACTTCTAATTTACAGCAACAAAAAAATCTCTGTTAGCTCTTCGTCGGGCATCGGGAGCAAAGCGTACGCTGATAAAAAAGAAATTAAGCCTGACTCCTCATGTAACCAGCGCCACGAAAAAGAGAAAGATCGTTTCTACGAGATCTGAGAAAAGAATGCCAATTACAAAAGTTACCAAAAAAATAATTTCAGCGAAGGTACTGTCGTTTAATATTGAATCAGTTGAATCCTTTGAAACCCACTGTCAAAAATTGATTGGAAAATTTTTGGTTTCAGCAGGTAGAAACGTTAAATAAGAATAAATCGGTGAAATCAAGTATGGATGCTATTGTTGAAAAATTAAGAATGAACAAAGAAAATGTGAATGAACATAGCACAATGGTACGTATTATTTACAGTTCCCCATAATATCATCTCTGTAGCCAAAATGTAAACGTTCAAATCAAAGTTATATTAATATTGTCACGGAAAATAATCTGATTTCATTATAATTCTCCTCTTAGTTCTTACCAATGCTGAACTTCGAATATCAACAGGAATAATTTTGAAATAGAATTCCCCACTTTGTAGAACCCAACATTCTAAAAAATTTTGAAACCACGAATCAAGGACCGATTTCATTAACTACATCTACAATCCAAGATTTATGAGTACCCTAATATTGGTTGACAATGTGCAGCAAGTAGTTCTAAGTTTTAATAGCCTTCAACCCAATAGGTATCATGAGAAATCGATGTGGAGTGCGTACTGAGCGCATTATTAATGCCGAAAATGGTCCATTATCTGTAAAGAATGAGTAAGTTATTAGAACGTATCCGCTGAAATGAATTGCAACACTCTTTGTTGCTATCACACTGCACATCAGCATATTTTTTTGGAATGCTTCATGAATACAGATGAAAAAATTATCTAAGTCAATGGCTAAGGAAATGGGAAATGTTTGTTATCCACATATTCTATAAGCAGCTGAGAACTATCTTCTGTTGTTTCACGTCATATCTGACAAACTGACATTGATAATAAGCATAACTAAATAGCAATAATTTCAAATTTTGATGATGCTAGAACTCAACTATTTTCATGCCTGTAAATATTCATGCTTTCAAGTATAGTGCCCCATATTAATGGATAAAGAACATCTCTAATTTTTATAAAATCATCTTAACAATATATCAGCAAATTAGGAAATGAATCATCTGAGTAATGATACCACTTAGAATCTTGGAACATCGGGGAAATGAAATCTTTAAATCATCGGATAAAAGTATAAATACATGCAAAATCTTCTTACTGGAAATAACTGTCATGATTTAAGTCATAGAAAAGATAATCAGCATGACGACTTCCAGTTTCTCCATGAAAATACTGTTCAGCATATACTCTGTGAAGCATATGAGAAATATTCATACCAAAAATGAGTACCTTCTATTAAGAAGTTTTTTGCATGTGTTTCACCAATGGAAATGAGAATTTATTAGCCATATTCTATCATTAGTGAGTGAACTATTCAACTTAGGATTGGATCACAAGATGAGGCAACTATTCTTACTCTGAAAACATTTTATCTGTTAATTGTTCGGTGTCATATCGCAATAGAAGTGGAAAGTCAAGATCTGGGGATTCAATGGCGCTAATTATTTTCATTAATTGATAGAATATTGATTTTTATATATTCATGTATGGGTATTCCAAATCGATTTCTAATTTTTCAGCTAATATAAATAATTGAAATGAATAATTGATGTGTTCTGTACATTTATAATTGATAAAATGATAATCTCATGCTTTCAAATTTCTGTTTCACTCATTGTTTCTTGAATTTATAATGCCTCATGTTCATTGAATTGAGAAGTTTAATTACTGGTTGAAAATGAATAGATAGTATAACGCAATTCTGGAAAATGTTAATTTATTTATCTTTTTATGTATAGGCTGAGCTGAATGACCAACAAAACTCGAGAACCGAAATTCTCAATGACGGAAGGCACAATTCTCTTCATAATAATAATTCAAAGACGCTCCAACAGAAAAAACCTCAGGGCATTCATAATAATATTGCTCAATCAACGAGACCAGCTGCAACGAAATCTCGCACTGCTTTGAGCGAAATATCAATTCCGTCATCTCAAATAACAAACTCAGCACTTGATGATGAACAATCCACAGTCTTGAATCAAAGGGATTCTTCAACAATTCCTCGAGTACAACGCACGAGGATACAAGTATCTGATCCATCAAAATCTGGACAGAATTGTACTGTTCATGAAGAAACTGAAAACGCTCCAGGATCACGATTTTCTCAATGACAAACATTTTCCATACGTCCTGATAAATCAAATTATCGAAGGAGTCCAAGTTCACCAAGATTGCCATCACCTGTATTTTCTAATGAATCAAGGCGTGGACGATCTCCAATTACTCCACAACAATGCCCTACAGTAGACAAGCGATCAAAATCGAGTTATGATCAACAAAATCGTGCAGGAACTGCAGATTATCCAACACAATCTCCTGAGGTACACTGACAGAAAACAATTATTTTATCAGGGAAATAATTTCTTGCACCAAATATATATTTGTTCGATGCGAAATGATTGGGAGAAGAATACTATTTATTGTTACGAGATGTGTCTAGATTCCGAGTATTATTTATAAGAATACTTCCTTAATAATTTCTTGTGAGAATAAATAGTATTCTTCTCCCAATCATTTCGCGTCGAGCAAATATATATTTGGTGCAAGATATTATTTCCCTGATAAAATAATTTTTTTCTGTCAGTGTACGCACTACTCCACGTACACGAAGAAGTCGATCTCCTCATCGAGAAACCAGAAATTTTGAGGAACGCTCGAAATCGCAATCATCCCCATCCGCTTCGCCAGGAATTCGCCACCGTATGTTCAATTCTGCATCAATTTCATCTTCAAATGATCTATCAGGAGTTATACCATCTCCAGTACGATATGACAATTCTCCAGGAAGATCCCCTCGCCGATCGGGATCTTCTCATCGATCGAGATCCCCTCGCCGATCGAGATCTTCTAGCCGATCGAGATCCTCTCGCCGATCGAGATCTTCTAGCCGATCGAGATCCTCTAGCCGAAGTAGTTCGAGTGATTTAGATGGAATGATCAACAGAGCAGAGTTACAAGAGGGATTAGTTTTACTCCGGAAGAAGATCGTTGCTGACATAGAAAAAGTACTTCAGCAAAAGTTTCCTGGATTACCAAAGACAACTAATAGTGGAAAAGTACGTAGATTAATTTTATGATAGTGGAAGATGGGAGAAAATGAACATGAGGTAAAAGAGAAACATTACAGTTGAATTCTCATGTTCTATATGATGAGACTTTTTCGAAATTAGTGAAAGATTCGAGTGAAGATTCTTCTGGAAAGCTGAGGGAAATTTCGATTAGACAATAGGTCAGAATTTTTCTTTGTGGTTTATCAGGGGATCCGATTTTTTAACAGATAGCGGCATAGTAATTTTTTTGGAAACCAGTCGAAAAAATTCTCATATGTTTCTCTCCGCATTCTATCAATTTATGTATTTTTGATAATTTTTCTCTATGCTTTGTGGAGGAACTGATTTTCATCAAAAGAGTTTTGAGTCACGTAAAAGTCGATAAAAAAGGAAATACGATTTTTACGAAATCACCACGAAATAGCTATGACACCTGTTTTTCAGCGGGAATTTCCTCAGCTTTTCAATGAAATCGTTAGAAAGAATTCTATCTGAAACCGTCCCATTGACATGTTCATTTCACTATATTTCCCCCACATATATAACATGAAAGATTCACAATCAACCGTTTCCCTCACTGTCAGAATTTTGACCGCTTGCTTCTGTCGAAGAATTAAGACAATTTTTATATCATTGAATAATTTTATTTTTTCGTAATTAGCAATATTACCTCCGTGATTACCAAATGAATTATCATTTTTCAGGTTGAAATTGACGGAATTTATTTAGATGCTAAAAACTTGATGAGAGCAGTATCGGCGAGGAAAATGCGTTTGCGTGCAAACCATTTAATGCGCGCTTATTGGACGGAACAAGAGAGAGATCGGCTGATCACCAGAAAAAACAAACGATTTCCGCGAGGGATCATTATCACTTCCAAAAATTATCTTGATTTAATTAATTTATGCTTCACGCTACAAAAATCAAGATTCCTAAGATATAAAGGAAATCATAGCCCCGAGAAATGTATGTATAAATGGGTCAGTGATCTGTTAAAAAATGATCGCTTAACGCGAAAGAAACAGAAACAGAGGAAAATAACAGAAAGAGCATTTTTTGGGTATAATTTCGGTATATTTTCTGGATTATACCGAAAAATCACCGAAAATATACCCAAATTCCGAGCGTAATTTGGGTATATTTTCGGTCGAAACGAATTCGCTAGGGTCATTGCTAATTTTTGTGGAGTTATCAATTTCGCAATATTGGGAAACCAAATTCTTGAAGTTTACGATTGAGTGAACGATAGAAGGTTTGCCAGTCTTTTTCGAGTTACCAAAAAGAAATTATTAAAATCTCTTCAAGAACTAAACGCGAAATTGATCTGTTCTTGCAAGTTAATTGTCAAACCATTGATAGAAATAACGTGACAAGTGTTAAGTTGTAACACCGAGAGTTGGGTTTATTGTGACCTTCGATCGAGATTAGTGAGATTAATTGTTAAATAAAAAGAGAATAATTGAATAAAATGCTGAACAAGAACTCATAAAGAAATAAAAAGAAATTCACATTAAAACCATTAGATAATATAAAATAGTGGATTCAGATCATCTTCATCAACAGAGGAATAATCAAGAATCCACAGACCATAGATTAAATATTCATAACAATATTCATCAAATTATACAAAACGATAATAACATACCAATCAACCTGTAAGTAGCTATCGGATATTGAAATCCTATTATTATTCAAAACATATACAAAGTCTTCCAAAATTTAGAATTAAAGTTTTACGCTACAGTATGAAATCATATCATTCAGAAAAAGTTAACAAAAAAAGATTAAACAATCCAAGATCATTGAAATATTTCTGTAATTTTTAATAATTTAATAGTCTCTTCAACTTCTCTTGTGAACTTTTAAGAAGCCAAAATAAAAATTTATAAAAGTATAAAACCGTAGCATCCTGTTTTTATTATAATTCTAGTTTGTGTGTTTAATTTAACAGAAAAGAAAATTAGTTTACTGATTGTCCTTGATGCTACAATCACATCTCGGACATAACAGCTAGAATTTTTGGCACAGTCGGTAGGACTCGACTACATTTTCCATTACTTTCATTAATCTTTATCAATGCAAATTTTCATTTGTAAATTCATGTCCTTCAGTTAAAATTCATGACAAATAAATATACATTTACCTTTCAATATATAATTTTTATGTCTAAATTTTCGGAAATTCAACAACCATTGTTATTAGACTATTAATTTTTCTTTCATTTTGCTGTTGGAATTGAAAATATACAGATATCTCAATCAATTCAGTAAAAATGCCAAATATAGAACAATCCTTTATTGGCAATGCTAATGCTAATGCCACTTTCGGTAATCAAGAACATTACATTAGAGCTCGCGATATAGGTAATAGTTTACCTTATTTTTCCGGTACCCCTGAACATACAAATTTTGAAATTTTTGAAAAATTGGTCAGAAATCAGCTGATAAATATCACAAATGAAGACGGAAAAAAGAGGATTATATTCGTGAAGTTTTAAAGAGAATTTTAGAACCTGCTAAATTAGTCCTAGCCAACAAGCAAATTACCTCAGTAGAAGAGATTATTAATATCCTTGCGAGAAATTATAAGAGAAATTATAGATTACACCATTACACGTCACAGATTAAATTTGCTGAAAAGTTTAAGGATTAAAGTTTGGAAGATTTTATACGAAGGTTAGCGCTACTGGTAGAATTTGGTCTGATAGCTGCTAAAACAGAATTAGCTGCAGATGAAGTGCCACATTACGAAAAATCTTTGAATTATGAGGCATTTGAAAAAGTTAACGGATTCGCTCCATATTCTATTCAAGAAAAATTTCATGTGAGAAAAACGAAATCTTTGTCGGATGCTGCGGATCTGTTGGAGAAAGAAGAAGCTTATCTAAGACCAACTAGACCTTCAGTGGATCGCTTTCCCTCATACCAAAATTCTCAGAACAATCATCAGTTTGACAGCTCTTTTCATCATGCTCATCAACAGCCACAAACATACCAGTTTTCTTCAAATTATTCAACACCTTATCAAGCGCCATATTCAAACATGTCAAGAAACGGTTAGACGGATACAGATTATTATAGTCAAGGGAACAATAGATCACACAGTCCGCATCGATTAGATAATAACCGACGTACTGGGTCATATTCTCCTAGACCAAATACTCCGCCTCCGGCACCCCCTCATCAGGAACCTAATTGCATGTTAGGTGTGAGTAAAAGTGTGTCATTCCAGGATGACCTGTGAGCTGAGTTGAAGAGTGAATTGAAGAATGTGCAAGAAAAATTGGAGAGAGATATAAAGGTACTCCAGGATAATGTGATTAGTCAATTCGGAAAAATGCTGCGAGACAAAACTGAAGGACGACCATCTAGGGAGCGGACTCCGGATAGACGTTCATCCCCAAGCCGAGCAGCATCTCCTCATAGAAGTCAAAATTTAAACGGGGATCATGTTCGTCGGGATGGCGCAACGACGAACAATCTGAAGAGTATTCCGAACAAAATCTGCCGGAAATCTCCATCGTCATTAGAAGAACCAGCAGTTGTCTGTAATCTAGGAATGGGACCGAGGGTAACATTGAAAGGACCTTATTTCAAGAAACCGGTTGTCACTTTGATCGATACAGGTTCTAATGTCAACATAATTAATTTAAACAGTCTAAAAGATGAGACCCCAGTCAAAATTTCAAAAACAATCAGAATTATGGGACTTTCTACACAAGTAACTGATAGCTTGGGAGAAGTAGTTATCGAATTATTTCCAGGACTGTCAGTAGTCTTTCATGTAGTTCGCGATTTTGCAGGAGATGATGATGCCATTTTAGGCGACGAATTCTTCCATAAATCGAGAGCATTCATCTCTTTCTTCTCCAATACTATTACACTACAAAATAGTCTACGACCAATTCATTTTTGTTTACCCTCTCGTTTGGGTAAGTCAAAAACTGCTATGATCTCTTATAATGGAGAGGGTCCTCGTCTAAATTTAATTGTCCCAAATTTAAAAGAACCTAGACAACAATTTTTGATTGATACCGGAGCGGACATAAATCTAATTGGACTTGCGTGTTTAGGCCCAAATCTAAAAATTTACCCACCACGTGTCGAACGCCTAATTGGACTAACCAATGACATTTTTACTGTTGGTACTGTAACTCTATTCATCTTGGAAATACCTGTAATTTTTCATGTGGTGAATCAAAATCTACCCATTGCAGGAATAGGAATATTGGGAACCGAGTATCTGATTCAGGAAAAAGCTGAAATCCGCTACTTGGAGAAAAATTTATCAACATTTAGGAGACGATGTGAACCTGTTTATTGGCATGAAAAATTTCTGTATGGAAAACCAATATCAGTGCCACCGTGGACTAGAATGGTTATCGCAATTTACATTGAAAATGTTGACTTGAAAACTGGATATTTACCAAGAGTTCCTTCACAAGATGGAATTTATTTAGGTGAAGCAGTCGTTAACGTTGAACAGGGGCTAGCAGCTGCGATGGTCATCAGTACAACTGATGAAGAATTTTCCCTTAATCTGAAGCCACAATTATTGGAACACTTTGAAGAAAATTCAGGAAACGAAAAATAAAATCTAGTTCATTGTTTCATGGCCCAGGAAGATCCTGGATATTGGGAACGAGCTGAAAAAGTCCTTGAATCATTGGCTTTGGAGAATGTAAAACCTTTTGAAAGTAGACGACTGAAACAACTCATCCAGGAATTTAGTGACGTATTTCATCTTTCTGGTGATAAACTGGGGAAAGCTAAGAAGTTTAAGTGTAAAATAAGAATAATTGATGAAGAACCGGTCTTCAAGAAGCAGTACAAATATCCTCCACAGCACCAGTGTTGCGTGGCAAGGTATTATATTGAATCTTTTCCTTGTCGCGGGGTTTTTCCCAACTTTTGAAAGACAACTGGGTTTTTTCCCAAATTTACTACTTCTACCGTAATTTACGGGTTTTTCCCAAATTCCCGTTAGATTCACAGTTACTCAGGGGTTTTTCCCATCAATAGAACAAAAGTCCCCAAACAGAGAGTGTCAAAATTTCCCCACAGCTGCAACTTTATTGCACGGAGCGTAGTCTGCTAATCCCCTCAATAAAACCAAAGGTTCCTCTCCAAAATGGAGCACGAATCTTTTCCTTCTTTTTTCTCGAGTCTTTAATAACTTTATTACCCCATGTTCATGTTTTTCCCTTCTTTAAATTCTTTATTACTATAATCCCTTTCACCTGAACGAGACCTTACCCAAACAACCCAATGTTATATACCTGAAGGTTTCGACACCTAAACTACCACCCACTTGAAACCCATCACGGGATTCGCCAATTCTTACCTCCTCTTACCCTCTCCAATACTTCACACCTCATTTTCCAATAATATTTAAGGAGAGACTAACAATTATAAAGACACTTCCCGACAGAGGCTCAAGACAGCTAGAAGTTACTAAGTATTACTATTGTAATGTCTTAAAATTCATAAAAATAATAACCTGAAATCAGTAAAAAATAAGTTATATGTATAGAGTTAAAATTAAAATAAAGTGTGTGTTCGTAAAATAAATATCAAGAGTTAACCGATACATTTTTCCACAACAACCTTCTAGAAAACAGTCACACAAAATTAACTTGGCGTGTGATAAAAAACCTCACTAGATTCAACCTCTCCACTGAGGCACCGGTCTTACAACCCGAGTGTACTTATAAGAGTATAGTGACGGCACATTTTTTGGTCCTTCGAGCCGGATAGTGACAAGTGTTGAACAAATAAGACTCCAGTTACAAGTGAATGTGTGTGAGTGTAGTTATTAGTGATTCGTCATTTCTTTTTTCCATCCTAAGTGGATAATTCGTATCCCATTAAAATAACCATACCAACCGATACTAACGATAAAGGAAGTCATGGAGGCAGAATTGACCAAACTCAAGGGAAAGAGGAAAATCATGAAATCACAGATGACAAAATTCTCGACATTCTTCAGAGAAAACAAAGAAAATCCAGATACTATAAGCATTCAGACAAAGCTTGATCGGCTTACTACAGCATACATCAATGAAATGCCGCGACTACTGGAGGACTTTGTCGGAACAGATCCTGAAAAAGCAGGAGAATACGAAGACGAACATGAGAAAATGGAGGATGATTATCAAAATTTACTCATCGAAGCCAATCAACTGATCAACAAAGCTAGAAGACTCGAAGCAGCTGCGACAGGTTCCGTCACCAGGGAAACAGGAAGTATTCCGTCACATATCACGGCACCACAGTCATATGATGGCGTCAAACTTCCAGACATCCCACTACTCTCCTTCGACGGACAAATAGAAAAATGGGCAGACTTCAAGAACAAATTCACAAACAGAATTGAGAACAACAGTAGACTCACTGCAGTGGATAAGATGTCGTATCTTCAATCATACTTGACAGGAAAGGCAGCACGCAGCATTCAATGTCTAGAATGCACAGAGGAGAATTACAAGGAAGCCTGGAAAATACTCAACAATAAATACGACAAAAACAGAAAAATTATATTACGACACATTTCAATGATGATGAATATTCCCAAGCTTCAAAAAGACACACCAGACGCATTGGACGATCTAGTTGATGACATACAACAACATATTCGAGCTTTGAAATCTTTGGGGGAACCAGTTGAACATTGGGATAGTTTCTTGATTCGGATCATCATGGATAAAATCAGTGAAACAACCGCCAATCAGTGGGAAACAACACTTAGAGACAACAAAATCCCGAAATATACATCATTATTAGAATTCTTGGCACAGAGAGGAAGTTGTCCAATATCTTTAACTGATTCCAGGAATAAAGCTCCACAAAACAGAACTCAAAATGCAACTCAGCAAAACCAGAGCTACAGAAGCAGTATGGATGCATCGAGGAAGAATGGCCAGGAACCACATGGACAGACATTCACAATCAATGCGAATACTAATGCTGTGCCCAATGACGACACCGTTACAGGTGCAAACCCTCTAACAAGAACATTATGCTGCATTATCTGTTCAAAGCCTCATAAGATATACAGATGTCCAGTTTTCCAAGAAATGCCCGTGGAGCAACGAGAGAAATCAGTATCCAAGCATAGCTTGTGCTACAACTGTTTGACGCCTGGACATTTAGTGAGAGATTGCAATTCTGGAGGCTGCAGAGTTTGTACAAAGAGACATCACACATACCTCCATCGATCTGATGGCCCAAGGATACCACCAGTATCACCAGCATCAACACCATCAGGATCAGAACAACGGGCATCATGACTAGATTCGAACATCTTAGCCTTTGGTAAAACGACAGGTAATACATTCACCATTGGTACACCCACATTGAAATTACTCCCAACAGCACTCATTAACACAGTTGATCAACAACAAAGAACAGTCCAGTGTCGGGTACTAGTTGATTAAGGCTCCACCGTCGACTTGATTACAGAAGAACTCGCCAACAAATTACAATTACACAAAAATAAGTGCTTCATTCCAATAGGGGTATTGAATGATTTGTCTACTGAAGCCAAGTACTGGGTCACAACCACAATAAAGTCAAGACACAACAGTTTTCAGAGGACCCTTGATTTCTTAGTTGTACCCCAAATTGCCACTACTCCGTATGAGCAAATTAACAGAGAATCACTTAACATTCCTGATAATGTGACTCTAGCCGATCCGGAATTTCACAAACCTGCACCAGTGGACATGCTCATATCAACAGGCCCTTCATTCGCTATACAAAAAAGAGGACAAATACAATTATCGAATGGAAAAAAGCCGGACTTGATATTACAAAATACCATGCTAGGCTGGTTGATTGGTGGCAGCATTGAGAGTACTTTCAACACACCAATAGGCCAATGTAATTTAATCGATTTGCGAACAGAAATCCAACGATTCTGGGAAATTGAAAATGGAGTACACGAAAAGCCCATATCCAAGATGGAAACAATTTGCGAGGAGCATTACATCAACCATGTCACACGCAACAATGATGGAAGATACGTCGTCGCCTTCCCATTCAACAAAAAGAAAGCAGAGATTGGATATACAAGAGAGACAGCTAAAAAACGTTTATTACTCTTAGAACGTAAACTCAATTTGAATCCTGAGCTGAAAAAACAATACATCGCAGTGATCAACGAATACAAGGAATTAGGACACATGAAAAGAGCAAGTAGCGAAGCGGATGAAGGCTTCTATCTCCCTCATCACGCTGTCATCAAAGAAACCAGTGTCACTACCAAGGTTAGAGTGGTTTTCGATGGCTCAGCACTATCGAGTACAAAAATATCTCTCAACGATGCACTCATGGTTGGGCCAACCATTCAAGATGACATAATTGCTCTCACTACACGCTTCAGGCTACACAATTACGTCCTGACCGGTGATATAAAAATGATGTATCGCCAAGTTCTAATACGACCAGAGAACCACAAATACCAGCGCATACTTTGGAGAGAGGAAGACCAGCATATACACACATATGAGCTACAAACAGTCACCTTCGGCCTTGCGTCTGCCCCATATTTAGCCATTAGAACTCTAAAACAGCTAGCAGATGACGAGAAGCATAATTTTCCATTAGCAGCGGACATATTAAAAAGGGATTTTTATGTTGATGATCTTCTGACCGGCGCAAAAACAAAAGAACAAGCGATAACACTACGAGATCAGATGCTGGATTTACTGGAGGCTGGTGGATTCAGTCTACGGCAATGCGCATCGAATGCACCGGAAATTCTTCAAGGACTACCTGATTGCGCTGTTAGCCCACACATAATTGGGAATCATGATAACATCTTGAAGACTCTGGGAATTCGGTGGGATCCACAACGCGACAAAATCATTTATATGGTAAACCCAATCACCACACAACGAAACATGACGATGAGAATGATAGCATCGGACATTGCTAAGATTTTTGATCCACTTGGATTGCTCAATCCAGTAATTGTTCATGCGAAGCTGATAAAACAGGAACTTTGGAAACTAGGACTCCATTGGAACGACGCAGTACCCCACGATATCGAGACACGATGGGAACAATTTGCAACACAATTATCATTATTGAATCACATGGAATTTGACAGGAAACTTCTCCATCAAGAGCCCATCTCAGTGGAATTACATGGATTCTGTGATGCCAGTGCGAAGGCATATGGCGCGTGCATTTATTTAAAATCCACAGACAATCAGGGGAACGTCACTGTCAATCTCTACTGTGCAAAATCTAGAGTTGCACCTTTGAAACAACAACAAACTATACCTCGACTGGAACTTTGTGCTGCACTCTTACTTGCGCAATTATACGACACGTTGAAGAAATCCATCGAGCTTGAAATTCAACGCACTGTTTTTTGGACCGACTCAACCATTACACTTCATTGGATAAATACAGAGCCCGGGCGCCTACAAACATTCGTCGCCAATAGAGTTCGAGAAATTCAAGAGAAAACCGAGTTCTCAAATTGGAAACATGTTCGCAGGCATGATAACCCAGCTGACATGATCTCGAGAGGACAACTACCTCACGAGTTCCTCAACAATATTCTCTGGAGACATGGACCCATATGGCTCACCAGGGGAGACGAAGTCTGGCCTACCATCAACCTCATATTTCCAGCACAACCTCAAGAAATTCGCAAAGAATTCTGTATGACCATGTCCCCACAGATCACCAGCTTGTTAACATGATATTCATCTTTTGAAAAACTACAGAGAGTTACAGCCATGATCATGAGAGTGATCAAATCAAATCGTACCGGGTCTCCATTACTAAGTGCTAAAGAGTTACAAAATGTTGTACCACGCATCATGCGATTGACACAACAATCGATCTCTGACATTGAATTCAAGCTACTCAAAAAAGGCTTACCAGTACCAAGAGGAAGTCCGTTGGCCAACCTCAATCCTTTCCTCGATGGAGATGACGTGATTAGGGTTGGAGGACGACTAGAAAAGGCAGAACACCTATCGTATGAGCAAAAACACCCAATTGTTTTGCCAAAGTCACACCAAGTTACCGCATCAATCATCAGACAAGAGCACGAGCGTGGATTACACACTGGCATCCAAGCGACACTCTACAACCTCCGACAAAAATATTGGCCAATAGATGGACGGAATCAAGTACGAAAAATAATCCGAGACTGCATCACATGTACACGAGCAAACCCACCAACTGTAGATTATACAATGGGTAACTTACCAACAGAAAGAATAACCGCATCACGGCCATTTCTTCACACCGGTGTTGAATATTGCGGACCGTTTTTCGTCAAAGAGAAAAAGCTCCGAAACCAAAAACGTATAAAGATCTATGTAGCCATCTTCGTATGTCTAGCAACTAAGGCAGTTCACATCGAAGTGGTCAGTGACATGACTACAGAGGGATTCTTATCTGCACTAAACAGATTTATATCAAGAAGAGGCTTATGTGCTTCACTACACTCAGACAATGGAACAAACTTCGTAGGAGCGAACAACGAAATGGAAGAGATGAGAACATTATTAAAATCTGATCAACACAACAACATAATTCACAATCATCTAGCCAGTAAAAGAATCACATGGCACTTCATTCCCCCACAATCTCCAAACTTCGGTGGTCTATGGGAAGCAGCAGTGAAGTCCTTTAAACACCACTTCTTAAGAGTCGTTGGAACAGATTTATTGACTTTTGAACAATTCAATTCAGTAGCAATTGAAATTGAAGCTATCCTCAACTCTCGACCCCTGACTCCTCTATCCTCAGATCCAAGTGACTTACTCGCCTTAACACCTGCTCATTTCCTTATTGGCGAATCATTAACCAGTATACCTGAACATGATTTCTCAACAACGCCTTCCAATCGACTATCAGCATGGGAGCACATACAAAAAATTAAACAAGACTTCTGGATCCGATGGCACAAAGAATATTTAAACCAACTAAATATTCGTCACAAATGGTCTCGAGGAATCCACGACATCAAGGAAGGCTCATTGGTTTTACTCCGCGAAGATCATCTTCCTCCACTGCAGTGGCGGCTTGGCAGAGTGGTAAAGATATACCCAGGAACCGATGATGTGATAAGAACTGTCGATGTAAAAACTAAGAATGGAATTTTCAAACGAAGTGTCAAAAAACTAGCTCCATTACCAATCGAAACAGAATAAGTAATTAAGATATATTTTATATTGATCAGCAAGCTTCTCAACGGGGGAGTATGTTGCGTGGCAAGGTATTATATTGAATCTTTTCCTTGTCGCGGGGTTTTTCCCAACTTTTGAAAGACAACTGGGTTTTTTCCCAAATTTACTACTTCTACCGTAATTTACGGGTTTTTCCCAAATTCCCGTTAGATTCACAGTTACTCAGGGGTTTTTCCCATCAATAGAACAAAAGTCCCCAAACAGAGAGTGTCAAAATTTCCCCACAGCTGCAACTTTATTGCACGGAGCGTAGTCTGCTAATCCCCTCAATAAAACCAAAGGTTCCTCTCCAAAATGGAGCACGAATCTTTTCCTTCTTTTTTCCCGAGTCTTTAATAACTTTATTACCCCATGTTCATGTTTTTCCCTTCTTTAAATTCTTTATTACTATAATCCCTTTCACCTGGACGAGACCTTACCCAAACAACCCAATGTTATATACCTGAAGGTTTCGACACCTAAACTACCACCCACTTGAAACCCATCACGGGATTCGCCAATTCTTACCTCCTCTTACCCTCTCCAATACTTCACACCTCATTTTCCAATAATATTTAAGGAGAGACTAACAATTATAAAGACACTTCCCGACAGAGGCTCAAGACAGCTAGAAGTTACTAAGTATTACTATTGTAATGTCTTAAAATTCATAAAAATAATAACCTGAAATCAGTAAAAAATAAGTTATATGTATAGAGTTAAAATTAAAATAAAGTGTGTGTTCGTAAAATAAATATCAAGAGTTAACCGATACATTTTTCCACAACAACCTTCTAGAAAACAGTCACACAAAATTAACTTGGCGTGTGATAAAAAACCTCACTAGATTCAACCTCTCCACTGAGGCACCGGCCTTACAACCCGAGTGTATTTATAAGAGTTTAGTGACGGCACAACCAGGAGGAAATAAATAGACAAATTAACAACCTCTTGAAGCAGGAAATCATGCAAAATTCTAAATCACCGTATAATTCACCCCTTTGGATAGTACCCAAGAAAGCCAACTCAAAAGGAAATAAACGTTGGTGAATGGTTATCGATTTTCGGGACTTAAATAAGAAAACAATAGGAGATTCCTATCCTTTACCTGATATTGCAGAAATTTTGTCTTAATTAGGGGGGAGGGGGCAAATATTTCAGCGTGTTTGATCTGGCAAGTGGGTTCCATCAAATCGAGATGGAAGAACTTGACAAAGAGAAAACTGCTTTTTCAGGACCTAACGGACATTATGAATACGCTAGAATGCCTTTTAGTCTACAGAATTCACCTCCTATTTTCCAACGAATGATGAACGAAGTTTTGAGTGGTTTAAAGGGGGTGGAACTTTATGTTTATCTTGATGACATAGTCGTTTATTCTAGGACAACAGAAGAACATTCTGAGCGACTGAGACATCTGCTCGAATGCTTGAGGAAAAATGGCCTTACGTTACAACCAGATAAGTGTAGATTCTTCTGTAAAGAGGTTGGGTATCTTGGTCACAAGATAAATGATAAGGGAATCTAACCAAATCCAGACAAACTTGAACAGCTGAGAGATATGCTTCCCCCAACGACAGTGAAAGGATTGCGAAGATTCCTTGGTTTCACCAATTATTTTCGGCATTTCATAAAGGATTACGCTGATGTAGCTCAGCCATTGTATGATTTGTTGAAAAAGAAAAATCAACTCAATTGGCGAACACGGGAACATGAATCTTTTGAGGAATTGGAGAAATCTATAACGGAAGAATCGTTGTTATATTATCCTGATATGAAAAACCTTTTATAGCGACAGTTCCAAGTTCGGAAGTTGGAATAGGAGCCATTTTGAGCCAGCTGGGCGGAGATGAGAAAGATCATCTCATTTCATTTGCTTCTAGAAGCTTAAAGGATACGGAAACAAGATATACATCTGCGGAACTGGATTGTTTATCAGTAGTTTTTGCCCTTGAACAGTTTAAACCATACACTTTTGGAATTCCGTTTACTGTTGTTACAAATACTCCTGCGATAAATTGGCTGAGAGAATCTTCGAATCCCACAACTAGACAGGTGAAATGGAAGACGAGATTAAATGATTTTAATTTTGAAGTCAAGGTAAAGAAATTGAGAAGAGATTTATTAGCGAGTTTTGATTTTACCGACCGTGTATTGATTATTTTTGAATTTTCGTGACATCACTTTAGCGGCAATTTCGGTCATGTATAGGCGTTCGTTCATAAGAAATTCATCTGAACTTAAATGGAGAGAAGGCCCAGAATGCCTGAGTATTTAAACTTCTAACCTATTCATGTTATAGTAGTTGAAATCTCATATTATAGCGTAAAGATGGAATTTACATTATCAAATAAATCAATTAAATTAAAGAATTAAATGAATTGATTAAATTAAATTGTACAAGTTTCTGAAAAAAATTGGAGGTGATCGGATTCGATCTCGGGTGAGAATCGAAGCTCACAACCTTATCTACTTTCCGGGCAGTTGCCCTACCATTGAGCTACCGAGACACCTCACACCTTCAAATTTTTTTCAGAAACTTGTGCATATCGTCACTATTTGCCATTTGTATATTACAGAGTTTTGATTTTACCGACCGTGTATTGATTATTTTTGAATTTTCGTGACATCACTTTAGCGGCAATTTCGGTCATGTATAGGCGTTCGTTCATGAGAAATTCATCTGAACTTAAATGGAGAGAAGGCCCAGAATGCCTGAGTATTTAAACTTCTAACCTATTCATGTTATAGTAGTTGAAATCTCATATTATCGCGTAAAGATGGAATTTACATTATCAAATAAATCAATTAAATTAAAGAATTAAATGAATTGATTAAATTGAATTGTAGATTTATTAGCTGTTCCACTTTCCGAAAATCCTCTTTCAGGACAGATAGAAACAGTCTTAATAGGAAGTGCAGGTAAGAAGTGTTAGCGACACGTAGCTATTATCGGAAATACTGCTGAGGAGGGAGAAGGGTTTTTCGCGACCCGGTACTCACGATCAGTGGATCGTGACGAATAGAAGTGATACTGACGTTTTTTTTTGTTTCTTTATCTATTTTCTTTATCAAGTACAACATACGGTTTTCGTTCATTACGTTTTTCTCTAAAAGTGCAAATCAAAATGGGTAACGTTCATCCCCAATCGCACAGTGTATTATTTCGTTTATTCCATTATTAAATTAAAATTAACTAAATCCACGTGTTCATTCAATTGCCTCGCTTCAATCCGTTCAACATATCCAATTCTCCTGATATATCAATTCTCGGTATACACCGAGTAAAAGCAGTAGATCCTGACACAACATTCAATAATAACGAAACAATACGTTAAAATATCAGAAGTGGGATGTGAATCCAACAACCACAAGACAAGAAGAAGTAAGAAAATACAGAGGAAAAACGAACGCGGCGGGAATGACCACAACGTGAGTGATCAAAATGGCGTCTGGAAGAGAAGGAATACCTCAAAACGAGTTTGAAGAATTTACACAGAGACACGCAACATTGGCAGAAGAATTAGCCAGAGTATTGAGTCCCGGAAATTCAGAAGACGAGGAATTTCGAGCGAGATTAGCAGCACCTAGACGCCAAACACTGGACCAAGAGGAAATAGGGAATATTTCAAACGACAATTCCGAGCCGTTGATTTCATCAGAAAATTCGAAAGGAACGACGACATTAGCAACAATTGGCGACACACGTAATCAGTACTCTTTTCAAAGTGTGGGGAGAGGATGGGGACAAGCAACGCGTGCCGGTACACCTTACGCTCGTAACAACACACGAGTCACGTGGTTTGCTGGAAATGAGTGGCAATTCCCCCCACTATCAAGCGCACAGTATGTACCTCGCCCTGTATTTACAACAAGAGCTGCCGATACAGGTAACAATAGAGATTATCAACCAGGGGTAAGCACAAATCAAAATAATACACGACACTTACAATCGGCAAGCAATTACCGACCAAGTAACAACTCACAATCACACCCCAGTTACCCATCGAATAATAATCAATCGAGTCATACTTCACAAACACGTCTCAATGACTCAGCAAGTAATAATCAATCAAATTACAGTGATCCAGCTGGTAATTATCAGTCGAATGATGCATCACAGCAGAGTAACAGTCAGCCACCTGGTAATTATCGGCCAAATGATGCGTCACAGCAACATGACAATCAAGCACCTCGACAACCTCAACAACCACCGCAGTCACAAGAGAGGCAGCATCACAACCAGCAACAGCAGGGCTAGAACGGAAATTCAAACGACACAAGCACAGCAACCAGCATGGAACGAATGTTTGCCATGATGTTAGAAGATAATCGACGACGAGACGAAATGATGGCAAATTTAATTCAAGGTCTCACCACGAATACGAGAGACATGAATTATAACGTCATGCCAGATTTTTCCAAGCGATTGTCAACGTTCGACGGTGCAAACGGTCCAAGAAGCCCGAGAATGGTTGAATACGTTAATAGGAATGAGAACGAGGCAACACTGGTCCGATGCTATCACTATGGAAACGGCTACGATGAATTTAGCGGGCGGAGCCAGGGATTGGTTTCGAATGAACGCCAACGACATAATTACATTCGACCAATTCGAACGAAAATTCCGAGAAACGTTCCTAACGATGGAGAGCACCAAAGTTCGCTGGAATGAGATGCAGAAGCGAGTACAAACGAAAGAAGAAAACTTAACGACTTATTTTTACGATAAGGCCAAACGATGTAGCACCCTAAACCTCAACTTCCGAGAGACCAAAGAGCAAATCTTGATTGGACTCTGGTCTAAGGATTTATGTGAGGCGATGGCAGCAAGAGATCACAGAAACCTCAATGAACTGTATCATAATATGATTTCAGATGAAACCATGCGCGAGCAGCGCACACAACGTATAAAGGCATCACGAGCGAAGGCAACAACGCCGAGCACGAAAACGAAAACTGCAGCTACAACACCCCAAGACAGTAAGAACAGCAGTGAGACGGAGAACACTGCCACGAATAACTCGAGGAAATTACCAAAATTCAACGATGCGGGTCAACCTAAATGCTTTAACTGCAACGAATACGGGCATGTATCCAAGGACTGCCCAGAAGATGCAAAACCAAGGTACTGTAAACAATGCAAGATGTCTCATCTCGTAGGACCATGCACAATCGACGAACACAAAGCCACAGTGAATTGTGTAAGCAGCAATAATGAGAATACTATCCATAAGTATCTGAAGCCAGTATTTTTGGGGAATATTGAAGTTAAAGGAATGATAGACCCCGGTAGTGCAATATGTACGATTAAAGCATCTACGATACTGTGCAATAAACTAATTATGATTCATAATCCAAGATGTGACAATAGATGGTGTCATAGTGAAGAATGTCACACTCAGAGTCGTAGCCGATGATTCACAAGTCACTGATATATTGATTGGTAGGACATACACCGATCATCCAAGTGTGAATTATCATAAGACTGGGAACGAACTGAAGTTTGAACGCAACAACGACATTGCATCGACGAGACAGAGCAATGAAGAGCCACGTACCCCAAGTCAGAAGGTGAACGAAGAAGTCGAAGTTCCACCCCAACTGGTATCTTTCATAAACATCGACAACGAAGGCAACAATTGCACATTACCAGTGATGAATTTGAGCAGCGTACCGCAGAAGTTGCAGCCTGGAACAGTTCTTTCAAGTGGCAAACTCAGTGAACCAATGCTAATTGATCCAATCAGAGAAAGAGAGCCAATTACAAGGGAAGATTTGAATGTTGCCGCAGATCTACTTGATGAAATAGTTGAAGAATTGTTACAGATAATGAATGAATATCGATGTACGGTAGCATAGAGCATAAAAGAGATCGGATGTACAGATTTAGTTGAAATGGACATTAATGAAGTACCAGGGAGCAAGCCGATAAACCGACGACCGTACAAAGCAAGCGACAGAGAAAGAGAGGCTATGAGGGAATCGTCAAGGAGTGGAAGGATAATGGAATTGTGACGGAAACGACATCATCTTACGCTAGCCCAGTGTTACTTGTGAAAAAGAAGAATGGCGAGAATCGGTTAGTCGTGGACTATCGAGGATTGAAGAAACAAACGGAACGGATACATTTCCCGTTGCCAGATATGGTTGAGCATCTGATGCAAATTGAGGATGCTGATGTGTTCATCACACTGGACCTTGCACACGGATATCTCCAAGTACCACTCAAGAAAGAAGCTAGAGAGAAAACGGCATTTATAACCCCGGATGAAACCGGTGAATTTACGAGAATGATCTTTGGCTTGATGAATGCACCGTTTTACTTTAGCAAAGTGATGCAGCACGCACTGGGACAATTTCGAGACAAAGTGGTGATGTTCTTCTTGGATGATATCCTGATTCCTGGCAAAAATTGGCATGATCTAAAGGGACGATTGAAACTAGTATTGGAAGCATTATCACGAGCGGGATTGACGTTGAACTTGAAAAAGAGCTACTTCGTAGTGGATGAAGTTGAGTATCTAGGAAATACTATCAGCAAACGGGGAGTGCAGCCAGGTCCAAGGAAAGTGGAAGCCATTACGCAGTTCTCAGCACCTCGAGATAAACATGAAATAAGACGGTTCTATGGGCTGACCAGTTTCTTTCGGAAATTCATCCCAGGTTTTGCAATGGTCGCTGAGCCACTCACCAGACTTCTCAAGAAAGATGCCGAATTTGTCTGGGCCGACGAACAACACACAGCATTCGAAACATTGAAGGCCAAGATCTCGGAACGTCCGGTATTAAAGCCATTCTCCAGTGGCCACGAAACAGAACTTCACACCGATGCTAGTGCGTAGGGAATTGGAGCAATGCTCATGCAGCGAGACAAAGATCATCAATTGCGTCTGGTGTATGCAATATGTTGACGAACTACTATTCCAGAGCAATTCTACCATTCATCAAAACTCGAATTGTTAGCCATCATCTGGGCTGTGTCAAGACTGCGAGCCATGCTGATCAATGGGCACTTCCGAATCATCAGTGACTGTCAGGCACTCACATTTCTGAACGAGACAAAATGCAAGAATGTACAGTCAGCACGTTGGCACACAACTCTCAATGAGTTTGATTACGACATCGAGCATTGTGCAGGTACCAGGATGAGTCACGTAGACGCATTAAGTAGAGCACCGGTGGCGGAGGCCGAAAATGAGTCAATAGCGGAGGATCGTCTTTACGGAGTGTTTTCGATGGTGGACGAAGAGACAGAAATCCTCATGTATCAACACTGTGAAGAATCTGTGGTAAGAAAAGCCAAGATCTTGCGAAAAGCAGAGAAAGAACGGGACCCATATGAGAAAGGAGAAATAAAAGACTACGAATTACAGGGGTACTCTACAAGAAGATTGGAGATAAGTTACTGTTCGTCATTCCTCAATCAATGAGGAAGAGTTTATTAATCCGTTATCATGACTTTCAGAGCCATCAAGGACTGGACAGAACGGTGGCGAAGATGCGAGAATTCTACTATTTTCCCGGAATGCGTTGCTACACGAGACAACACATCAAAGGATGCATCGAGTGCATCACCACCAAGCCCAAAACAGGTCGTCAACCAGGGGAACTGCACCCAATACCACCAGATATCGACTTTTCGCCACACTACATATCGACCATGTCGGTCCATATGTTTCATCATCACGTAAGAACAAACACATCATCGTTATGGTGGACAATCTGACCAAGTTCTGTATTCTTAAAGCAGTCAGAGACACCAAAGTCACTCATGTTCTGAGAGCATTGGAAGAATTCGTAATGACATACGGAGCACCAGATCGGATAGTTACGGAGAGAGGAACCTGCTTCACTTCGCAAAAATTCATGGAGTTTTGTAAGAAACATGGAATATATCACGTCTTGAATTCCACCAGGCACCCACAAGCCAATGGGCAGGTTAAGAGGTTAAATACAACTTTAAATCCAGCAATACAAAACAGTCTCAAGGACGGAGGTGGTAGAGATTGGGATTTACATTTGAAGAAAATCCAACGCGACCTCAATGATTCAATGAACAAAACGACGGGGAAAAGTCCTTTCCAGGTACTTTATGGCTAGGTACCACGGCATGACGAAGGTGTTATGAGGCGATTAACGCATGAATCGACCAACACGTATCAATTACCACCACAACTTCAGGCTGAAGTGAGACAAGTCATCATGAGAAAGCAGGAGAAATTCAAGGCACGACATGACAAGAATCGGCTTAAAGGAGTCAGCTACCAAGTGGGAGACATCGTTTTCATCAAAAAAGCACCAGAAGCCACGGGAGACAGCACCAAACTCCAAATTAAGGCACGAGGACCTTTGGTTATAACGAAAGTGCTTCCTGGAGACACATATTGTGTAACTGATCTGAATAGTAGCAAACCAGGTCGACAGTATGCATCTACTGCACACGTGACACAAATCAGACCTTGGCAACCTCCACAAGCCGAGGAAGAAATGGACCCCGAGGAAGAGGAGAACTTGAAGGTGAACTAGCTGAAATCCAAGAGAACCAAGCAGAACAAGTGAAGGAAATGACTCCTCACATGCAGCGCAATGATGAGGCTGAAGACGAAATCGAAGAAGCAAATGACCCACTGGAGAAGCCAGATGATCGGCGACGGTCAGGTCGTTCACGACGACCTCCAGAGAGATTCACGTATTAATCATCAGTACGGAGAGCTTGAGGACGAGCAAAAGCAGGAAGGCCGAATGCGACACCTAGCTATTATCGGAAATACTGCTGAGGAGGGAGAGGGGTTTTTCGCGACCCGGTACTCACGATCAGGGGATCGTGAGGAATAGAAGTGATACTGACGTTTTTTTTTGTTTCTTTATCTATTTTCTTTATCAAGTACAACATACGGTTTTCTTTCATTACGTTTTTTTCTAAAAGTGCAAATCAAAGTGGGTAACGTTCATTCCCAATCGCACAGTGTATTATTTCGTTTATTTCATCATCAAATCAAAATTAACTAAATCCACGTGTTCATTCAATTGCCTCGCTTCAATCCGTTCAACATATCCAATTCTCCTGTATACCGAGTAAAAGCAGTAGATCCTGACACAACATTCAATAATAACGAAACAATACGTTGAAAGAAGGTTACTCCAAAACCTATTTTGAAAACTCCAAGTTCCAGTGTGAGACCAGGAAATAGGGTAAGGATACAAAATCATCCTCTGACCCATAGTACGGAAAATTCATCTATAGTGTAACGGGGATTCGTCCATACCGTTACACTTCCGGCCATCCCTTTCCACACACACGGTTCGATAGCATGGGCACCAGTTTATTCTTTACCGGAGGAATAAACAAAACTCACTGTGTGCTGCTTTTCCCTGGGCTCACCACCCTTAGGGCGGTTTCGGGCTATCCTGCTGAACCTTCGGCAGTAATTACTCGGGGAATTACTAACCCCAATGGATGGCATGAGCAATCCATTCCCGGTAACCCAGTGTGCTGGTTATGGTAGAGGGGCGTGGATCTAGTCACAGTCCCTCTAGCGAGAACAAGTCGGAATTGGGGTATTCCGCGATAGCCTCTGGATGAGCCCGTCCGCAGTATTCCTCTGATCTATCGTCACCCAGAGAATACCGGACGCCTCCATCCACACGAGAAACGCCACGTAGCCACGCTACTGGCAACCAACGATAACTCTCACCGAAGTGAGCGGTAGAGGATCCAGGGACGTCTCCCGACCCTCTCGAGTCTGCCGCCCAAGGCAGACTAACTGAGCACCGTGTCGTTGGGTCTATTTATATTGGCTGAGGCTGCTTCTCCTCGTCTAGAGGTCTCTCCGTGCGCCTGCGTGATTCTTCCTCTCACACCACTGCCAAGCCCGGAGATAACTCCGACATCTCTAGTGGAGCGCCAGCATTTAGGCTGGGCTTCTGCCTTATGTTACGGCCGCAACCCGAAAAACACGTGAATTTTGATAACCTTCTAATGAAGAAAATAGTAGATTATACGTACTAGTCACGGTTGCGGTTGTACCTATAATAAAAGTAAGGGAACGGTTTGCCGCGGTAAAACACTAAAGTGTACCGATGTCTGAAGGACAGAGGTTTTCGGACAAAATAAGTTTATTCAGGAATAAATGCTATAATTTGTTTATTTTTAACCAACATCAAATAAATTATTTGAGGATAAATCAAACGTCTCATATGAGTCAATATGATAGAAGAAAATTATAATCGCTTCAGCGTAAAAGTAAACTTACATTTCGAATCGAAAGAAACTAACAACGGTTTATCGTTGAGACTCGGTTGTTTGAATGCTGATGAATATCGCTGACGATGTAGATGACTCTCTGGTTGGACCATTGGGCTGATGCAGGATGCTGGATCCCAGTAGATGTAGTTCAGAATGCTCAAACGATGATTGTTGGTTCATCGTAGAATGACTCGACCGTTTTTATTCAAGAATACTCCTACTCTACTCTGAACTAAAGAGTTGGACTTTTCTCCGAAAGTCTGAATACTTCAGTGGATTGATCAGAATTTGAGTAGCGTAACATTGTAGATTCGACTTGGTACTGATGGTGGAGAGCTGTGTTGCATTCCCCTTTATATAGTAGAAAAAAAGTCCATGGGCGCTAACCAGAAGTCTTATCCATGACTCAATTTCCTTGTCGGGGGGGGGGAAACTGGCACAGGAAAATCGGCAGAAGAGTACCCTTTTCGGTGCAACGTGAACTCGCGTCGTTAACTTGTTTGTCGTCCGTCGGCAGTTTCGGGTGTTGGCATATTAATTCAATCTTTATCATTTGTGTAATTACATAAAGATAGAGTTTCTCAGTATTACTCACTGCAAGTGCGGAAATGTCACTCAGTTTCAACTCTTTGTTGATTTAATATCCCCTCATATCATTTCTTTCTTGTTGCTTTCGGCACCAATGAAAAAATGATAAGAAAATTAGAGGTAAGAAAATCGTGTACCTGAGGTCGTACACTTGTAACCCGTACCGCTCGTACCAGATGGCCTATTTACTATTCCCAAGCCCTTCTGGGAGCCTTCCGTATCTCCAGCGCTGCGCTGAGATTTTCTTGCCTTGTTTGCGGCGTTATCTCTACGAGTTCCGGCTGCATTTTCCTAACCCGTGCGATAGACAAATTTGCGGGACCGTAACACTTATCCTCAGCCGCATATAAAACCCACTGACGTGTCAGTTAGCTTCCGATAACTTTAAGGTGTCATCTTACGCAGATGGCACCGCGGTAGTATTTTCTAGCTGTTCATGTGTGAGTCTCCTCGAGCTCTACACTTGAATAGCTTCACCCGAAGGTGGCATAAGCCGATACGATAGCCGTAACGAGAAACCTCGTTACAATAGCCTCTAGGGTTGCTAATAGGAGAGTTACGGAAATGATCTCTGGATTGAAAACACCAGTCTCATATAGGGATGCAAGAGATTATAAGAGAAATACTCCCTCTTCGGGTTCCAACTCTCCTAAGACTGGTAGTAAAGATTCACCACTAAACAAAGTTCCCGTTGTAATTCCAACTTCGTCAGCTCAGTAGAACATTGAGTTTGTCAAAGAGAGTAAGCCTCAATTAACAGATGAGGAAATCCAGGAAAAAGATATTACAATAGAAGGCATTCCCGAAATCCCTCTTCAAGAATTGAATGAACCTGTTAACAACCAACCTCAGATTATTGAAGCTGAGAATTTGGTTTCTGAAATCGAGGAAGAAACAAATGATAGAGATCTGGCAGATTTGTTTCCAGCCATTAGAGAGAGCCTCATGAAATTTGATAGAATAATATCGAATCAGTCAAAAACAAAGGAACAAATGGAAGAACTTGAAGGATCACCTGAGCAAGTTATTTTGCCATTACATCAGCTGCGGAAAACGAGTGTTATGTCCGAGATTAAACTGTAGCGTCGAGGACAATTTTTATTAACCTTGAAACAGCTTGAATTATAATATTCTTATGTTTATAGGACGCTTATTCAGTTTCCTCTCTTGTTAGGGTTTTGATAGAACTTGATTAATATTGAAATGATAACTTCGATTAATTTCTTTAACGTTTGGAATATATTTATAATTTGAATATTGAAATTTTACAGTTTTTCTTTTACAAAAATTGAAAGATGGAGTCTCTTGACAGATTTTTAGTTTTAAAAGACTAATATCAAGTAATCTGATTGCTACTTACAGAATTTTATGAAAGTTGAGTTCTTAATTGATTTGAAATTCTTATTTCAAATTTGTGGAATCTTGATTATTCTCGGTGTTAATTATTTATACCAAGATGATTGAAATTCCACTATTTCTGTTATTTTGATTTATGATTTTTCTTTTTGAGTTCTTATTTAATTTCACTAGAGAATTTCTCTCCGTTTTTGTGTGAAAAACTGAAACAATTACTTTCAACTAAAGGTTACGATTTGCCCAATTCTATATGTTGTTAACGAGTACGGTGATCTATTATATTAGATATTGTATTGACAAGTTAGCACAAGAACAGGTCAATTTCACTTTCCAGTTTACTAGGAGAGTTTTTAATTAATCATTCTTCGGTGGTAAAAATAAGACTGACGTTTTTGGGCAGTCTTCTTCTCTCGTAAACTTGGAAAAAAGGTGTTTCAAAATTTTGTGAAATTGCTGATCCTTGTGCTTATTCAGTAATTTCGCAATTTTACAAAGCCAAATCGACCTGAGTTCAATGCTCTTTCGTCATAATTTATAGTCATCAATTTATTGATTTCGAAAAAATTTGGAAATAACATTCTTTATGATTTTTTTTAAAATAATTTTTAAATAAAATTCACATCTTAAATTAAAATAAATAATTTAATAAAGAAAATAATGCTGGACCTAACACGAGCTTGGGACCAGAATTCATCGATGAACTGGACAATTCCTCTAGGGATTTCGAGAATGAATTGGCTAATCTGGAGAAACTTTCGGACTCCGGTTTAAAGTCAGATGTAGATCTCATTCGGGAACGGTCTATGGAATTGAAGGAGCACTTAACTGATTTGGAGGAAGCTGCTTCTAGTTTTGACCATAAAATGGATGTACTTTCACAACAATCTCAGAAATTAGGAAACGAAACGGAGATTGAGTCCGACGAAAAAGTTAATGAGGAACTAATGAGTGATCTTCAATCTCCATGTCAGAAGGAAAATTTGGAAGTCCAAGTTATTCCACAGAATTCAAGGCATTCTATCATCACTCAACCATGAAAAGAGCGACAATCATTTGCTTTTTTGCCAATAACTATCGAGTGTCCAATGGCTGGATCATCTCCACAGGTTGGTCCATCAAAAAAGGGGGGTCAATCTGACTTAGCCTCTCGTTATTTATCCACTGAGGAGGAAAAAGATAATTTTGATGTACAACCTGTGGAAAATATAGCAAATGATGACGTTTCCGTAGATGGAGAAAATCACCAGCTCCCTGTAAACGGAGAAAATCAAGAGTCATCGACCAACACTATTGATCCTGTTATCGATCTTCGAATTTCATCTACGCCTCCAGTTCTCCAGCAGGGGATTTTCACTGAAAATATTACCATTCCTCAAAGTGATCATTCCCATCGTTTGGCTAATATCAAAGAAACTAGGGATGGACTGACTTTTCAGCGAGATAACATCGCTCATTTTCTAGCAGCAGATTGTGAGGCCACAAAACAGAGCACAAAGCTCCTCAGAGATCTAGGTATGATTCATTTAACAAATCTGAAAGATTTGAAACCAGAAAAAGGTCAGGTTATTGTTACAAAAGTGGGAAAATTCAGAGTTTTCACTATAATCGTTAAACAATGACACAGAGGGTCCAACTAAAAACACTGAAACTTTGTTTGCAAAACTTAAGAGAGGCCTCATTCAAATATCAAATGTCGTCGATAAAAATGGTATCTCAAGGGGATGAAATTGATGATGAAATTAAGATAAGATTTTTCTTAGAGAGAGAGAGAATTCCAGAATGATCCAACTGAAATCGTCCTATGTCATGGAGACATTAGAATGCCTCCTGTTGCAATTCGACCAGAAATCATTAAGGAATGCTATGAAGCTCTTCCAGGGGGTCATAAAGGAATAGTGAAAACTTTTCTTCGAGTACGGGAAAGATTTTATTGGCCAGGTTTGAAACAGGAAATTGAACACTTCATTAAACGGTGTAGAACGTGTCAATTAGAGAAACTGCAGAGGATAAAGGTGAAACAGCCTATGTTAATAACAGAAACTTCAACAGAATGTTTTGAGAAAATATCCATAGACATTGCAGGACCACTACCACCAACATCAAATGGTAATTGTCATATTCTTACGATTCAGGATAATTTTTCAAAGCATTGTACTGCCGTACCTTTACCAGATATAAGGGCACATACTGTTGCCTTTGCAATAGCTACCCAATTTGTTGCCCTTTATGGTTGTCCCAAAATAATACTGACAGATAAAGGTACGAATTTTACCAGTAAACTCCTAGCTCAATTAGGAAAGCTGTTGAAATTTCATCACGTGACAACCTCTGGATATAGGCCTGAGTCAAACGGAGCTTTGGACCGAAGTCATCATGTTTTGGCAGAATATTTGAAGGTTTATTCTGATAATTTAAATGAGTGGGATTCCTTGCTACCTTTTGCCATGCTCTCTTATAACACTACTCTTCATAGCGCAACCAATTTCACCCCATTTGAACTTTTATATGGCAAAAGAGCTAGATTACCTTCAAATTTTCATGAACTAGAGAAAATCGAAACCTGCAATGATTTTATGCTGGACTTTATAGACAAGTTGAATCGCATTCATGAAATTGCAATGAATAATTTGGAAAAAGCTAAAATACGTTCCAAGGAACTCTATAATCGGAATGCAAGACCATTGGAATTGCAAGCTGGTAATTTTGCTTATGTCGAAAAAGAACCCAGAAAAGGAAAACTCGACTTTCAATATACCGGCCCTTACGAAGTTGTAGAGATTACAGAGAAAGGGAATGTGGTCTTGGAAACAGAGGAAGGTCGCCGTTTCATGAAGCATCCAAATAAATTGAAACGTTGTTATGATGATTAAAGGTAGACTTAAAACAGTACCCTACAACCAAGAAATAAGATGAGTTTTCATCTTTAAATTGAATTTATTCCAGATAATGCCTTTAGGAAAGGATCCACCTCTGTTCAGCACCGATGCGGCAGGGAGGATAGAAATTTCCGTCGATGGCTCATGCTCCTTTAACGGATGTGCAAATGCAGTTGCTGGGATTGGAGTCTGGTTCAACGACGATAGCCCTTGAATGTTGCAAGAACTTCGAAAAAGGAAAGAGTCACAAATATCGTTGTAGAGATTCTCGCAGCAATTGAGGCGTGTTCAACTGCAATCGAGTTTGATTTGAAACGTATAAAAATCAAAACAGATTCAGAATATCTGATCAATTGTGTCAGAGAATATATTCCAAAATGGAAAAAGAATGGTTGGAAGAACGCTAAATTAAAACCCGTAGTAAATCAAGATATTCTACAAGAGTTGGATATCATCTCCAAAAAGAGTAATGTTAGATTTGAATTTGTGGAAGGACACAATGGCATTTACGGTAATGAGAAGGCTGATGAACTGGCGAAATTGGGTTCAGGAATTCTTAAAACAAAATTGAATAATACTTTGAGTAATCCAAGAATCCTGAGGAAGAAATAAAATAAAATCCTACCATACCGTTAACATTACAAAAAAAAACAAGTAACGACTTTTTAAAATTTTATCTTTTCCAGCCTTACAAAAAAAAATGATGAGCCTAGTTTGGAGATGGAACGTGCTCATCGGATTTGTTAAATTTGCAAAGGGGGAAGTGGAAAATTTCCAAATTCACCAAATTAAGCACAATCCGGGCCTTTACTTCGAGAAAATTGACCAAGTCAGAATCATTAATAGAGAATGGAACCTGCTTATTAGTCTTGATGTTAACTTTCTTGAATCTGAAATTATCTGATATCGATAAAGTGGACCAATATTTTAGAGAGTGTTCTACACAGATTGACCCAAAAATCTGTGAGGAGAAACTTTGTTTAAAAAAAATTAAGGATTTAGCACGAGAAATTAGTGCAGTCCAAAGATATTTGAGTAATTTCTCAAAGGAACAGTCATCAAAACGAAGAAGTAGAGCTCCTCTATTAGGTTTTGTTGGAATTATCGCTAAGAAAGTTTTCGGTACCATGGATTATAATGATCAGGAATATTTGACCAAGGAAATTGATCGATTATACCAGGATCAAAGGCAAATAACGCATTTAATCGGTTTCGTTCCTACGGAATCTGTGCACAATTACCCATAGTAGAAAATTGTGGAAATTCCCCAATTATTGTCCCAAGCTCACCGAAACTGAAAACCTCACCATCTTTCCGAGTACACCATTTCCAAGAATCAAATACCTTCAATTTCCCCAGCAATAAACCTATAGTTGGGTTTTTCCCAACTTTAACTTGGGTTTTTCCCAACTTTAACTTGGGTTTTCCCCTCTTTTAATCATCGCCAAACCTGGAGACTTGGTCCTTAGCATGCAGAAACCGTTTATTACTTCACGTACAAAGCAGCCCCCTGCTAGTTATACGATTATTGCTTTTAATCCCGGATTAGAAACGTATTTTCCCAACAATTGGGACCCTTACCCCCGTCAGAACCCAAAATTGACCTGAATCTCTTCCCCTACTCCATCCAAAGTGGTAGCGTCGCCGAACCAATCCACTTGTAAGACACCCCACCACTAAATTTTGCACCAATCCCAGAATTCATCCCCACTTAATTTCATCAACCAATCGAATCCATTCACACCTGGATAAATAATCATCTTATTTTCAGTTTTAGTCAGTAAGCATCAATCATCGAACTTGATCAATCTTCAACTAATAATCAGCCTTGAGCTCTAATATTATAATCAGCAATCATATATATCGTTCACAACTCACTGTAGAAATTTAATATTTAACTCATTATTGTGTAAAAACCAAACTTATAAATAAATATAAAAAAAAATAAATTGTTAATACATTAAATAGTCGTGAATTATTGGAGTGAGATTTATTTGTTAGCTTCAAGGTGCCGAACGAGAAAATACCTCGGCACATAATCGGTAATTCCACTCACGTTATTCAAGCTGAAATCAACAATTTGAGACAAATGAATGAAAAAAATTTAGGAAATACAAAAATGTTGGAAGATCAGGTAACAGCAATTCTGACAACCAACCTCAGAATGTCAAATCAAATCACATAGTTCGATTACATTGAGCATATGGGTAGAATTGGGGATGAAGTTGAATTTGCAGCTAGTAAACATCTAGACACATTGCATAAAGTAGTCCACGCAATAGAAGATGCAGAACACGGAAAATTGAATCCACTTTCGATTAATAATGCGGGACTTGTGAAGGCAATGGAGGAGATTGAAAAGTCCACTGTAGACAGTATTTTCCCTGTATCAAAACAAAAAGTAGACCTTGCTGTAATTTCACAAATTTCAAAAATTGTGACTGGAATAAATAATGGACGTTTTTTGGTAATAGTAAAGATCCCTTTATTACCAAGATATCATTTGGAATTGTATAAAATGATACCCTGTGAGGTACCACAAGTCATCCAACGAAATCGGAGAATTGGTGCTTTTGTTAAACCACGGGCAGATTATTTTTTGATTTCCAAACTTACGTCCCGATATGCGTTAATTACGGGCAAATATTTAGAAAGTTGCATTCCACTTGAGAATTGCTTGGCCTGTCCAAGAGGAATCCCTTTTAAAAAATTCAGCAGTATTGCAGAGTGTGAGTTTTGTCTATTCACCAATAATGACGTACAGCCCACTCCTGATTTGTTGAATAATTGCAATGTAAGAATGACAGGAAACCTGGAGACAACATGGATTGAATTATCCCATAACGAAGGATGGTTCTACTCAGTAATGTCCCCAGAAAGTCTGGAAATAAATTGCAACGGACAGCTAATGGAGACTGTGATTCTTCAAGGGACAGGTATTTTGAGACTAAATTCAAATTGTTCAGCTGAAACATCATCAATAATACTAGAAGGAACAGGTACTATTTCCTCAGAACTCCCTGGTATTCACGGTCTACCGTTCACAATGAATATTTCCAAAATTGCACCCGTCTCGACAAAAGTTCCGAGTGCTCCGAATTTCTTAACAAAATTGAAACATAATATTTTAGCGAATTACACAGCGTCAGATCCCTTCAGTGAATCAATCCAAGAAACCATTGAAAGAGTAGAAGGAATTGGTCTCCATCATCAAGAGGAATATTATGATAGATTATTTTCACTTACCAATTGTAGTATCACAGGCTTGCTAGTGATGGCGATGGGGATTATGACAAAGGTGCTGATTAAAAAGGGATTGAATCCTTTCACCCTGTTTAAATGTTGTTGTAGAAAGAAGTCTAACAAAATGGATAAATTCACCAGAAGAGTTCCTCTTAGGAAATCCCAAATTGAAAGAAAGTATGAAACGCCTGTTACCACTGTTTCACTAGTTCCAGTTCGTCCAGGGCCTCCAATGCCGGTCGCTACAAGGATTAGTCAAAGGGGTCTCTGTGATTTGCCTTCGCACATTCCTCAAGAAGCAGTAAAATCAGAGAATAACGCAATAGTGTTTGGATATGCGGCAATATAAGTAAATCGAGATGAGATGATAAAGGAGGCAATAACTCTAGAAATTCAAGAGTTAGTTAAAGTGGATCGCTAGATTTAATAATCTTCAATAGGGCAGCAATAACAATAACAAATAATAATAATAATTATAATAATAATTTGGTATTAAGATGATATATATACATATGGTCAGGGTTAAAAATAAAAAAAATGGGAATAAAATCATTCATATACACCCAGCAAGAAAATTAAGGGAACGGTAAATTTTGTCAGTTTTTTGCGTGATTTTCAAATGGCTGTAACTTCGCCAAAAATGATCGTATCAGAATAAAAAAAAAATCGCTGGAAAGCTTGAAGTCTCCACTCTTGAAATCTTGAGATGAAAATTTTTTATGACCATTTGTTATAGCAAGATAGGAGAGTTGAACGTGGAAATTTTTTTTTTCTTTTTTTTTCATTTTTTCAACTTGTTCCACGGACTTCAAAAAAATTTTCTCGACTTAACCCTTACAAGGATCGTGTAGCCTGGTCTTTCAGCTTCAATTTCTTTATTTTTTTTTTCCCTACGACCCTTTGTTGCTGAGATATGGTGAGATTTTTGAATCAAAAAACACCCTTTTGTCTTTAATCGTCGATATCTCAGGAACTACTGATCGCACAGCGAGCGGATGATGAGATTCGTAAACTTGAATAAATTTCCTGTGAGATTCTTGCACTGTTTGATTGAAAAAACATTTTCTTCCAATTTTAGAATTGGTTCGAAAAAGTACTAAAAAATTGCGTTTTGTTCCTTTTTTGAAAATTGCCCTGCATTTTGCGAAAATTGAAAATGTTTCAACATTTTCTTTAGTTTAATGTGTGTTGGAACACCCCCTAAATTTTCAAGCCAATCGGTTCGACCGTTTTTTTTTCCCGAACGATCAAAGTTTCAGCAAAAATTAAAGGAACACTTTTTTGTGCGTCAACACCAATTAATGATGATTGGGGCCGAAAATGTTCTTTCTCCATTATTTTTCCGTGAGTTTTTGTGCAAAATTTGTTGAATTTCATCGAAAAATGAGAACAATGAAAAAAACAAAAAAACAATAAAAAAATTGAAATTTTGTTTTTCATTAATCAATAAAAAATTCAATTTTTGTTTTTTAATCAATGGAAAATTAGAAATTTTCTCTTCTTTTGAAAATCAATGGAAAAATCAATTTTTGTTCTCAAAAAACCAGTAGAAAACTTGGAAAAAAATTTGAAAAATGAAAAAAAAAACACCGGAATCGCATTTGATTTGGAGAGATAGTGACTCAGCAGATTTTTTCAAACAATTTTTTTTTCGATTTTTTTTCGTTAAAAACATTGTTTTTTTGATTTTTTATTGATTTTTCTTCATTTTTCATTGTTCTCATTTTTCGATAGAATTCACCAAATTTTGCACGAAAAATCATGGAAAAATAACGGAGAAAAAACATTTTCGGCCCTAATCATCATTAATTGGTGTTTAGGGCACAAAAAAGTGTTCCTTTAATTTTTGCTGAAACTTTGTTCGTTCGGGAAAAAAAAACGGTTGAACCGATTGGCTTGAAAATTTAGGGGGTGTTCCAGCACACCTTAAACTAAAGAAAAACGTTGAAACATTTTCAATTTTCGCAAAATTCGCAAAATGCACTGCAATTTTCAAAAAAAGAAAAAAAACGCAATTTTTTGGTACTTTTTCGAACCAATTTTAAAATTGGAAGAAAATTTTTTTTCAATCAAACAGTGCAAGAATCTCACAGGGAATTTATTCGAGTTTACGAATCTCATCATCCGCTCGCTGTGCGATCAGTAGTTCCTGAGATATCGACGATTAAAGACAAAAGGGTGTTTTTTGATTCAATCGACAATATCTCAGCAACAAAGAGTCGTAAGGAAAAAAAAATAAAAGAAATTGAAGCTGAAAGACTGGGCTACACGACCCTTATAAGGGTTAAGTCGAGAAAAATTTTTTGAAGTCCGTGGAACAAGTTGAAAAAATGAAAAAAAAAGAACAAAAATTTTTCCACTTTCAACTCTCCTATCTCGTTATAACAAATGGTCATAAAAAATTTTCATCTCAAGATTTCAAGAGTAGAGACTTCAAGCTTTCCAACGATTTTTTGTTTATTCTGATACGATCATTTTTGGCGAAGTTACAGCCATTTGAAAATCAAGCAAAAAACTGACAAAATTTACCGTTCCCTTAATTTTTTTGCTGGGTGTATATTTCTTGGATAGGAATCTTACTCGTACAAAAGGAATGAACCTCCACAGTCTTGAGCATGTTTATTCCACCAGGGATAATGGCAAGTTCTATCAGGAGCCCTTTACACTATACGGCGAACTTCCTTCTTGCAAATTTCACACACATAAAAATAATCGTATTGATAGAGAAGGCTATAGTCCACATCAGAATCGTCCCAGATGGATAAATCACCAAGCTTGTTGATGCGAAGCACTTCCTGCTGGAACTCTTTGTTGTGACTGCTGTTTTTATAACGATCACAGCCTTGAATATCCAAACAGGCATGGATCATTTCATGTAAAAGAGTGCGAACGAGGACTGACCTCCGTTGTCCTTGGATACATGGTTTAATCAGATAAATCATTTTCGTAGTATAATGGGTGTACCCAAAACAATCTTTGCGGGTATGGGTCCATCGTAAGGTACATCCACGCACTTGTCCATCAAAGAATCGGTCGTTGAATTGACGGTACATCTCGAACACGTCTCTTTTCTGATCAGCTTCAAGAATAGGAGAAATTACAGAACAAATTAGAGGGTCAAAATCCTCAGGTATATCAATTTCATTGGTAATCCCTAAATTCCAACCGAATTGTGCTGGTTTTAAAGGATCTACTGACCCAGAGCTTCGCAGTCTACGAGACATCATCAACATAACCGAGTTGTTAGATCTCCAATAATTAACTGAATAGATGGCATTATTAAAAGGAAGAAGAAGATCACTGGCACCAGCCAGCCTATCTTTCTCGGGTATGATAGTCGATGTTACCTGATCTGTTGGTGTCAGCAACAAAAGAAAAGAAAAAGAGAGAAGAAACAGGTGTACAAGAACTTAGGCTTGATGTTTTAAATTGAATTTGAAGAAATATTACTTTTGGTTTATGGTATTCATTTATTATTTTGCTTATTTCAGTGAATGGAAGTAATTACGATTTGTCCATAGGTAATTGATTATTTGGCGTCGGAAACATGATAGAATCTCTCGTAGAGAAATCTCTTGAGGTAAGTCCAGAAAGAGTAAATAGTTATCCAAATACATCTCCAAAATTTCAATCTAAAAAGAAAAAAAAATAGTTGATAAAAATTTTTTTTTTTTTTAGATTTGAAATGAGTCTATAGATGCGGGAATGCTTCTATAGCAAAAATAATGAGGTATGTATTGTAACGTGATATTTCATCGCGTTATTTTGTTGTCGTCTGGGCGCGTTAATTATTAATTAAAAGTGTCCAGGATGGGAGTCAAAACCTTTTTGTCAATGGGAGATAATAATCAATTTTTTTATATAGTCTAATGAATTTGTATTTTTATTTGTTTTTTTGAATTGTACCGTTCATCGGCGATATTTTCGTATTGAGCGGAAGAGGGCAGCACATTACGGACGAAAAAATACAACACGGTAAAAGGGCTATAATTTGGAGGTTTCGATAAAAGAAAGACCATAGAATTTTTCTTCATCAGATGAGGACAAGAAGGAAGTCTGGAGAAGGTTCCAGCATTAGCTGTCAATATCGTGAAGAATTGACACTACTCCGTACATCAATCATCTTGAAGTTTCTTGTCTCTCATCGTTGGAAGCTGAAAATTCAAATTTGTGACAACTAGTGGTCACCTGTTGAAATCATGGCAGTTGGATTTGACCAACCAATGGGAGCCCTCTACGTTCGAATTTTCGTACCGGCCGGCGTCTTGTCCCCAACGAGAGCAACATGGCGTCACTCTCGTTCTGGACGCGTGCTCGTATTGTGGCGTGAAACTTTTGTTGGATTTTTTTCCATTAAAATAATTCATTAATTATTGAAGAAAGTATCACAAAATTATTTGCAAGAGTTTGCCACATTGTTGAGATATTAATTAATATTGGATTCATCGAAATATTCGTTTGGTGAGCGAAAATAATCAATTAATTAATTTTTGTGTTAAAGAGAATTTTATCGAGCCATTTTTTTTTTCTTTCATTTTTTTGTCGTATTGTGACAACTAGAATTATAATGTTCGAGATCAGATCATTTTGAAAGAAAAAAAAATTCTCTTCAATTAATCATTTATCTTTATTTTTTTTAATCTCTCGTTGACAATTAGACTATTTTTTTTATTTTATTTGAAAGTATAATTCATTGGGAAATATTTTTTTTTTTTGTCGTTATCAAACATAACCAAATATTTTTTTTTAAATTAATTATTATATTTTTTTTTATTCATTCCTGTGAAGAAAAAAAAAAAAAAAAAGGAATTTTTTTTTATTTTTGTAATTTCATTTTATTTTCGTGTTATAATAATTTTATTGTGAAATTGATTTGGGTAAATGCTTTGGGGAAATCAGGGACAGCGTTATATCGTCCCCTAGGGAATTTTCTAGTGATTTTGTTATAGTAACTTTATTTGGCGGGATATCACTAGATTTTATTCAAATTTAAATTTCGTATCACTGATTGAAATTTTAATTTCATTTACGATGAATTAATTAATAACTTTTCAATTATTGATTATTTTCTGAATTTTTATAAAATAACTAAATTTTATTAAAACGTCTTGTGACGTATAAATAAGTAGTATCGTGCTGTGCACTATTGAATTGTTTATTTAATTTTTTTTATTATTATTAATATTTTTCAAGAAAGCGATTTTATTTTATTAAATTTTTATTTTGAATTTCCCTAAACATTTTGTGTTTGAATTATTTATTTTTTATTATTTCCTTATTTCAACCCACAACAGCGACCCATGGGGTGGACGTTGAGTTAGTCGAGCCAAATAAGGAAGTATTTCGTTTTGTTCATATTTGTTTGTTTAATTGAATTGATAAATTATTTTTTGGATAACTTTAGGTTATCCTGGCGCCCATTTGATTTTGTTTCGTCGGGATTTATTTTCAGGCGTGTCTAATTGTCGGGTTTACCGTTAGGCCCGAGAAATACGTCACAGTATATATATATGTATATGTTTAGACATTCCACTAAATTTTGCTCTTATTCATGATTAATAACAAATTGAACTAAATTTAGACTTACTGAATAAATGTTGAAACTTGGTCCTAAATAGGCGGTAAATCCGATCAAAACACCGAAAACAGGTTTCTATACAAATGGAGGAGAATAGGCGGGCAATATGGTTTTAATTGACCAAAAATAGCCTGTTTTCTCTCATATCACCATAAGAGTTCTTGTAGGGTGTTGTTATGTCCGAAGATGTCCGTCGCGTCTGAGGACTATTTGAATTTGTTTTCGAATACAAAGGCTTGAATTATAATTTTTATTTTTAATGAACGCGACTATGTTTTGTACCTTTTTATGTCGTGTTGAGGGAATATGGGTTTAATGGATTTTTAGGAAAAAGGAGATCTTGAATGTTTTGAATTAATAAAAGAGATGTAATGACTTTAATTTGATTTAACGCAAAGATAATCTATTCAATTTTAGAAAATAAAAACAAGAATCTTACACTGTATTTTTACATAAATTTACTGTTCGGAAAAGTTGGAATTATTTTTAATATATTTTTAAGAACAGTACTCACTCTTCGTTTAATGATTTGTATTAATATTGCTATTTTATTTGAGAGGTGATTCCCTCGACCGTCTTCCGTAAAGGCTTTTTAATACCAGGGAAGTTATCTTCAATCACCGATTTAATTATTATTGTTTTACTTAATTATTGAGATTTGAATGTTTTGAATTAATAATGAGTTCGTTCACAGTCAAGAATAACTTCACACCTTTATTCGAACTAACGGGAGACTACTTTCGATTTAAGACTACCGTTTGCCCATTAATTGATAAATAAAACCCCCTTTTACGGTTATTTGAATCTTATTAACAATTAAAGATCAATTTGGCGTCCCGTTGCCTAGTGTAAGTTTTCTTTAACACGACAATTCTACTTGAGGATTGGCGAACGTCTGACCGGAAAACGCGAAAATGATCATTTTTATAACCTTCGAAAATCGCCTGGTTATTGCCCTTTCCGAAGAAGCAACAATCAGCGATTTCGAAATACTTAAGGAAACAACGAAAAAGAAAAACTGCAGGGTTGCAGTGTTGCGGGTTATCCACCTCACAAATATGAGGTGAATAACATTTTAATTCCTTAAGTATTGAAAAAAAAACGAATTTTGAAAGAGGAGTTAAATTTTGCTGGACATAACAGCCCCCTCTTGGCAAGTACTTTTAAGAGAACTTGCCAAGAATTGGCCGAAAATCAATAAAAACCCGGAAAAAATTTGAACAAGGTTTAAAAATTTCCCGCGCTTCTATACTGCCGAGCGGCGGCAGCACCTCGTGGCGATGCACGACGGGTAGCCATGCGCTTGGTGACCTTGAGTGCGGCGAGATTTGAAAATGCTGATTTAGCGCATTTTCTTTAATCTCTCGCACTCGAATTCTAACTTGAAAAAGGTGTGGAGTATTCTTCAACAGTGAAAAACAATAAAGATTTAAAGTGAAAAACAATAGAAAATTTACAGTGAAAACAATAAAAATTTAAAGTGAAGAACAATAAAAATTTAAAGTGAAAAACAATAGAATAAATAAAAGAAAAATAGTTTGTGTAAGTACCATTCTTATCTTCTTTTCTTTCCTCCTATTTTATAATTAAATTTAAACAATAAAACCCTCCAAATAATAATAATAATACCTAAGAGTCTATTTGCGAAAAGGCCCCCCCCCCTTGTATTATGATTTTTTTTTTTTTCATCTTTTTGTGTTTTTTTATTATTTTATCATTTAGAGTTTTGATCTGGGGGATAATTATCTCCTCAAATCAAAAAAAATTATCCCAAAATTATATTTTTTTTCTAAGTTAAAAAAAAAAATTTTAAATACTCGCGGTAAAGCAGTGCCGGGCCTAGTGGGCGCGGAGCCTGCGCTTGTCATAGTGCCGGGCCTAGTGGGCGCGGGGCCCCCTTTTCAAAAATTTCCCCAGTGCCGGATCACTGTTCTGAAGAGCCCAGACCACTGCGCAGGGCCGTAACCACTAGAGTCGGCACCCCTTTTTCAAATTTTTCTAAAAACACAATTTTTAAGTTAATTTTAACATTAGCCGCCCCAAATTAAACATAATAATTGTTATTAATAATTATTATTATTTTATATATATTTTTTTTTTTTTTTTTCACAGGATCGAGAGGCATGGACCCTGGTTTCCTTCCGGAGGGCGATCAGCCTTTTGAGGCGCAGCTGCCGCAGGAGGAGGCACTGGTGGATTTGCCCCCTGAAGAGGAGGAGGGCTACTTGGATCACCATCTTCTCCCCGAATGGTTGTGGTTCGTGGAGAGAGTGGCAGATTTTGAGGAGCTCTGCCGGCTAATCCCTCCAAATTTCCCGGAGAAGATCTCCCCTCAGCTCCAACGCCAGCTGGTCCATTTTCTGGCTTATCTACCACCTAGACTACCAGAAGTTGACCCCGAATTCGAGGTAATTTTCATCAAATTTAACAAGTTTCCATTTGGATTGCTTTGAACCAACATCTATGTATTTTTAACTATTATTTTTTTTTCTTTTTTTAGGATCGAATTGTCGACAGCTATTTCGGGGAGTACGTGTGCTTCACGTCTGCGGTCGGAGAGCAGAAGACAGCCTATTTCCTCCGTGCCAAACGGAGGAAACTCTTAGATATTGTGAAGAGCCTATTCTTCTACATTCTTGCCCATAGACAGAACTTTGTCAAGTAAATGTAGGCTTTTGTTTTTTATATAAAAGGAAAAAAAAAACAAAACTGAACTTTGTAATAATTCTTTTCTTCGAAGTGAAGTCTTCACCCCCCTTCCTGTTTTTTTTTTTTTTTTTTTTTTTTTGATATTTATCTTCTTTTTCCAAGGTAATTATAAACTTTTTTTTTTTTTTTTTTTTTTTTTTTAACTTGATTATTATACTTTTATTTATTAGAAAATTTTTCTAGCGTCTAAGCGCCAAATTTCAAACGGAAAGGCACTTGTTGTGTTGGAATCGAGGAGCTAACCGTGTGCACGGGCACCTCTTCTATTTGAATGCTGGTGGAAGGGAGTGCGAGTGGAGGAGGAGGTGCCGGATAAGAAGGAGTTGGTACTTGCGCGATCGGTTCCTCATAGACCCTCTGGATCTGCGATCTCCGGATCGGCAAGGACGCGGAGAATGTCTTTCTTGATGTTTTCTTCCTTCTGCAGCAGCAACGGAACAGGCAGCAAGGATTTACTCCCTTTTTGACTGCCACAAAGGACAGTATGCCGGTGATGATCGTCAGTACTCCCGTTATACTGAAGTTGGTGAGTGTGAAGAGCTGGTGGCGGTAAGTCTCTTGATGATGTAGACCTATCTCTTCAGCCTCCTGTGCCGTTCGTTGCATGGACTCCTCGAAAGAGCCCATGTGCGACGAGTTGGGTAAGGTGTTTCGTTCCAATTTTGATAATAGATTCGGAATTTTCGGTGAATTCTGAAAAATTGGAGCAATTTCTGAAATGTTAATTGTTGCAGGTGCTCCAGAAATCATCGGAAGCTGCGAGTCGACTTCTGAAGATCCCTCCAGGAAGATTGTGTTGCTTTCCGCCGTGCAGTTCGGTTTTAACAAGAAAATCCCGGTTCCTTTTATCTTGACCACTTCAGGGCTTTGATCCTGACACGTGATCCATAGGTTTTCTTCCTTCATTATTGAGAACAGCCACCCATTATTGTTGTTTAGTTCCGTCCAGAAGCTTTTCATGTTGTTGGTTAACAAGACCTTGCAGTCTTGGAAGATCTGTTGACCTGGATTAATGTCTGAGTTGATCAACAGATTGAACTCACAGTCAGCATCCTGGGGCTTGCGCAAGGGAAGACTTTTGGGGCATGCTAAGCAGTTCTCCAATTCCGTGCATTTCTCTAAGAAATTTTTTCCTATCATGGCATACCTCGATGTCAGCTTGGAGGTCATTATAAACTCGGTTTTTGGTTCAATGAAGGCTGCAATAAATTGGTCTCCATATTTTTGCCGAGATTTGCACGGGATCATTTTGTAGAGTTCCATAGGATCCCGTGACAGTAGTGGGATGATGATCGTCACCAGGAATCTGCCCTTGTTTGTGCCCGTAATAACTTGGGAAATTCTGGAAAGGACTGCACTGTCCAATTTTTCCTTTGAGACAGGAGAAACACAGTCAGGGTTCAGTCTCTCGATCTCTGTGACTGCATTCAGGGTCTGGTTATGGCTCATCAGTAATGGATTAATTTTTCCGTGCTTAGCCTCTTCCAGAGCCTGAACTAATTTGCCAGCATTTTCTAGGAATTTCCTCGCTGCAAATTCTGCGTCATCGCCAATCTTGTCGATTTGACCCAAGTAATCCAAGCTGACGGCAAAATCCTTCATTTTTAAGTCGTTGTCCAAGATCTTTTTGATTTGGGACTCTAAAACATGTAGATTGTTGGCATTTTTCTCATAGGTTTTCTTCATGGCATTCATTTCAGCTTGTATTAAATGTGTCGAATTACTAATCAAGTGGGTTATCTGTTTTTGGTCGTTATACAATCTGTCAATTTCTTTGGTAAGGTGCTCATGGTCGTTATAGTCCATTGTGCCGAACAATTTACGGGAGATTGTACCAACGAATCCTAACAATGGTGCTCTTCCCTTCCTGATGATACTGGACTCGGGGTTCTCCATAATGTTTGCAAGGTGTTTCTTCAGATATTGATACTCTCTCACGTAATCTCGCATAACCGCTCTTTTCAGACCACTTTCACAAGCGGCTGCAGGTTGATGCATGATGCAGTCCCTAAATCTCCGTTCTACGATTTCATAACCTGGTAATTCCTGTCCGATTAGAGAGTTCAGGTCCACTGTTATTGTGAGATGCCAATACTTCTGGATCAATCTTATCTGGTCAATTTTCTCGAAATACAGGCCTGGATTATGCTCGATTGGTATTAGAGTGTACGTGGATTTTGTTGGCTTAAATTCTTCAGAAATTCCCATTGAGGTGAGCCACAGGAAAAGAAAGAAAATCCGGAGCCCCATTTTTTTCTGAAATAATAATAACAATATTAAAACTCTTTTCAACCTTTTTGGGGGTGGGGAGGGAAAAAAAAATTTCTTATTATATTTTGGATGGTACTGATAGAACATGGCTTTCGCCACTGAAAAGTACTATTTCCAAAAGCTTCTTCGTCCCCAATAACTTTTCTTTTCTTTGAAAATTTTTGCTCCGATTTTTGCTAATTTATCTGCTTCCTCGTTGCCATGTTTCCCTTGGTGACCAGGGATGAATTCGAAAATGACATCTAGTTTAGATAGTAGCTCGTCAAGTTTCAGCAATAGATGCTTGTTGGCTACCGGCTTTCCTTTCGCATTTTTCCAGCCATTACCTTTCCATTTTTGAATGTAAGTTGTTACACAATTTATTAAGAATTCCGAATCCGTGAAAATTCTGATGTGTGAAAAGTTTTGGTCCAATGATATTTGGCAGGCCAATAGAGCAGCCAATATTTCTGCCACTATATTTGTCGCCTTGCTCCTTTGAATGGTTTTAGCGACGTTAAGGGGATGTTTATTCCCAAACCAAACCCCTATTCCTGCGATGGCGTTGTCACGTCCGTTAAATGAACAGGAACCGTCTACGTAAATATCGACCCTCGAATCTTGATGAGACATCTTTGAATTTCTCTGAGAAAATAGGAAAAATTAGTAATTTACTTCCTGAGCCGATTGGTAGTACTGGAAGTTAAAATTTGATTAGTCATGGCACAATTTCAGTTTGTTAGGATGCTTCATGAAACGATGCCCTTCTTCCGTTTCCAAAACAGCATTCCCTTTCTCCGTTATTTCCACAATTTCATAAGGGCCCACGTAACAGCTGTCCAACTTATTTGTTCGAGGTTCCTTTTCCACATAAGCGAACTGGCCTATGCTCAATTCCAATGGGTGTGCATTCCTGTCGTACAGTTCCTTAGAATGTAGTTTAGCCTCTGTTAGATTGTTTACCGCAATTTCATGGATTTTGTCCAGTTTCCAGATAAAGTCAGTCAAGTAGTCGCCATACGTTTCGATTTGTCCCGAATCTCGAACATTTGAAGGCATTCGAGCTCTTTTCCCATACAACAACTCGAATGGTGTAAATTTCGTCGCACTGTGTACCGTGGTGTTATAGGAAAACATTGCAAATGGTAATAGTTGGTCCCAGTCCGTGAATTCGTCAGTGAAAACCTTCAAGTATTCTGCTAACACATGATGACTACGCTCTAATGCTCCATTTGATTGAGGTCGATAACCTGAGGTAGTGATGTGATGGAACCTCAAGATCTTGCTTAAACAACCCAATAATTTACTGGTAAAGCTTGTCCCTTTGTCCGACAAGATGATTTTGGGACAACCATACAAGGCTACAAACTGGTGAGCTATTGCTTCTGCAATAGTGTGTGCCTTGATATCTGGTAGTGGGACAGCGGTGCAATGCTTCGAGAAATTATCCTGGATGGTCAAGATGTGGACGTTTCCAGCATGGGTGCGTGGAAGAGGTCCAACAGTGTCGATGGATATTTTCTGGAAACATTCAGTGGGTGTTTCTGTTATCAGCATTGGTTGTCTAGTCTTGATTCTTCTCAATTTCTCGAGCTGGCAAGTCCTGCATTTCTTAATGAAATGTTCAATTTCTTGCTTCATTCCTGGCCAATAAAATCTCTCTCGAACCCGGTGAAAGGTTTTGACGATTCCTTTATGGCCTCCAGGTAGGGTCTCATGACATTCCTTCATTATCTCCTCTCGCAGAACTTCTGGTGGCATACTGACGTTTCCATGACAGAGAGTGATCTTAACTGGGTCATCCTGAAACTCTCGTTCCAGGAAATGTCTGATATTGATCTCTGCATCAATTTCGTCACCCTGATGTACCATTTTGAGGGTCGAGATGTTGAACTGGTATAAGGCTTCTCTCAGGTTCTGTAAACAAAGTCGTAAAGTTTTTAATTTCACCTTCTCGAAGTGGAAATCTTTAACAATCATGGTAAAGGTGTAAAATTTTCCACACTTTGTTACTAATACTTGACCCTTCTGCGGAGTTAAAGATTTTAAGTAACTTGGGTCTATCAGGTTCAACTCTTCCAAAAGTTTTGTCGATTGTCTGATAACTTCACAGTCTGCACCTAAGAAATGAGCGATGTTATCTCTGGTGAAGGTGAGACCATCCCTAGTTTCGTGGATATTGGCGAGGTTTATGAAGTGATCACTTTGTGGAATCGTGATTTTATCAGGAATGACTTCCTCATCTGGGTCTTCCATTATTATTCTTGGTCCATCAGTGTAATGATGATTGAACCCAGTTTGATTTCCCTCTTCCGATAACTCAATGTCGACTGAACTCTGTTCGATATTTCCTCTCGTGCTTTGGCTTCCTTCATGAGTCTCTGGGACTGTCGATAAAGTCGGCAACAGGTTTCTAGGTGCCGGCACTGGTCTGTTTACTGGAGTTTGGTTAGACTGAGGCGAAGACCCCGATAATGATGTTTCCACAACTGCAGGGGTCGGTTGAAGAGTCCTTGGAGAATTTGATGACGGTGCTTTCGTGATGATGGTGTTAGGAGGTGCAGTGTTATGAATCTCTGCTTGCACTATTATCCTCTCAGGAGACTCGACTGCTGAGGAATCCGAATGTGAGTCGGAGGTCCCATTGTTGGTAGAATTTTCCAAGGGGAGGGAAGCATCTGCTATCTCTCTCATCCTTTGGTCAAAACGATCCAAGGATTCTCCCACCTGACTCTGAAAATCTGATCCCAAATTATTTTGTTTCACAGGGGATCCGTTTTCCTCATTTTGTGCTTCCCTTTCTTGTTGTTCCCGATTAGATAGATCTGCCATGAATGCATCAAATCTATCCAGGCTTTCCTGAAGTGTTGGTTGGAAAAGCGAGCCGTTGATTGGCTCAAAGACTTCGTCGATTTCTTCATCTTCCTCTGGTGGTACTAGGGGTTCAGCCTCAATGATGCTGAAATTTCCCTCAATTCCAGGTAGAGAACCATCTATTGTTGACTCATCCGTTACTAATGACTCTTCTGGCTCTCCTATCACTGAAACCTCTGGATCTCCTGGAGTGATCGGTGTCCCCAAATTTTCTGAATCAGCCAACACCGTGGAATTCATTTTGGTCGGAATCTGACCCGGTTCAGGCGTTGATGCTTCACCAGGTTGGTCTGTTGACGTGGTCGCCGCAGCACCGGTCTTATAGGGCCTGGCCAATTTATAAGAAACTGGTTTACGACTTCCTGTAATTTCTTCGGACATTCGCCTATGTCGTAGTCTAGATGCAATAGTAGAACCACTTGCTGGTGTTGCTAGAGACTCTGACTGAATCCTCACCTTTTTATTTGCTGCTGTTGGTTGACGCATTCCAGTTGGTCTTAGGATGGGCTTGGTCGTGTTGGTTTTTCCCGGTGTGACGACTCTCACAAAGATGGGTTCTTCATCTAGGGGATTCTGGGCAAAAGCGTCAGCCAACAAATCTCTTTTTAATTTTTTAATTTTCACTTCAAAATTGAAGTCGTTTAAACAGGTTTTCCATTTCACTTGCCTGCTCGTTGGGCTTCGGGAGTCCTGTAACCAATTCAGAGAAGGGGTATTAGTTACGATGGTGAAATGAACCCCATAGATGTAAGGCCTGAATTGGTAAACCGCGAAAATTGCTGCCAGACAGTCTCGCTCTGAAGGACTGTATCTGGTTTCGGCGTCCTTCAAGCCTCTGGAAGCGTACATGATCGGATGTTCTTCTCCTTCTCCATCTAATTGACTAAGGATGGCTCCTATTCCGACATCAGAACTCGAAATAGTAACAGTGAAAGGTTCTTTCATGTCAGGATGATAAAGTAATGAGTCCTCAGTAATGAGATTCTTCAGCATCGTGAAAGACTCCTGGCAGATGTTATCCCAAACAAAATCATTCTTTTTCTTTAAAAGATCGTTGAGTGGTTTTGCTATGTCAGCATAATCCTTGACGAATTTTCTGTAGTAGTTGGTGAATCCGAGGAATCTTCTAACGCCATTCACATTCTTGGGTGGAGGCATTTCCTCCAAGGCCTTGAGCTTTGCTGGATCAGGTTGGACTCCGTTCTGATTTATCTTATGACCCAAATACTGGACTTCACCGCAGAAAAATTTACACTTGTCTGGCTGCAATGTAAGGCCATGTTCTCGTACACAAGAGAAAAATTTCCGGAGGCGAAAATAATGCTCGTCTGCGTCATAAGAATAAACTACGACGTCGTCCAGGTAGACATAAAGCTCTGTGCCCTTGAGACCCGTTAGGACTTGGTCCATCATCCTCTGAAAAATAGCTGGAGCGTTCTTCAAACCAAAAGGCATACGTAAATATTCGTAGTGCCCTCTTGGCCCAGTAAAAGCTGTTTTTTCTCTGTCACACTCATGAACCTCTATCTGATGGAAACCACTGGCCAAATCAAAGACGCTGAAATATTTCGCTCCACCCAACTGAGATAAAATCTCCGAGATATCGGGTAGAGGGTATGAATCTCCAATCGTTTTCTTATTCAGATCTCGAAAGTCAATAACCATTCGCCATCTTTTCTTGCCTTTGGAGTCAGCCTTTTTAGGGACTATCCACAAAGGTGAATTGTAAGGAGATTCTGAGTTCGCTATGATCCCTTTATCCAATAAATCATCGATTTGCTTGTTGACCTCTTCTTGATGTTGAGGTGGATATTTATACTGCTTCTTTGCGATCGGATTTTCATCGACCGTTCTGATCTTGCATTTGTAGCCTTTCACTTTACCCGAAGGATCTCCAGGCAGATGAAAGATGTCTTCGAATTCTTGGATTAACGCTCTGACTTTCTTTTTCTCAAATGGCTTTAGGTCTTCAGTATGGACGGAATTGTAGACTCGTTCAAGACGTGATTCACTGGCTGGTTCTGTAATCAGAGAAATATGATTTACTGTGGCTGACCTTTGAACCCCCGCCAAATCTTCCACATCAAAAGGAAAAATTTCTTGTGAAGTTAATTTTAAGTTTACTGGAACTTCGTTGGTATTTATGGCAACTGCTAGGACCCGGTATCCGTCAACCCTTACAGCTGCTTCTCCCAGGAAAACTCCCGACGGTGTCTTTACCCTCGGCAAATAACCCTCTGTTAGGCCGGAATTTTGGACTGGAATTGAAATGACCTGACGTGTTCTGGGTGGTAATGTGACGTTGATTTCCTCTGGACTCTCCTCATGCCACTCGACTGGTTCCATTGGTTTTCCCATAGTAGTAAGGGTCTTCGTGGTGTAGCGAAGGTCGACCTTCTCTTGATCGCAAAAAGCGGTCCCCAGAATTCCAATTCCTGAGAATGGAAGTTCCTCTCTGATAACATAGAAATTTACTGGAACACCTGAAATGATCAAATTTACAGTTCCAACAACATAAATTAACCCTGATGTGACCCCTGACAAGGTTTCTATATCAGTGCCATTTATTTGTATACTCCCTTCAAGTGCTGACTGGGATATGATGTTGACTTCCGATCCAGTATCTACCAAGAAGATATGGTCTTTCCCTATCAAATGCTGAATTTGTAGTTTGATTTTTGGACCACCCCCTGCATAGGAGACTCGAGCTGTTCCACATTTCTTCCCACATGATGGTAAATGAAAATGAATGGGAGAAAGTTTGAGTGATGATAGCGTTAGAGTTTTATCCCAAAACGAGATATGAGCTCGAGTGTCTCTCAGTAAATTTTCTCCAATGATGGCCTCATAATTTCCAGAAAGTGCTGTTAGTACATGGAAAGTTATCGGGACCCCATCTGCTATAGGGATGATAAGAGTCCCTCTTGTACGCATCTGTGTTCCATTTATCCCATGATATAAGTGGGTGGCGTCTCTGTTTACTGGTGCTCGTGGTGAAATAGCATCTTCTCGGATTGCGTTGATTGCTGAGCCAGTATCAATCAGTGCCAGAACTCCTCCGTTACGTAGGAATGGTCCACCAATGCGAATTTGTGGTCCATTCATAATTCTCGAATTTTGATTTTGATGGTTTAATTTCTGGGTAATGGTCCCGAAAAAAGTTGATGGCGCTGTGCTGACTCGGCTCCCATCGCGCCCGCTTGGGAGGCCGTGTTCCCGTTTAAATTCTCCCGATGTACTGGTGACTTGGAGCGGGCTCTCATCTGTGGTTGTGGCTGAAAACCCCCTTGCTGGGGTGGTCGTTCTCTCGATGGATTTCTAGATCTCGAATCTCGTTGGTTTGCAACTATAGTAACGAGAGTTTCCTTGATGTCCTTAAGGTCCACGTGGATAGTACCCATATTCGTCTGTAAAGCGCCTACGTCAGTTCGCAACGAGGCCACCTCTGTCCGGAGTGCATTGAACTTCTCCTCGGTTACCACGCCGTTCTGCTGATTTCCCACAACTTGGTTTATTTGTGATGACGCTGCATACGGGGGGGCCGGCGGCTGTTGGTAGTTTTCCGCTGCAAACTGTACTCGTGGCTGCGTCTGAAATGATTGAGTTTGATAATCATGATTATGCCCCCCCCCCCCTATAGTTACTTCTTTCTGGACTTCTCCCTCTGTTGTATGATGGATAACCAGAGTTGGACGGGGGATAACCCTGTGGATGATATTGTGGATGCTGTTGACACGGCGTTGTGTTGGACTGTTGCTGAGACGTCCCAGGTCTCGGCACTCTATCTGTTGGGAAACGAGGGATGACATAGGGAGAGTGCGTTTCCAAATATCTCAAGAGTGCATCTACGGTGGTCAGATTCCCGCTGATGATTGCATCCTGCACTGAAGATGGTGCGTGAGCACTAAAGCGTTGGACTGCTTGTCGATTTAGTATTGTGGTATAGTGGGCTACGCCCCCTTCACCGAATTCTTCTTTTGCTGCTTCAATTCCATGTTCTACCAGTACTGCCAATCGTCGTAAAAATTCTTCCAACCTTTCGTCTTCATACATTTTCAACATAATAATTTCCAAAGTGAAATAATTAAAATCACGATCTCTTTTATAAACTCTGGAAAGGGTTTCAAGGATTTGATCGGCGGAAGTAATGTCTATGTTGGCTAAATACAGGCGAGCAGGTTCTTCGATTCTTTGGAGAATCAACCGAATATACTCGTCCTTATTTGAGCCCACAGCTGTTGGAATTGAAGGCAACCGATTTTTGAAAGCTGCCTCAAACTCTGCGAAATTTACGCGATTCGAGGAACCCGAAAATATCGGAATGCCATTGGCAATGTCCCTAGCCCGAACATATTCATCTTGTGTACCAAACGCGCCGTTATTTGTTACTCCTGTAAAAGTGGTATGTAAATTAGCTGGTGCATCTGGCATTTTGTAATTTGTTTTTATTTTTCACAAAAGAAAAAATAAAGAATTTTTTTAAGAATTTAATTTTGAATTTAACTACTTTTTGTTTAAAAAGGTACTGGAAAAAGTAGTCGTGTCCTACCGACTGCGCCAAAAATTCTAGCTGTTATGTCCGAAGATGTCCGTCGCGTCTGAGGACTATTTGAATTTGTTTTCGAATACAAAGGATTGAATTATAATTTTTATTTTTAATGAACGCGACTATGTTTTGTACCTTTTTATGTCGTGTTGAGGGAATATGGGTTTAATGGATTTTTAGGAAAAAGGAGATCTTGAATGTTTTGAATTAATAAAAGAGATGTAATGACTTTAATTTGATTTAACGCAAAGATAATCTATTCAATTTTAGAAAATAAAAACAAGAATCTTACACTGTGTTTTTACATAAATTTACTGTTCGGAAAAGTTGGAATTATTTTTAATATATTTTTAAGAACAGTACTCACTCTTCGTTTAATGATTTGTATTAATATTGCTATTTTATTTGAGAGGTGATTCCCTCGACCGTCTTCCGTAAAGGCTTTTTAATACCAGGGAAGTTATCTTCAATCACCGATTTAATTATTATTGTTTTACTTAATTATTGAGATTTGAATGTTTTGAATTGATAATGAGTTCGTTCACAGTCAAGAATAACTTCACACCTTTATTCGAACTAACGGGAGACTACTTTCGATTTAAGACTACCGTTTGCCCATTAATTGATAAATAAAACCCCCTTTTACGGTTATTTGAATCTTATTAACAATTAAAGATCAATTTGGCGTCCCGTTGCCTAGTGTAAGTTTTCTTTAACACGACAATTCTACTTGAGGATTGGCGAACGTCTGACCGGAAAACGCGAAAATGATCATTTTTATAACCTTCGAAAATCGCCTGGTTATTGCCCTTTCCGAAGAAGCAACAATCAGCGATTTCGAAATACTTAAGGAAACAACGAAAAAGAACAACTGCAGGGTTGCAGTGTTGCGGGTTATCCACCTCACAAATATGAGGTGAATAACATTTTAATTCCTTAAGTATTGAAAAAAAAACGAATTTTGAAAGAGGAGTTAAATTTTGCTGGACATAACAGTGTTATCGTCACGTATCTCTCCTGAATTTATGATAACCAAAAAAAAAAAAAAGGAAAAAAAACATATTAACGAAAATTTCAAGTATATGTATAAGAATAACAGATTTATATATATTGTCACGTATTTTCTAATCCACGGAAAATTAAAACATTCGTGAAACTCAATAAAATCAAAATCTCAAAATAAATCAATCAAATCAAACAACGTAAATTGTTGGGCGCCAGGACGACCTTTCGTCCGAAAATCTAAACAAACCAAAAATATCAAAATTCAAGTCCAGGTGAATATCCGACTAGTCAGCAACAAAAGGATTTCAAAATCCTAATAACCGCGGAGGCGGCTGGATTCAAAACTCACCTGTAAATGGATCGAAAGGAATAAAGATTTCAAAAAAATTAACATTCAATTTTTGTTCTGTTATCTTTAATTTTAGAGCGATATTTTCTCTATGCTCTATTTTAAAAAATAAAAAAAATATGACAGCGATAATAATGATAAAAAGAAATATTTAGTTACTGAATTTCAATTTGGGTAGATAATATCAAAATTTTAATCAATGTCGGAACATAACAATTTAAAAATTCATTCAAGACTATATAATTCTATTTGTCAAGAACAAAAAAATAATAATCAGAACTAATTCAAAAGTCTCGACAAATTTTACAAACACGACGAACACTAATTAACAACACAATTAAATTGTCGTTAAAAGGAAATAGTCAAAAAAATTTTAATCACAATTTGAGTTAATTCTGATTTCCCGCGACAAGTACCTTAAGGCTCTAAAGCCGCATGGACGATCGGCGTCCTTTGAAAATGCGCCTTTATAATTTTCGAGCGATAAACTTGATTCAATAAAAAAATAAAATAAAAAAAAATTAGACGAAACAATCGCCGTTATTGAATGAATAAACAAGCAGAAGCGTTATATCCTGTGCGTTATTCGCAAGCCCCACTCCTTGTGCGACATCTAATATTTTGCCAATTCCATTGGCAAAATGCTTCCGAATGGAATTTTTATATAAATTATCCATGAGATTACAATTTATATTTTTCATTATTCTAGATGCAGTAACGAAATTTGGTTTCACAACAATTGTCATAAGTGGACATTTGCACGAAGTAAATCCGCTTGTAAGGACAAATTTAATGATGGTTCGATCTTTGGTGAACTTAATTTATTCATGTTTACCACAAAAAAAAAACAATTTTTCAATCATAAATGGAAGATCCTACGACAGATCTGAAAAATTGAAGTTCGGGTTCTAAATAGGATTTCTATTTTTTCTGAATGTCGTCAGAATGAAAAGGTCTTGTAGAAAAAATTGTCTACTTTCGAATGGTGAAATAAAAAATAGTCGTGTTCCTAGGGAGAAAGCTAAGAAACACCATGATTTTTGAAAAAACTAATTTATCGAATATCCTTACAAGAGACCCCTTCTGAAAAATCTGAAATTCTCACCATTTGTGGGGCTCATTGAGATGAATCTTTTAAGCTGAACTTGGATGTAATCGCATGGATAGTTTTGGAGATATAACCTCTTTTCATAAAATGGTTTTTGGACAATATCTCAGAAACTACGGGAACGATTTCGCCCAATTTCAATACCAAACTTTTCACTCATTAGATGCAAAAACTGGTGAAATTTGAAGTCTCTAACTCGAATAGTTTCTGAGCTAGCGTGTATAGTAAATTCAGGATAAAAAACACTGTAATAGAAATTATCTGCAAACGAAAAATCTGAGCAAAATTTACCCCGAGTGAAAATTGTGAGTTCAAATGAGATCTATTTCATCGCTGAGAGTGGGGGCTGTGAATCAATTTTTCGCGGAGAAAAGTCGAAAAAACGATTTTTCGAAAATTTGAATTTTCTCGAAAAGTACTCAACCGATTTCGCTGAAATTTCACTGACAGCAATTTGCACGGGGAGGGAAAGTACTGTTAAATTTTCGGCTCACCAAGTATTACCGTTGCTGAGCAATGAACCGATATCTGTCACACATACACACACACACACGCACACACACACACACATACAGACATTTTTAAAAAATGTCATTTCTCGACGTTTTGGATCATTCTGAGTCATATTCCGATGAAATCTCGAAATTGAAAAAAATCGCGTTTACAATGCTTCCATTCGGAAGCAAAATAATAATAATAATAACCAAAAATTATCGTCACATAAAATAAATTATTATCGCTGGAAATTAAATGCCGACAATGTAAAAAAAAAAAGAAAATAAATCACAAATTTCATTTAATTTTCCCGACAATAATTTTCCGAAATTAACAAAAAAAAAAAATAAAAAAAATTACGAGAAACGAGAATTCCCAATTTAAATTTCATCAAATTAAAGAAATAAAAAAAAATCTAATACGCCATGGAAATTCGTTAATGGCGGTTACCGGCGTCGTGAGACGCTAACATAACGTCAGAACAAAAAAAAACACTTTGCCGAGAATAAAACACACACTTACCGGAATGTTGTGTTTAGCCTCAAAATTTCAGCTCTCCTTCCATCCCCGGTAATCTCCAAATCCTCGGTAAAAGGTTATCTCAATTATATTAGTCGCAACTTTATTAATTGCTGTATCGCAACGATAATAATTGCTGTATTGCAACGATAAAAATTTTGCACAGCGGAAACAAACACGTCTGTATATTTTGCCACCAAAACGGAAAGTGAGGGAAGACGCCGGCGTGCGTCGAAAATTAGACCACAGGGGGCTCTTCCCATAATTAATCATCCAATGACATTTAAGACTTTCTTTTATCGCCGGTATTGTTTTACTTTTATCCCGGTAATTAAATGAATAATAAAAGAATAAATCTTATAGTTCCATGTCAAAAATTCCGTTAAAATTTCTATGATGATCTCTTGATTAAATTTTATCATAATCAATTAATATAGAATTAATGATGATTTTCCAGACGTCCTTGACTTCCTCAATTCTCTGCCAATCAAAATCCAGAGTCCAACGGACAGCTCCTCCCATCGATTTCCAATTCCTGCGTCGATAACTTCCTGCAGCTCTCCGTGAGACTCGTCCGTCCGCTAGCGCCTCCTTCCGTCATGAAGGAAAAACTCCGGCAAAAGCGGGAATATTCAAGGCGGAAAGAAATCAAATAAATCAATAAAATAAAAAATTATAATTGTCATCGTACTCTCCGTTCTGGTGGATGAATAAATGAAAAAAACTATTTTCAACGCGATACCGGTCTCACACGAAAAAAATAAAATAGTAACGCAAATATGGCGTTACAATATATATATAATTACACTGTTATCTTACCTTTTGAAGGAGAAAATTATAAAGAACAAAATGTATATATACTTGAGACAAGGCACCTTTCTTGCATTAGAGTCACTGTCAAACTGCATTCTCACGCCAAATTTCTAATGACACAGGCGTAACCCGATCATAAGGAGGGGAAAAAGAAAAAAAAAGAAAACGAAATGAAATTGTTTGCACGGATTATTTTAATACAAAATTAAAATATTCATTTTCATTCTACTTCAAAGTACATAAATATTCTCGATTGGCCCATAAACATTCAATTACTTGGTCACGAATCGGTAACAGCGATTCTTTCAGGGTGTCTTCACCATTATAGATTAGAAAATGTATGAAGTCAAGCAGATATGCAAATATGGCAGAAAAGGAGGGCAGTGTTGTGACAGCTTAGCAGATATCTCTTCCTTGCTTTGAATCCATTCTAAGAATTCTGTATCAGGATTTCTCTCCATAGTCAAGATAGCCATCTAATAAAAAAAATATATATTGTAACGTAATATTTGGATTACGTTACTTTTTGTCGTCTGGGCGCGTAATTAATTTTAAATTCTGAATAGTTTTGGCACCACCAATTGAGAATCAAAACAAACGAATCACGAGAGTTCAATTTTTGTATAAATTCTGTAAAACTAATGCCGATTGGTTAATTTTGTATGTTAACGCTCATTGGATTGTCGTCAATTGAGTTGATGTCTCACGACTGGAAGAGGGAGACACCAGATGGACGATGATGAAGGGAATCGACATTACCGAAAGAGTTGATTAATTGGATGAAAGTTTTGGCGCCAATGACAAGATTCATCGGAAGAATAAATTGAGACGTTTAGATGAACTTTGGTTGCATCCTTGGACTTGATAAAATTGTCCCAACTCTAATGTCATCGACTTGGAGTTTCTCAATTGTCTTCGTTGGAATTTATTGTCATTGAACAGAAGAAATTATTGTCGTCAGGTTAAGCTGTGTTAACTGACGTAGTCTGGGATTGACCAATGAGAAGAGTCCTTCCCGGAAAAGACGCCTTAGCCGAGTACAGCGTTTGCTGTCGGCAGGATTCTCGTTTGGTGTGCCGTAGAGTAAACACATGTTGTGTAGTGTCTCTCTGCACAAATTTGCATAGTCGCCATTTTCACGTTTGGACAATTAATTCATTGGAATTAATTGTATTAATTGTCGTTTAATTAATTTGAATAAAAAAAAAGTATTGTTCACGTTACAATCAATTTCGCATAATCTGGTGAGCAAATTTTTGTTTAATTAAATTTTGTACGGTAATTGATTTCGTGGTCGTGAGAATTGTATTTTTTTCTGTTAGCGTAATGACGCCATATAAAAAGACGCCACGAAATCGAATACCATTTATCGGCGAATTAATTTGATAATTTTGATAATTTTGGAAACATATTATTTTTTTTATAAATAATTTTTGGAACTCTCGTGCTCGTTTCTCGGGAAAAAAAATATTTTTTTTTAGAAAAATATTTTTTTTTTTTTGTTTGGATAAAATGTCGCGAATTGAAAATTATCAATTAACGGAAATATTTTGGCGTCATGGCCAAAGATAATTAATTGGAATTTATTTTGGAATTTTAGTCTCGCGACTTGGTAAAATATATTGAATTTTGTTTGTAATTATGTTTTTTTTTATTCAATATTTTGAGAAATTTTGTTTGATGAATTATTTTTTTTTATTTTCATGAAATTAATTCAATTAATTTCATGCATTGAGTATAGTTGAGTCGGCCTTGACACCTAGGGAATATCGCTAGGGAATTTCTAGTAACTTAGCGCTAGGGAACAATAGTTACTTTCGTTTCGTTGCGAAAGATGACTGTAGGTGGCAGCAACATGAATTTCTTATGAATTTGAATTTGAATGTTATTCTTTGAATATTTCTTTTATTTGATAACTTTATTATGCGTTGACGATTAGTTAATAAATTAATCAATTTGTTAATTAATTAAATTCTTTTATTTGATTAACTTTATTTTAAATTTGGTTTCAAAGAATTTGTTTGTAATTAATTGTTTATTTATTTTGAATTGTTTTATTTGTTTGAAATTTATAATTTTTTTTCATTTATTGTGCTGCGCACTCGCCGATGTAACGCAGGGGTTTAATAATTTATAATTAATTTTTTTTATATAAAATTTTTTATTTTATCCCCGAAATTGTTTTGTTTGGAATTATTTACACTCCTTATTCAAACCCACAACAGCGACCTTGAGGGGGAGACTGAACTAGTTCGTGCTGAATAAGGGAGTATTTGAGTTTGTGGTTATTTTATTTGAATTTTTGATTTTGTTGTTATTGTTTAGATCAATTTAAGATTGATCGGATGTTGAGATACATCCTGGCGCCCATTTGGATTTTGGTTTCGTTTTGAATTTTGTTTTTGGCTATTGGGTGCTTTTCAAGCGTGCTTAATTGCTGAGCTTACCGTTAGGCTCAGGAATTACGTCACAATATATATATTTTTTTTTGAATATTTCAATTTTAATGCTACTATAAATTTTAGTCTCACCTCTGATATTGAAATAAAAACAAAGTAACACCTGCCCGGTATAAGAATCGGTCACTAACTGAATGTACAGAGTTGTTTTCTGATGACACAGAAGAACACTGATATTAAAGGAGTTGCATGAGTCGTCGAATTCTTGGAAAGTTTCTTTTGTTAAATTAATGTTCCAAGAATTGGGGGCTGTTAGGTCTAGATAAAATCATGGATGTCAGTAGTATAGCAACACCGATTCTAACTCACCAATGACCTTGAAAATGAGTCATCACTCGTAGAGGTCATCGGTGGGTCAGAACCGGTGGGGGGGAGGGGGTGAGGAGGGGAATGGAACGTTCTCAAATGTTTCATGGGGATGTGTAGTGGTGGAAAGGGGGTAAGTGGAGGGGAGGAGGTTAGGGAGTTATTGCAGAGGGACTAGAACGTTCCATGGGGTAGGCGGGGGAATTTATTTCCAAGAATTTTTTTGTTGGAGGATCAATAAATAAGTCAGAGTCTGATACCTTTGAGAAAAGATAATGGAGGAGTGGGTGGAATGTGTTAGAAAAAATTCATGTCAATTAGGAAAAATAATGATTTTTTTATTTCTTTCAATAATCATGTTACATAATGTTTGGGTAAAAAACTTGCTCGTTTCACAAATTTGTAAACACCCTACAAACAAAGCAATTTTTGATCATTGGGTAAACCTGACATTCATCAGTGTGATCTGGATTAGGCTGGTAGTGATCATAGCATCTGCGACAATTGGCGATATCTTTATCTTGTCGATAAGCTTCAGGCAATTTCTCCCATACATCCTCAATGCTACTTGATGCGAACATGAGAAGGAACTCCTTTGGAAAAAATGAAATATCCTGAGCGGTCATTTTCTTGATACTTTTCAGCTTGCAAAAGAGTCTTAGAGATTTGTCAAGACTCGGAATGCAGTTGCACAAGTACCACTTTTTCAGTCGTTTCACATTATTACCAGCACATACGAATGCCATTGGTTGTTCTTCGTGATGATGACATTGGGAGGTAGTCAATTGACTGAGTTTCGGACAATCCAAGTCTTCGAGATTGATTACTGGCTTGGAGTTTTCAATTATTTTTTCCAACCACTTTTTCTTTTGCAGACCTTTCACATAAATGGAAGACACATTCTTCAGCATACGCTGAACGACGTCTTTCACATTAGCGTAGGGTGTAACACCACTTTCCCAGGAAATTCTGTGAAAATTCTCATACAACCAGTTGTTGAGATATTTATATTTGGCTGACAATTGATCCCAGGGATATGGTGGCTCAAAAAGAACACACTCAAATCGATCGTATCCATTGTCACTCGTTTGAATATTCACGATAGCCAGCTCCTTCACCACAAAAGTATTTGATTCACCTCTGAAGCCTTGGACGTCTACAATGATCTCCATCGTAGCGATTCTCACAATTGGAAATTCAGAATGAAACTGAGTTCCCTCAACAAAATTTTCACGCTTTTATAGCCTACTGCTGAGTCATCTTTTTTGGTAAACATCCCCACTACATTCCTCAAGGACATTGTGTTTATCCAGGAATTCATTGCATCATCAATCTATTACGCATCAGATTCTTCATAATTTTGATTCACATGGAAGAACTTTCAGTCTTCACCATGGATCAGTTGAGTCCAGACGAAGTAAAATTCCTGTGTTCTGTACCACCTTTCCTCTGTGACTATGATGAAATTGTTATTAAACACTATGGTGAAAATCCACCAGAGAAAGCCTGGACATTTCTCCAAGATTTCCTAGACTTGATGGAAAATTTTAAAACAATTCATCAACGTAGAATCGAGGATTCTGAAATACAAGTTTCTGCAGATGAGGAACCTCCCAAAAAACGACGGAAACGACAACGATTCAGGAAGAGGAAGAAAGTCAAGAAAATGAAGTGTGAATAACATGATTTACATTATAATGGGAAAATATATTTTTTAAAAAAATGAGTACATTGATTTTTAAATCATTCTTTCTACATTTCCACTAATTGGATTATATTCTACTATTCGATCATGTAAAATTAAACAGTAAGCGGCTGTATTAGCAGGGAAATTCTCTGATGACTCGAATTCCAGACGAATATCAACTGGTCCTGATTTCAGATATTCATTCTGTTTTGAGCAATCAATAACAATAAGTGGTGCATATTTCAAAAAATCAGCCTTATTCAACAATGGTTCAGATTCTTTACCATAGTAAGATGCTTGAAAGTTCGTATACATATCATACAGCAGTGCATACTGATTATGAGGAATATCGAGATTTAAATTTCCCTACGGGTAGCTTTGAGAATTTAAAAACAGTTTTATATCGCGAATCTTGCAGTGGTCAAACTGGCTGGAATTCTTAGTCGTATCGTTTTTACGATTTGTCTGGAATCCAACCACAACATATCGTGGCTTCTCCAGCTGAGTGGAGCACTTAACAACCCAAACATGTTTTGACGTAGCTGGTAACAGTGGGTATTCGTACAGTTCCCATGCTCGGAAACTCATTGGTATTGGAGCATCCTTAGAAATATAATTGAGCAGATTAATTTTCCTTGAATCGGAAACTCTGATGTAAGGTATCATCCACTCCATCTTTGTTATGGCTATCTTGTATCCTTCTGCTGCTGCTCCTTCTGCAGGAGTTTGAATGATGGCATTGGCATCTGAATTACCTCTTGTTAGGATTAATTCATGTTTAGCGTTGACGATGATCCGTTGATAATCTTCGGCAAATCCCAACAGCATACTCAAAGGTATAGAAAAATCAAAGTAGCCATCATCATCGGTGAGCCCATCTTCAAGCTTCCAGCCTGCATTCTCCATGAGTGAAGTATGATTTGGACTTTGAGAAATGAAGTTTTTCATGAGTGTGGTGAGACCAACATTTTTACATCGATCGATTTCCACAGCATTCAATTCATAGCGTATGTCCTCAAATAAGTGGAGAATTGCGCAATTAACGAGTTTCGTATGCGTCACATTTGTTCCATTAGCTTTCGTTAAGCGTCCATGAATGTGAAGTGTACTCTTACTGGGAAGTAAGCACAGATCCTGATGCTGCACACTGATTCGAATTTCGTCATTGTTATTGAAAGTAGCTGAAGCAAATGGCTGATGCGCATGAACTTCATAATGCGCGATGGACTCATCGAAGATGATGGGTTTTTGGATTTTCAGTATTTCTTCCATGGTTTCTTACAGTTGCTGACACAACAGCAGAAACAAAATTGGATTTTATCCTTTAGGTTGTTTTTCTTCTTTCTTGAAGTCTGAATCCTAGACTCTTCAGAAACTTGATGTTCTGAGGTGTTAGTCCCTTGCGGCGTTTTGGATGACTGACTCGTTTCGGACATGGTGATTCGCTTTTATAACCACCTCCAGATTTCGTATGGAACACAATACCCATACTAGGATTTTATGTGTAATCTGACTGTTATGACTTCTCCTCGAAAATTCACAAGTTGACCGTCCTGATCGACAATTTTTAGCTGCACGTGATCTATGGCTCGTACGGAAACTGGCAGGTAAATGACATGTGACGGAACTTCCATGATCTTATATCCTGGTGGAACACTAGGAAAAAATTCATGTATCGTATGCACTCGCTGACCATTGATATAGGCTCCCATAGTTATATTACATTCCACTCTCAACGAGTTAATTTTGAGGATAGTCACTGGAACATCGGATTCATGCAGAACATGTGGTTTAAGGATTCGGCGGGCAAATCCCAACAGTCCACCAATAGAATCCTCCTTTTCAAAGTCTATCGCTACATTACATTTAATTTCACTCTTTAGGTTATTATTGTTTGGTCGCAAAATAATGGAGATGTCATACACAGCCAGTTTCTCAATTAAGAAAGCTTCAATGTCTTCTATTTCGTAGCTTCCTGTGGGTATTGTGATGACTTTATCCCCCACATAGAATTTGTTGCTTCCAACGTCAATATTGGGAATTGAATTGAACGTTAGCAGCTCCACAAGTCCAAGAGTATAGTCTTTATGCGGTGACAACTCAATAGGCGGAAAGTAGTGAGCTTCCAACACTGATGATCGGCCGGAGAGCGTTAATGTGAACGAATCATTCGACATAGTGTAACTGATATTTGAATTAGTGTACATGACTATTTTATAATGATTCATCAGCAAGGAACTTCAAACACAAATGGCCACACACCACCGTGTCATAGTCTTGAAACTGATCGTGATTATATTTGATAGTGCTACCAGCACCGAAATAATGAATCAATTCTGGAGGTGGTTGGAGATTACCAAAACTATCGAAATAAATGATTTCATTATTTCGTTTTTATAGGCAACCCAGTGTGTGCCGGGTCCACTCGCATCATCCAGATTAACAATAGCTGATTCATGTTTGTGTGGTCCATTTTCGGGTAACTCATTTCTCATGAAAACTCCTCGAAAATGAGAAATGTTCATGGCACGTGCATACTTCATCAGGTCAACATCTGTAAGGGCTCGGTGTGGTAGCTTTATGCGTTTTTTAAATGAAGTCCCAATCCTTCTTTATAGGGTTTCATGTAGAGACCTCCACCCATAGCAATGGACTCCATTGTTTGGTTGTGACGTTTACTCTCCTGAAGAGCTTGTTTAGCAGCATTTGCATCATTCACAGCTTTGGCAATGCCTGCAGCGCCACCTGCCAGTGCTCCTGTTGCACTTAGTCCTGCGAAGAGAGGTATGAGGAAAGGTACTACACCACCGATCTTTGCGGGAACAGGAAGAATACGTGGTGCTATCACATTCTTGCGTCCACCAGCATTTTTCACTCCTGCTCGAGCACCTTTCAGAGCTGATTTGATAGCGTCCGCTTCTGGTCGCATTGAACTTTTGGCAGCTCGTATGATTGTTCTCAATGGAACTTTCTTCTTGACACCTTTGCCACGTTTTTTCTTCTTTCGGCTCACTTTTTTCCTGATTCCCATGCCTAGAAATGTTTTAGCTTTCATGGTGTTTGCTACGCCCCAAGCGGCTGCTTTCTCAGGCAGACTTGCGTCCTTTGCAAAAATACGTTTCAAGGCTTTCTCTTGGAGATTTTTATCAGCCACGTGTCTCGCAGCTAGGTTATCTTTGGTCTTCGAATAAGCTATATCGTGTTCTTTGCAAGCTGCGTCGAGGGGATTGATTCCTGGATCACCACGAGCTAGGCGTTCTTGCAGTTTCGTTCCCGGTCCACAGTACTGATAGCCCGGTATATGTAATTCAATAGGCAATTTATTGATGAGACTGTTAACAAGACCTTTTCCTCGACGTTCTCCTTTTTTGCGCATGCACTTCTTCATGTTCTCGGAACAACTGATTCGAAATCGTATAAATAGCAGGTATTTATAGTTCCAGTGTCAGTCGAGGGTTACGTTCAGTGGAGTGCGAGTCAGTGTACTCGACTCTTTCCGCTTTCAAATCAAAGGCAATGATCTCCTCGATTTCTTCTGAAAAGTGATAGTGAATGATTATCGTGAGAACTCTCGAGAAATTTCATTAATGCTACTTACAAATTTTTTCTGAACAATTGGAAAGTATTGACGTAGTGCTGTTTTCGATGAAGATACAGTCGCAGTCAATGATGGCAACAACAATGAACAACAATAGCAACAACAACAAGAACGTGAACTGTTTGCTGCTCCCCTGTGAAAAAAATGAAATTTCTCTCTCTATGACGGTTTCTTCATGGAAAGGAGTGAAAAAATATATTAGTGTTACTCACAATTTCTTTGGAAAGTATCGGCTTATTGTTGAGGATTGAAGAATTTTTTCCTTGATGACGCTGCTCTTGATGTCGTCAGGATGAAGATGATGACATGCTGACGACGATGATAATAATAACAACAACAACAACACTATCAACATGAGCCCGTCGCTACTGCCCCCTATGGAAAAGCTCCTTCAGAAATGCTTTTTCTTGGGAACTGACAAGAAACAGATCAGCATTACTTACATGGAGACTGATAGATATTGACTGTCTTCTAGTTGTTGACGATGTCCAATGATGATGGTCACTGAATATGATAGGCCCCTCAGTACTGACGGTAATGATGATCCTACAAGGACGATTATCGAAGGACTGACATCGTAGAGTATAAATGCGTGGTATTTATAGCTCCAGAATCAGTCATGGCTGTGAACTTCAAGAAACAAAGTATCCATCTACCAATCATGAATTTTGATGGAGTGGTGCCACGCAAGAATAAGAAAACGAAGAAACGTCACGGACCTCTATTACCTAGTAGTGTTCGTGCAGTCATTTGTGGACCCTCCAATTGTGGAAAGACGAACGCTCTACTGGCTCTCCTAGTTCATCCGAATGGCCTGAGATTTGAGAATGTCTATGTGTACTCAAAATCTCTGAATCAACCAAAATATCAATTCTTGAAGAGTTTGCTCGATTCCATCGATGGCATTGGATACTTTCCCTTCAGTGAGCATGATGAAGTCATTAAACCGGAAGATGCGAGACCAAATTCCATCATGGTGTTTGATGATGTGGGTTGTGAAAAACAAGACAATATGCGAGCATTCTTCTGCATGGGACGACACAGAGATGTGGATAGTTTCTATCTTTGTCAGACATACGCTCATATACCCAAACATTTGGTGCGTGATAATACAAATCTTCTGATACTCTTCCGTCAAGATGAGATGAACTTGAAGCACATTTATGATGATCATGTGAACACAGATATGCCACTTACACTCTTCAAAGATTTGTGTTCAAAATGTTGGAATGAGGATAAATACAGTTTCCTTGTAATCGATAAAGATCGAGATCTCAATGATGGTCGCTATAGGAAAGGCTTCGACTGTTTCATAAATATCACTTAACTAGTGAGGCATACGGTAGTTGTATTGTGAATTTGAAAGAAACAACATGCAGACAGAAAGTTTCAAGAAAGAGACAGGTGCATTATATCATATTGCTCAAGCGAGCAATGCGATTCGACGAAAACATAAAATGATTAAACTGAACAAGGACAGCATGGAGCAAACGGTACGGGACGTTTTGAAACCCGTGGTCGATCCTCTGGAAAAATTGGCCAATGCAGAGAAACCAGAAAAAAGAAAGAAAATCTCGAGTGACACTCACTCTGAGATGTATGACACCGCATTTGAGGATGATGATTTCCAATCCATCAAGTCATCCTCATCAACTAAGGGAGAATTCAATGATTCATCAGCTACTCTCAATGATTCATCAGCTAAAGAAGATACGATTGATGAATCGTCTAAGCTCATGTTTACATCGAGTCCGTCGACTTCTAGGAAAGATGATTCAAACTCGCTCCTAGAAAGATATCTCCAACGATTGGAGAGACCAAATCCACGAGTCGATTTGGACATAGAGTTTGGGGTACGACCATCAATAAAAGGTCCTAAAATCGGAGATTCCTTCGTGTATTTTGGTGAGAATTCTACAATGACTCTGAAGGATTATACGTACTCACTCACCCCAGGTCTCATTGAACTCATCTTTTCCAAATCACCTCAGATGGAATATGTGACACAGAGTGATAAAGATACATATGCGCAAATTTTACGCAGCACCAATGCACACAGAATGTACTATCGTATTGGCAATCGTGTTCGCAGTAATGATTCTAAAAAATATAAAGAAATTATTAAACCCGTTCTTGCATCGCCCACGAAAAAGACTGGAAAAGCTCTCCCACAATACATGAATGTGACTCATAATAATGTAGACTATGTGCATTGGGATGATCCAAATGAGCTTGTGGATCGGTTGAGATTATTGATGGCATCGCAAACAGCAGGAAATCTCAGCCACACCAATGAAATAATGTCGTTGATTGAGGAACTGCGAGAAGCCAATATTATTTATTGAGTCTCATAATGGAGAAAAGTATCAGTTTAATCATGAGTGTCGATGTGTTTGGACGTCAGCTGGGAAATAAGAAGAATCAGATTGTTGGCAGTCGAGGTCCCCCTAGTGAGGGATTCAAAACCACTTCTGATGGACATTATGACATGGATAAGAGACGCTTATGTAATTTAGCGGATCCGGTTGAGTCAAATGATGCAGTGTCCATGGGAGTGACTCGAACTTTGATACAACAAGAAATTCAACTTATCTATAATATAACTACTTCAATGAGAACCAATATTGACGAAGGAATTCTGATGGTTCAATCTCTCGATTCTCAGTTCCATGAGGCTATAAAGCAACAACAATCCAGCATTGATTCAGTACAAGAACTCGCTACAAAGAATTCTGAGTTCATTTCTTATCTGGATGAGAAACGGAAAACATTGGAAGAGTCAAGGAAAATCATTGTGGACGATACAAACTTGATGATCAAGAGTCTTGAATCCATCATATCTGAACAATTAAAGAGTCTTGAGGAGTCAATCAGCACAGGAGAAGAATTAGCCTTTCGAAATTCGGAAATAATTGCTCAAATTGATAAACGAGTGTCTGTATTGGAATATGAAAGACAAAAAAGCAGCAGTAGTGGAGGAACTTCATAGACCTGCTCGTCGAAATTATCCACGTCGTCATGTTGATGTGCGGGGGATAGATGAGACTTGGCAAGCAGATTTAGTCGATATGACTGCATACGCACGAGACAACAAAGGTTTCAAATATCTACTCACAATTATAGATATTTTCTCTAAATTTTCTTGGACCGTTCCACTCAAGACGAAAAACGGGAAAGATGTAACGAATGCTATGCAATCCGTACTGAAAAAGGGACGCATTCCTCGCAAACTACATGTGGATCAGGGCAAGGAATTCTACAATAATGAGTTTAAGACGCTTATGAAGCAGTATGGAATCACCATGTACTCAACTTTCAGTAATTTGAAAGCATCGATTTGTGAACGTTTTAATCGTACATTGAAGGAAAAAATGTGGAAACAATTCAGTTTGCGAGGCTCATACAAGTGGATTGATATTGTGGATTCTCTTGTGCTCACTTATAATAATACAAAGCATCGCACTATCCATATGAAACCCATTGAAGTGACAGCTAAGAATGAAGAGTATCTTCTACGACATGTATATGGTAAATTTGAAGTGAATCGCACATCAAACATTAAATTCAATGTTGGTGATCATGTGCGAATCAGTAAATTCAAGAACATATTTGAGAAAGGCTATACACCAAACTGGACTACAGAGGTATTCACTGTCAGTGAAGTGTTGAATACAAATCCCGTCACATATAAGCTGTTGGATTATGAACAACGACCAATTGAAGGTGGATTCTATCAGGAGGAACTCACCAAAGTTAAAGATCCAGATTATTATCTAATAGAGAAAGTCATAAGGAAGGAAGGAAACAAGTTACTTGTCAAGTGGTTGGGTTTTGATTCATCTCACAATAGTTGGATAAATAAAGATCAAATATGAATTATGTCAAGTTATAAATTTGTATTCATTATAAATAATAAATTTTTTACATCAATTTGCAAGCTTTTATTCATTACTCCTATGATAACCATATGGTACAGTATCTACTAAATTACTCAAAATTATTCTTTTATCATCATAGGCACTCAAAGCTAATTTTTTTTGACGTACAGAATGTACTCTATGATTCTTACTTTTAATTAAATATTGAAATTTCTTGAGATTTTCATGCTTAAAGAGACAGTTCTTATAATCATCGAATTTAACAGTCTTTAATGTTGAGCCTTTTACACCTTTAGCTCGCTTCTTCACCTTCTTCTCACCATGAATTTTAAAAGTGTACAATTTAGCACGCAAACCGATGAATTCACTCATTACTTTACCGTTGCACTCATCTTTCATTAGACCTAACACTTTTTTATTTTTCAGAGGAATGCCATACGGATTATTTACAGGATAATCTGATGTATCAAACTTCTCAATATCGCGTTTAATACATTCATAAATATTGGGAACACGAAATTCATATAAAAGACTGTCTGTATCTGTATAGAGCAATTTGGCTCGATCCTGAAAAGTGGGCTTGATATAATCATAATGAAAATCATAAATAAATATTTTTGAAAGATCGAGAATGGAAAATCCCACATAGATGGGCTTATTGAAGAAAATTTCATTACGATCCAATTGAATTATCACTAAATCCTCGTCTCAAAGATTGTACAGCTGTGGAAGTTTGGTTGAGCAATGAGAGCTTGAGCTCCATATCTTCCATCCCATCTTGTAATCAGTCTCACATCCTTTTGCTTCCTTACATTCTCGATGGTCTTTCCGAAAACTGCATTATTCATTAACTTGAAGAAGTTTTTCTCAAACTCATTGTGAGACTGTTTTCGTAGTTCTGTATTTAGATCGATGTATGGTTTTAGCCAAGCAGCCTGTTTGAATTTCAGAACACGATGAATTTCTATCAATTTCATTCCGAGTTTCAAGCACTGTTTCAAATTTTGATAATGTATCACATAGTTTTTCTTGGGTAACAATGTAGTGGCTAATTTTGAAATTCTTTTGTTGGGCGGTATGAAATGCTCAGGGCAAAGCGGTAAGTCCTTGTGTAATTCATGGAGTTCTTCAGGATACTCCAGATCGACTTCCAAGATGTATCCCACTTCAGAACCATCAGGAATACTCTCAACATCAATGCTCAGTGGGTCTATCCACTCAAATGACCCATAAGGTAAGTATTGAGACATTGCCGCTCCATAGAGATTATTTACATCAAAGTACATGAGATATGTACTTTCTTTCCTTGGATCATATGACGTTCCCATGTATTCATTATTAGCACAAGCATATCGATTGGAGCATTGCGCTACTCCTCCACGAATGCCCTTCTCAATGAACAAATGCATATCAATGTCTGTGAGGAGTTCCAGCTGTACACCTGTGCATTTGAGCATTGCATCAAATGTCAATCCTGGAGCTGTAAAGTAGTGTAGAGGATCAAGCTTGTAGACGGAGGAGCAATTACGTCTGAAATTTTCAAAGATATCTGCCAAAAGTAAGACATCAGTCTGTAGATAGAGGTCTGAATATTCTCCCAATGATTTGATGTTGAAAGTATTCCAAATATTCTGAGCATGGTCATAGTCTTCCTCAGAGATGTTTTCATTATTCAATCTTGAGTAGAACTCCTTTATCGATGGTAAATGATCTTCATCAAGTTTATCCCAAGAGTCCACATATTCATAGGGAAATACACCTTTCGTCGTCAACAATTCAAATTTCTCTAAATCCTCATCGCAGTATTTCCAAGTTATTCGCTTATCGCTATTATTCAAGTCTTTGGCCAATTTCTCCAAGCTACTCGCCATGAACCTGAACGAATCGATGAATCGGAGATTGACTTGGGTGCCTTCTACTTTTTTCGTGAATGAAATGTATTTCTCCTTGTTCAGTGGGAGCAGCTTTATGGAGCCAGGATATTTCTTAGCTAAAGCTTTGATGAAGAAATGTGCATCGTAACCGGATAAGTTATGAAATACCACTGGAATAGTACGGAAGCTTTGGTAATTCACATTGCACTGAGGATGAGCAGGACCGCGATACTTGCCAGTGAAATGACAATGATCACGATGCTTCACTTCAGCTACTGTGAATGGTTCTTCACAAATATGACACACTCGTGCTGTTTGATATTCGTAGGCTTCTTGTGGTGTTAGTGGCTCCATTGGTACATTTGTACTCAGACATTTGTCCACTTGATATGCTATCCTCTGTAATTCATCGATGAACCAATCGATGCAATCAGCTCCACGTTTCATCTTGTATTCCGATCGATTATCATCAAAATCACAGTGTAGATAAAATCCAGCACTGTGTGGAATATGCCTCTGATATAGAGTTTCATTTGTAGTTTCATCATCTTCAGTTACATCTCCAGTTTTCTCTACAATGCATTCCAAATCAGCGTAAATGACAAACGGCACCATCTCCTTGAACTTGTAGTTCTTGAAGGTGAGAATTTTATTCTCTTCAGTTGGTAACTTCATTCGACATTTGTTGATGATGTGACAATCATTTTGGTGTCTTCTAAAGGAATCCTCCTTAGTGAAATGTCCCAAACAGCGATCACAGAACCACAAGAAGTGCTGGTAATTTGAAATTTGTGATTGTACCAGTCGTGACAAATTACGGATCCACGCAAAGTGGTAGACTGGTTGTGAATCTGGCTCTGAGTGTACATTTGTACAGAATAAAAGTAGATGAATCGTCCGCCATTGTGATTCACTTTTACTCAAATAATATGGAACAATATCATCATTTTGAACCCCATAGATATTTATTGACAAACCATTCAAACGCTCAAATTTCGGAACATCTTTTATTTTCATTGGGAATTCAAATCCCTCGTAATTGAGTGCTCTTCCATCCAGTAAAGTAGCCCGAGAGTAATGTGGGTATGAATGTATACGCTCAGCATTTACATTAGACGGGTGAAGAGCTGCTGTTATTGCCCATAGAAAACAGAATTCATCATTGTTCTGAATATTGACGACAGCTCTCTTCAATTGGATATGTCTTGGGAGTGGAATGAAAGTATTCATTCCCGCTACAAGAGGAACGTATTTATTAATGTTAATCACAAGATTGACAACTTCAATGAGCGTCCAACCAGAATCTTTTTCTTGGAAATCCTCCACTTTCTCGAGTAGTCGTTCAATCAAGTGCTCATCAAACCATTCCTTAATATTCGTCGTTGGTAAAATGATTTGATTGCGTGTGTTGAAAAATTTCGTCTCTCTTATTGGTTCCCCGTTCTTCATCACTTGAAACTTGCAAGCGAGTATGCCATTCACCTTCAGATTTCCCTCTCGTTGTAAGGCATTTTTCAAGCGAACAGCTGTTAGTGATTTAGCATCTTTCAGGAAAGATTTAAGATCTTTGTTACGCAGGTTGACAACGGCACCAGTTCGGATTCTTCCACCGAAAGCACTTTCCATGTCTTTCCACAAGACTCTGTCCTTGACTTTTCGCGAAGAAGATATTGCAAGTGCTCCTCCTTGCTTCCTCTGTTTGAATTTTTCACAAAAGGCATGAATCAGTGAAACAGTAGTTTGTAAACGTATTTTATCTCCTGTGGTCAAGTGCTCTAGTTTTTTGAGAAGCTTTTCATAGAGTTTAATGTAATGATTACACCACCTAATCCATTGATCAGCCTCTAGAGGCACGGCATCTTTCTCTGCCTGCTCGAATATCTTCAAAACCCTCAAGCACGTTTTCGTGTCCATGTTGCCCTCTCAATTCAATGAAAGTTGTCTCAGGGAAAATGCAAACAAGTAAACACTGCACAATAACGCAACAATACCAGCAAACACTTGAAAAACACACTTCAGATCCATTAAATAATGGTTCTCTTCTGGAAACTTCAATTTCTTCTGTGTCTTCCTTAGGATAATTCTCCACAAGATCAAACTTGAGAATGATTGGAGTGCTGTCCTTTCCTCTATTTATACGCATAAATTTTCAGGAGAGTAAACAAGTTCAAGGTGACAAAAACAATCTTTGAATCTAGTTCATTCCGCGCAAAGATAAAAAATGCATCGATGAAAGCGGTGCGCTTCTATTGATGTAACCGAAAGTGATCGAATTACAACGCTCTTTGATATAACCGAAAATGCTTGAATAACAACGGATTTCCACGAATTGTTTGCAACTAACAATGTCCTTGAACGAACGTTTTCAACATCGAAAGATATTACGCAAAATTTCTTGGAATTATTTTTCATTTGGATATTTATCATTTTTACTTAGAACATTCTAGAACCTCCGATAGTTCTCAGAATTGTTTTTTCAACGAATGATTTATTAGTTTGGATGATGTTCTTAGAACTTTCTAGAAGGTCAGTAGGACCCTACATAAGAGCAGCACCTCATGATTCATGCTCAATCTCCAGTGCGCTCTGATCTGAGACATCAAGTTCAAACAGAATTCTTCAAGTGAATTTGTAAGAAATGTAAGTTTCAACATTTTGAAGAATCTCATTTTTGAACATCTATTTCTGAATCAATAATAATTTGATTGACTCTTTTTCTCGTTTTCCATAGATGGCTGGAAGACGCTCTGAACAATTCAACTGCATCAACAAAATTGGTCGAATGAACGATTTTTCACCAACAGTGAAACTCCAGGATTTAGAAGTTAACAAAGAATATGAAGTGAATCATTTGAAAATCGTGAATACACGTTGGGGGAAGAAAGTAACACTGGAATTAGACAACAGTTTCAACGTATTTCTGCCTCAGCGACTGTGTGCATTTCTCTCGGATTCTCAGGCAGAATTTGATGCTCTACAGTCTTCTGCTGCTCAAGGACTTTTACGAATGCGTTTTCTTGGTAGCCGATTCAACAGTTGCGAATTCTTCATGAGTTGTGAGAATGCTGATGATCAAAAATGACTTTTTTCATATTTCTTACAATACTCATTGTTGAAGTAATAAAGATCTATTCAATAAAAAAATGATTTGATCACGAATATTATTACTTTTTGTTATTTCTTCGAGTCACCATTCATCCTTACCCATCAGCTTCGTCTTCAAACCATTCAGTAATGTACCATATATAACAGAGTGAAGTCAGCATCCGCTTCATAAATTCTCCGAATAAAAAGAATAAGAAATGAGAATATCAATGGTGTAAAAACAAACGAATTGGAGAACAACCACCTGAATAGTGACGAAGACAATTTTACATGATTTTGGAATTAACTGCATCCAGTATCGCTTCTAGTATTATATCCTTATGGCTCATAACCATCATTAAGGAGGAACAGCAGCAAAAATCGAAATGCAAGATTAATTATGGAAAAATTCCCTGATATTATCGAATCTATTTTAAAGTTGTCTACAAAATTTCAAATATGTTCACCCTACCGATTCTGAGTAATTAATTATCGAAATTTGCCATTTAACGTAAGTTCTCATGTATCGCTACTTATGCGTTTACCCCTTGCATCTCAAAAACGCATAACCCGTATCAAATGTTTGATATCTATATTAGTTGATTCAAGAATAATCAAAGCATCAAATCTGATGAAATTTCACCCAGCCAGCGTTTAATTCTCTATTAATTCTCATGGTATTCTGAAATGCTACTATCAGTTCTTCAAACTCCTCAATATATGATTTTTGCATTCTCACAAATATGATTTCCATCATAAAGTCAAAGAAATTGATAATAATACCAATAATCTCAGTATATGTGGAAGCTCAAAATTCAATGAATGTTCAGAATTTTTCTTATCATTGCTCGTTGGACCAAATATGGTATTATTCATCATTTTTTCGTATTGAATGAGTATATCTGAGGATCTCCATGAATGCATAGTTTTATTTTTACATGATATTTTTGAAAAAAAACATTTCTGTTCGATAATGAAGAAGAAGTAAATTGAATACAATGTTAGGATCAATAAAGAAAATTCTATGAAATTCCAAAGATTTTCAAAAAATTCTTCATTTAGTTGAGGATACACATAATCATGCTCATGGAGATTTTTCAGAATTTTCCTTATCATTGTTTACTGAACCAAATATCATATTCTGTGGTTTTCTCTATTGAAATACTTTTCCAGAAATCTTTGAAATTTCACGGATTTTTCCTTTATATAATCTTACTAGAAAAAAATATTTTTCAAAGTGAATTAATAATGATCTCAAAAGTATCGATTGACAACGAAAAAATTCAGTGAAATATCAAAAATTTCTGGAAAAATTTTTCAATAGAGAAAACCGCAGAATATGATATTTGGTTCAGTAAACGATGATCAGGAAAATTCTTAAAAATCTCTATGAGCATAATTATGTGTATCCTCAACGAAATTTTGAGGATTTTCATTACCAGTGCTCGCTGAACCAAATATCATATTGGTCTTTAGTTTCCTGCATTTAAAAATTTCCCAAAATTGTTTGAAATTCTACAGATTTGTTCTTTACATAATTTTACTGTGGAAAAAAATATTCTAAAAGTGAATTATTAATGATATTGAAAAATCGATTGAAAAAAATGAAAAATTCCCTGAAAATTTGAAGATTTTTGAGAGAAAATTTCAAATGGAAGACTGATGGATAATATCATATAGTTCCATGAAAAAGGGTGAGAGAAATTGTAAAATTTTGTTAAGGATAAACATCATTATTCTTAAAAACACTTCAGAACTTCCCTCACCATTTTTCATTAAACTATATATGGTATTATCCATCAGTTTTTCATTCGAAAAAAAAATTTCTCAAGATTCTTATGGATATTTTACAAATTGTTTTCTTCACATTATCTTGATAGAAATTTTTCTTCATGATTTAAAAAGTGAATTCATAATGAAATCAAAAGAATTGATTCAAAAATCTTTCGAATTTTTACTGATTTTTTTCTTCTTTCTATTATATTATTTTCTCTTAAAGCGGTTTTTTTATTCCATAACAAGTCCTTTTTTGTTTGCAGTCATCTCTCTCAAAATGGATGATGTGAATAGAATATTTGATTTGGTATCCATGGTGAATCTGGTGCATCTAAACAAAAAAACATACATACATTAGATTTATCCATAAAATTTGATGAGAAAATAATGTAATGAATTGAATTTATTCAATAATTTCGTGTCATGAATTTGAGAAAGGAAATTATTGGAAATGATTTAATTAATTCATCAATTTCTTTCATCAATTTGAAGAAAAATTTATGGAAACAATTAATTAATAAAATTAAGTTCATCAAACTAAATGATTACTAAATTTATCTCCAATAATTTCCTTTCTCAAATTCATGAAAGAAAATTATTGACATAATTCAATTGATTGAAGTAATACCAATGCTTATGCACCAAAATTCGGTCTGGGCACTTTCTCGAAGACATGAATTCCATTGATTGTCCGCATCTTTGTGAATACTCCACCAACTTCAGCATAAATGTTCCTTGCAAAGTTCCCATCGCGGGTGGCAATGCTCGTAAGAACCTCAATGGCTTCAATGGGAATTTCCAATAACCATTCGTGAGGAACCATCACTGTATGATTGATGAAAACATACCCCTCTTGAAATGCGTTCATCTTGTTTTCTTTTAATGGGAAAAAATCAGCTGAAAAAAAATGAAAAAAATTTTGAAAATCAATTTTTTGAAGTCATACACACATACACACACACACACACACATTTTTTTTTTTTAATATCTCTCCGAACTCGATTTCGCACTACCGAAAAAACAACCGGTTTTTTTTTCCAGGGAGATATTTTAAAGATATGTGTATTTATAAAATTAAATTTGTGGAGATTCAAAATTTTCAACTAAATCCGACTTGATAAACACACACTAAGATATCATCATGCAAATAAAAACTCAATTCATGCACTTAAAAAAAGAATACTATCATCACCACTGAGTTTATATGAACACACAAACGCATATTTTTTTTTGCTCTCAAAAATCACTTGAAGTTGTTTTTAATTCAGTTCATTTATTCCAGGGAGATATTCTAGAGAAGTGAGTGTTAATCAATCTTCATAAACTTGGCTGCATCTAATTTAATCAACACTCACTGCTCTATAATATCCCCTGGAAGAATGAACTGAATTGAAAATACTGAAAAAGAGATACTAAAAGATTGAACACAATTCACACTTTTCGAAAAACGTCACTTCACCACCGCTGAGTTTTCAATGAACATGCATGCATCTACTTCACTCAAACGGATCACACGAATTTAGTTCCACAAATCCACACTTCACTGCAAAAAAAATCACTTCAATCCACACGATCTGAAAAATTGAAACTAGGTAGTATGAAATTATACTTACTTGATTGATGAGAAGTCCTCACTCTTGAACAGCCGAATTAATAATGAGCTAATGAGCTCTGAATGATGCACACTCTCCGATTGTTTATGTGAAGTAAAAAAAAGAAAGACGCATTAGAGATTTCGCCCGGCGAAATCAAAGGGAAAAAAACAATCCTTGAACGCTGGGATTGTTTTTCACCTCACAAAATTATTTTTATTCGAATAAATTATTATTCAAACTGAACTTCTTATCTCTTCATGACTATTTGGATCAATCAAGCCGCGAATTGCACAGTTTCCAACTCCAATAAATTCCGAGAATTTTTTTCGAAAAATAATTCTCAGAATTATTTTAAAATAATCGTTGAAAGAAAATATTTTCATAATTATAATGAATCTTCTAGAATGTTCCTAAAATGAAATGTCGCTCTATCTCACTTATTTTCTAAAATATCTTGTAACTTATTGTTCTTCATTCTATGGAAATATTTCGGAAAATGAGTGAAATAAAGCAATCTCATCCTGTTCCTTCTCTGTAGAGGATTTCCAAAACTACAAGAAAATCACCACATCTCGTTGACTTTCCATGATATATCGTTGAAGAGTTTTTGTCCTGTAAAATCAAAAGGAAACACAATCCTTTGAACACGGTGATTTTTTTTCACCTCACAAATTATTTTTATTCAAAATGAATTACGCAGTTTCCGTCTGCTAAGGATTCTGAGAATTTTTTTAAAAATAATTCTCGGAATTTTTTTAAAAAATAATTCTCGGAATTATTTTTATGATAATTGTTGGAAAAAACATTTTTCAGCTCATAATGAACATTCTAGAATGTTTTACAATGTTCCAAAAATGAAGTCGATCAATCTCGCTTATTTTTCAAAATATCTTGTACTTTATTGTTCTCCATTTTATGATAATATTTTGGAAAATAAGCGAGATAAAGCGATCTTGTCCTGTTTCTCCTCTGAATAAGGACAAAAAAATAAGGACTAAATCGCTTCATCTCACTTACTTTCCGAGATATTCTTTCAATTTCTTATCACATCCCCCTACCTATCTTCATTCTCATCTCCATCTCCACACTTTCCTATAGAACCTTCGTGAAGGTCGGATCCTCCTTCACCTCTTGCCCTTTCGATCCCCACACCCCATAGAACATTCGAGAATGTTCCATCCCCCCTCCTACCCCTCCTCACCCCTTGCCACCCGCAACATGTCTCCATGGAACATTCTGGAATGTTCTATCTCTCTCTTGCTCCACCTCACCCCTTCCCCTCTCCATATACCCTCCTCCCCTCCCAGCCTCATCACACCCCCATAGAAAATTCTAGAATGTTCCCCCCCTCACCCCCTCCCCCCACCGGTTCTGACCCACCGATGACCTCTACGAGTGATGACTCATTTTCAAGGTCATTGGTGAGTTAGAATCGGTGTTGCTATACTACTGATGTCTATTTTATCCATCGATATTCTCTATTTTGAAAAATTAAGATGTCAATTTTTATGAATCAAAAAGATTTTTTTTCTGTACACTGGGACGAAAGTGAGACTTTCGGCTCTCGCTGCGCTCGGGCGTAAGCTCACTTCCGTCCCAGTGTGCAGAAAAATAATATACACACCTTGGGCAGTAAGTAAGAAAGCCTCAGAGCACATGTTTGTTGACCTCGGCTTCGCCTCGGCCAACAATTACATGTGCTCTGAGACTTTTCTTACATTAATGCCCTAGGCATGTAATATACTATTGTTTCACAACACTTCGTGTTTTTCTTTGAGGAATTGAAATGAGCCAGCATTTCAACATCCCTAGATGTGGCAAGGTTGAACCAATTCAATATTTGACGCATCAGCTCATTCACTCATTGCTAATTTTTGCGGAGTTATCAATTTTGCAATATTGGGAAACCAAATTCTTGAAGTTTACGATTGAGTGAACGATAGAAGGTTTGCCAGTCTTTTTCGAGTCACCGAAAAGAAATTATTAATATCTCTTCAAGAACTAAACGCGAAATTGATCTGCTCTTGCAAGTTAATTGTCAGACCATTGATAGAAGTAACGTGACAAGTATTAAGTTGTAACACCGAGAGTTGGGTTTATTGTGACCTTCAATCGAGATTAGTGCAATTAATTGTTAAATAAAAAGAGAATAATTGAATAAAGTGCCGAACAAGAACTCATAAAGAAATAAAAAGAAATTCACATTAAAACCATTAGATAATATAAAATAGTGGATTCCGATCATCTTCATCAACAGAGGAATAATCAAGAATCCACAGACCATTGATTAAATATTCATAACAATATTTATGAAATTATACAAAACGATAATAACATACCAATCAACCTGTAACTAGCTATCGGATATTAAAATCCTATTATTATGCAAAACATATACAAAGTCTTCGAATATTCAGAATTAAAGTTTTAGGCTACAGTATGAAATCATAACATTCAGAAGAAGTTAACAAAAAAAGATTAAACAATCAAAGATCACTGAAATATTTCTGTAATTTTTACTAATTTAATAGTCTCTTCAACTTCTCTTGTGAACACTTAAGAAACCAAAATAAAGATTTCTAAAAGTATAAAACCGTAGCATCCGGTTTTTATTATCATTCTAGTTTGTGTGTTTGATTTAACAGAAAAGAAAATTAGTTTACTGATTGTTCTTGATGCTACAATCACATCTCGGACATAACACTTATGTCTCTCATTTAATTTTCCCATTCCTCTGTCTTTTCAGCATGAACGGTCCACTGGTAGTGAAGAGAGAGAGAGAAACCGGGAAATTCGAGAAAGAAAAAGAGAGAGCATGAAAAACAATGGAAAAATTCTGAATGTTTGATCCAAAAATTCGAGATTTTTACCATTTTCTTTTTCATTTTTTTCCTCATCGTTCTCATTCAATTTTCCCATTCTCCTCTTTTCAACATTAATCGTTCATTGATGCTAAAGATGGAGAAATACGGAAATACAAAATTGAGAGAAAAACCGGAAAAGAACAGAAAAAAGACAAAATCCTGCATTTCTTATTCAAAAATTCCGGACTTTTTCATTTTTTCATGTATCAGTCTCATCGAATTTTCCCATTTTTCTCGCTTCAACATCGATTGCTCATCGATCCTGAAGAGAGAGAAATGTGGAAATACAAAGTTGAGAGAGAAAGAGCAATGAAAACAAAATAGAAAAAATTCTGGATTTTTTATTCATAAAATCAGGATATTTTTTTTTGTTCTCAATTTTCTATCTTATCATTCTCATTGAATTGTCCCACTCCATCTCTTCAACATCGATTGTCCATCGAAGCCGAAGATGGAGACATGGAAAGTCAAAAGGTAGAAAGAGAGAGAAAATTCAAAAAAAGAATGAAAAAATCCTGGCTTTTTCGTCTAAAAAATGAGGAATTTTCCTCCTTTTCCATCCATTTCTCCTCTTTTGCTTTAGCAATTCCCTTCTTCCTCGCTCTCCCCTTTCAAACGCGAGTTTGTTCGAATACGGGAGATCCGACGATCGCCAATCCCCTCCAAGCCGCCGTGAGAGTAAGAGAGACACCACCTCGCCTTTCTCTGTCCGTGGCGATCATGGAGGGGATCGGCGACCGCAAGGTGAGGACGCACCAATATATCCGTGATTTTCTCACACATGTACGGCCATCTAAACGTGGGCTCTCATTGGCCCACCTTTCCACCCTCATATCTCCGTAGGGGTTCATCGGAGAGAAAAGTCTAAGTGCACTTTTCTGCTCCAAATGAACTCCTGTACCTGATATTTCAGGGTCTACCTCTACTCCCGATACACCCTGCATATTGGTTTATTGAAGACTATTTGTGTTCGATTCAATTCAATAAGTACTAGACTCCCCTCATCAAAAATGATACTGCTATGAAAATTTGCTTTAGCAATATATGCTCTAGCTCCAAAACGATCTTCCCATTTTGGAACTAGCTTCACAATTTTTCGCTTTCTCACATTTTCCATAGTTTTACCGAATACAGCGCTGCTCATAAGCTTGAAAAAATTCTTTTCAAATTCGTTCTTCGAACTTTTTCGCAGTTCAGTATTCAAATTTATGTAAGGTTTGAGCCAAGGAGCTTGCTTGAATTTCAATATTCGATGTATCTTGATTAATCTTAAACCTAAATCTAAGCATTGTTTTAAGTTTTTATGATGCAATACATATTTTTTCTTAGAATAAAATGTGGTCATTAACTTCTTATTTTTACTGTGATGTGGTTTAAAGTGTTCTGGACACAATGGTACGTCTCTGTGATAATTATGAAGTTCTTGGGGATAATCTAGATCTACTTCGAGAATGTATCCAATTGAAACTTCATTATCCATGTGAGAAATATGAAATTCGTCAACATTTCCCCATTGGAAGCCTCCAAATGGTAGGTACTCTGACATTGCTGCTCCATACAAGTTATTCACATCAAAATACATAAGATGAGATTCCGGTTTTTTCATATCAAATTTCTCCTTCATATATCGATTATTCGCTAGTGCATAACGATCAGTACATTCTGCTACACCACCTCTAATTCCCTTCTCAACAAATAGGAGTTTCTCTGGATCAGTGAAAAGCTCAAGTTCAACAGCTGTATACTCCAGCATGGCATCGAAAGCCAATCGTGGACTAGTAATGTCGTGGATCAAGTTTATAAAGTGATAAAAATTTACATCTGAAATTTTCAAAGACATCAGCTAATAATAACACATCAGTTTTTAGGTATAAATTGGAGTATCCCCCAAGTGTCGAAATTTTGAGTGTATTTCAGACTTTCGTGGCATGAGCATATTCTCCTTCGGATACTCCCTCATCATTGAGCCTAGAATGAAACGATTGTATGGGTGGTAACTGAGATTCATCAAGTTTTTTCCAGTCATTCACGTATTCATATGGGAAGACCCCTTTACGTATTAATAAGCGAAATTTCTCCTCATTATTACAATGTTCTCATATAATAACTCTGTTTGCATGATCTAAATCTTGAGCTACTTTCCCTAAGCTTTCTGACATGAATGGGAATGAATCGATGAATCTCAAGTTTATATTTGATTTAGGGAGGTGTTTCGTGAATGCAATATATTTCTCTTTATTTATCGGTAAAAGTCTTAAAGTACCTTCAAAATTTTTCGCTAAATCTTTTATTAAAAAATGGGAATCATAGCCAGAGAGATTGTGGAAAACTATGGGAATATTAAGAGATGTTTCATAATTCAGGTTACACTCAGGATGAGCTGGAACATGATATTTCCCCGTAAAGTGACAATGATCACGATGTTTTATAGCTGTACATGTGAATGGCTCTTCACATATATGACAAATCGTAGCTTTCTCAAAATCACAAGCTTCATCAGGTGTCAGTTGCTCCATTGGTATGATATTTATGAAATGAGAATGAGCGATCTCTCCAATTTTCCGCAGTTGTTCAACAAACCATTTTAGACAATCCGATCCACGATACACTTTGAATTCTGATAATTCTGATAATTCTGATAATTGGCCATTGAATGAACAGTGGAAGTAAAATGCAACACTGTGTGGTATATGTTTTTGACACGTTTTGTCATCATTTGTTCTCTTCAGAAGACATTCCAAGTCAGCGTACACAACAAATAGCATAATTTCTTTAAATCTATAATTTTTAAATTTCAATATCTTCTGTTCTTCCTTTGGTAAGAGTATTTTACAATTGTTGATAGTGAAACAATCCTCCCTATGGTTTTCATAATTTTTCTCATTATGAAAATAACACAAACATCGATCACAGAGAAAAATACGATGCTGGTTATTTGAGATTTGAGAACTTACTAGCCTTGACAGATTACGAATCCACGCAAAATGATAAACATTTTGCATGTCTGCCAGTACAGATACATTTGAACATAGTAGGAACGAATGAATTGTTGGTAAGGTTGATCGTTCTTTACTCAAGTAAAAAGGTACAGCTTGTTCATTATCATTATTTTTAAGTCCATAAATATTAATAGATAATTCATTCATTCTTTCAAATTTCGAGATTTCCTTCAATGAAATGGGGAACCTAATACCTCCATAATTGAGTCTACGAGCACTTCCAGGCAGTGTAGCCACTGTATAATGAGGATATGAACTCGTTGAACAGGAGTTATGTGAAACTGGATAAAGTGCTGCGATTACTGACCAAAGAAAACAATATTCATCTCTGTTCTGGATATTAACAATAGCCTTTTTCAACTGAATATGAGATGGTAACTGAATATACACCCAGCAAAAAAATTAAGGGAACGGTAAATTTTGTCAGTTTTTTGCTTGATTTTCAAATGGCTGTAACTCCGCCAAAAATGATCGTATCAGAATAGAAAAAAATCGTTGGAAAGCTTGAAGTCTCTACTCTTGAAATCTTGAGATGAAAATTTTTTATGACCATTTGTTATAACGAGATAGGAGAGTTGAAAGTGGAAAAATTTTTTTTCTTTTTTTTTCATTTTTTCAACTTGTTCCACGGACTTCAAAAAAATTTTCTCGACTCAACCCTTATGAGGATCATGTAGCCTGGTCTTTCAGTTTCAATTTCTTGTTTTTTTTTTCTCTACGACCCTTTGTTGCTGAGATATTGTCGATTGAATCAAAAAACACCCTTTTGTCTTTAATCGTCGATATCTCAGGAACTACTGATCGCACACCGAGCGGATGATGAGATTCGTAAACTTGAATGAATTTCCTGTAAGATTCTTGCACTGTTTGATTGAAAAAAAATTTTCTTCCAATTTTAAAATTGGTTCGAAAAAGTACCAAAAAATTGCGTTTTTTTCCTTTTTTGAAAATTGCCCTGCATTCTGCGAATTTTGCGAAAATTGAAAATGTTTCAACGTTTTTCTTTAGTTTAATGTGTGCTGGGACACTCCCTAAATTTTCAGGCCAATCGGTTCGACCGTTTTTTTTCCCGAAAGAACAAAGTTTCAGCAAAAATTAAAGGAACACTTTTTTGTGCCCTAAACACCAGTTAATGATGATTAGGGCCAAAAAATACTAATAACTCTTGCACAAATTTGCAAATCCATTTTTCTTATGTCTACGGCGCTGGTCGGAGAACTGAGATATCTCAATTCATGTTTCAATTCTTATAGGAGTCATAACCGCGGTTTGATTTCTTTAAACTGTTCACAACATGAATTTCTGAGAATTTATCTGGTGAGTGGCCTTGTGCGAAATTCCTCGCCTAAGATTAACAATGATAATGACTTGATTCGCAACTCTCTCTCTCTTTCTCCTTCCATATTCCAGGCACTCATACAAATACACACCTCTATCCTTTAAAAGCGGCATAGACCATCAGTATATAGTTCATTGTTCCCTTGTTATACTTGCTGTACGCTACATGAGTTAACATACGATTTTCGAAATGAATACTCATAAAATTAATGAAATCGCACGTATGGAGAATGTGTTGCCCACGAAGAAGTTAGACGATTTGATAAGAAACCATGTATACACCGTGGCTGCTTTCAAAGTACAGAATACACGATTTGGACCCAAAGTGATGTGTACATTGGATAAAGAGTTTACCATTTTTTTATCTCAACGACTCACGACAGCTTTTCTGGAGGATTCTGAAGAATTGGAGAACCATCGCATTTTAGCAGCAAATAATCGACTCGAACTAAAATTTCTTGAAGGGCCTTACAATCCATGTACTTTTATTTATAAAGATTTATGAACTTCTTTCGTCAAACGTATAGTGAACGATTTTATCAAAATCAACTAGAAGAAAAAGATTGACAATTTTATTGGAAGAGATAAGAGTATTTCAACTGGCACTTGTGAATAAATTGAGAGATATGTGAAACGTTTGACTTGAAAAATAAAAAAAATTTAAAAATGAAATGTGTTTTTTTATTTACAGAGCAAAGTTCCAAGAACAATCTCCATTGTTTTTAGAAAAAAAAAAATTTTTGTCCATTGCATAAATCTCAATTGGAATAATTATAAGATAATAATATGAAAATTTGTCGCATCCTTCTTTTTTTTTTCTTCAATCTTCTGTTTCCTCTCTTATCTGAAAGCAAAATGGTAACCAAATTATTCAATGGAGTGACTTAATAATAATAATAATAATGAACATTAAATGATATTATCATTGAATTGAAAAATACGTCATGTTTACGTTTTTCATCACCCAAGAGTATCCAGATCGCCTCTTGTAGAGCCTTGGAATATTTGACCACTTCAGCAGCCTCTTCTTTACTCTCTGTCAGCACCAGGAACCTGATGAATTCAGCCAATTGCTTTGTCACTGCAAATTTCTGAAAAACACGAAAATCACAAACCAACAACTTGAAAAATTGAGAAGTAATTTTTTCTAATTCTTTCAACCAAAATCTGTGTAACCTCCTCCTCCTCCTCCTCCTCCTTCTCTTTTTCATGGATTCACAAATATTTTCAGAAACAATAAGATCAATCTGGTCTTTCCAATTATCTTCAACAGTTCTTGAAATGAACAATTGAAATGATTTCAACTTTTTTTTTTTTTTTTTGGCAAAGATTCTCTAGATTTGTGCAAAAATGCTATTTCAATAATTCAAGAAGTACTGAATAAGACTTAATTCATTTATCACAGAGTTGTTGATTTTACCGACCGTGAATAGATTATTTTGACCAAAATTGCCTCCTTCTATTTATTACAGACTTTACCGACCGTGGATAGATTATTTTGACTGAAATTGCCTCAATTCATCTGGTTATTCGAAAGTAATTACTGAAATTACCAGGCATAAGTGATTTTCAACAAAGATTATTAAGAATAGTTTAGAATTGATTGAACGTATAAGATAGAATGATTAGATAAATGGGAAAACTGAACTCACTGAGAATCCATAGAAATGAGGGCTTAGAAAAGCCTTGAATTTAATCACAAGGTCTGAAGGCACCATGATGTGTCCCACCAAATCCCTGTAATGGTCCTTTTTGGTCTCTTTTAATCGGTCACATTCATTCGTCGACCATATTTCCGATTGTGCAAACTCTTCCTCGAGTGTCATGTATGAAAAGTCGAGTTTCAATGTATACATTTTTTCTTTTTTCACTTCGAAAACACGTAATTTCACGTTCTGTACAGGACAAAGATTAACGTCTGACTAACTAGAGCAACCGAAGGAATCTGTGAGTTTTCTCATCTCACAATGCTCTCACTTGTTTTCTCCCTCGCGACCTTCACAGTGTCGTAATATTCTCCGATGACGTGAACCTTGCGCTGGCTAGCATTAGGGGAGAGCGCAGTGGACACGTGTAGAGAAATAGGAGAAAAAGGGGTGGAGCAGCTATGTGAAATACATAGCATGCATCGAAATTTTGTTCAATATAATATTTAATTTTTTCAAGTTCTTAAAAAATTCTCTTCAATGCCATGAACTTCAGCTAGTGTGTATGATGGAGCCTGGGGGGAAGAGGAATAGATTGAGGAGTGTGGAGAAAAAAAGGAACGAAGCTCGGAGAGCAGTACTAGAAAATCACATACAAATGTTAGACTGAATAGAATTCTTTAAATTTAATTATATTTCAAAAAATCAATCGATACATAATGGAAAATTTTTCAACTCTCTTCTTCCCATTTGATTGGAATTCTTACTGCATCGTCTACAGCTGAAACAGATAAAATTGATTTTCAAATTGAAATTGTAATTTAGATATGAGATGAATCTTATTAGAACACTAGAAAAATCTAAGAAAAAAATTACCTCGGGATATAAATGAATGCGATTTATATTAATTGCATTTGATGCTGTCATATCTGATTGCATTGGCTCAAAGAAAACGGTGCCATGAGGACACATATTTAGCCTGGTACGAACTCCAGCTATTGTTACGAATGTACCACCTCGTTTCTCATGTTTTTTTACAGCGCTGAGAACGAGCTTAGGGAGTCTTTCCTCAGAAAATTCTTCTATCCATTCATGTGGTATGAAAACACGTATTGGTCCAAAACTCTTCTCACATTCATGAACATTTTCAGCCATTGATGAGGAATTTTCAGCTACCACCGATTTATCAATTAGCTGGGGATAATCAGCTGAGCTAGAAAACTCAAGGGAATTTATCTCCTCAGTTGATTTTTTATCATTCACCTGTTCTTGATTTTCAACGGTTTTAACTCCATTAATTGGCTGCTCACTCGTCAATGATTGTGATGATTCACTGTTCATAGTCGACGGATCTTCAGGTATTTTTTCTTCACCGCTAACATTTAAAAACGGTGACACAGGGAAGTCTTTCAATAAATAATTCAAATCGATCTATGCTTCTTTTCCAATCTCCTGGTGGTTAGTAGATGATTCAGAACTTGAGGGTGTTGGAATAATTACCGATGTTGCTCTTAAAACCATTGTTTCAGGGCTCGCAGGTGATTCAAGAATAACTTCTGGGCTTGCAGGTGATGCAAGGATCACTTCTGGGCTTGCAGGTGATTCAAGGGTCACTTCTGGGCTTGCAGGTGATTCAAGGGTCACTTCTGGGCTTGCAGGTGATTCACGGGTCACTTCTGGGCTAGCAGGCGATTCTTGAATCACTTCAGGACTTGCAGGTGACTCAGAAATCCCAGATGACTCAACTACTTCTGGTATCAGCCCCTCATCTGTGGCTTGAAAATTCAAAATTTTTGGGGAGGCTCCGCTGTCGCTTGACTCTGGACTTGCGGGTCTCTCAATTCCTTCACGTACTTCGCTCTTAATAATATCAGCTGGTTCATTCGTTTTTAAGCTTTCCAACGTCATATGCTTGCTATTTATCACACGATTCATTTTTGATTCCTCCACTTCCATAGGTTCTGTTTGTTTCATCCTCATCAAAATTTTTTTTATTGTATCAGGTTGCGGAATTTGCAACAGTTCTGGAGGTATTTCGGGATTTTCCAAAATCTCAGATGATTGAACTTCGCTGAATTGTTCAGCTGGAGCCACTGATGACACCCTTGCATTCTGATTCGTAAATTCTTCTTGTTCATCCATTTCTTCATTCTCTACCGTCTCTGGCGTTTCGGAAATTCCACCAGCATCTTCCTCGTTCTCCCTCTCCTCCTCAGATCCCTTCAGCTGCACAGTAGTCTCGGACAATTTTGAAAGATCTCGTGGAATGCAACGTTTTTTATTCGGTAAAGACTCTGACCCTTGTTGCTGTTTGATTAATTCAATAATCTTGATTATTTCAATTATTTCAGGCGATAAATCTCTTACGCGCACTGAACTTGATGTTGCCTTTCTTCGTGACATTTTCATTGAATTTCAATAAATTTAATAAATTTAGCACAATCCTTTTGCAAAAAGAAAAAAGTACCAATGTTACACGATTGATATTTTCGGTGAGAATGATTCATTGAAGACTCAGACTACGACTTATATACTATAGACTACGTTTATGGAAGCGTGAGAGAGATGAAAATTTAATTTTTATAGTTTCAAGTAGTGAACCCATTTGGGAAGTATTGCACGTTATTAAGGAATGGAGAGGGGGCTGAGGACATTTAAAAACTATAACCTTGAACTTGACACAAATTTCATTAAGTAATAAATACAGAAAACGTCCGTGTTTATTAAATGCTCTTTACATATGTTCATTACAATCAATTCCAGGATTTTCAACAAAAGTTGGTATAAATTTTATATAACCATGCGAGCATTCATAATATTTTGCTACCAGATTATTGAACATCAAATATTAACCAGGCGAATTGTTTTTCGCAAGATTACGCATTTGGAGAATAATCCCTTGAAATTCTCTACCGTTGATGGCACCTTTCCATTGGTTTGCAATTGACACTCGAAGTAAATCAGCCTCTACATCTGACTCGTCAATTTTTTCATAAAAAATGTCCCCGTTTTCTTTCACTGTGAATTTGGCCGAAACATGAGCAGAACAGACATGAATATCCTCAGAAGATTGTTGAGTTTTTTCGAGAGCCTCATTAGTTATCTCAATCATATCTGTTGCAGAAAGCTCAGTCACCCATTCCTTAGGATAATGCACTTTAACTTTTTGAGGCTTATGCTTTAAGCGGAGTCTGAGTGTACGATGAACTTCATCCATGGTTTGTTCTGAAAGAAAAAGAATACAATAGAATTGATTAATTTAAAAACTAAAAAACATGGAAAAAAAGAAAAATGAATCATAAAATTATTTATGTGTAATTACCTTGAAAGAAATAATGCAGAGAGTTCACTCCTCTTTCCAGTACGAGTGATCGAATAGAGTCACTTTGTTACAGAACAGCTTTATGAACTCATGCAAATTCGAAAAGTGGGGAGTAGCTATTCTTCAAGATTTTTATTATTGTCATTTAATAATTCAATTAGCCTCACTCTTCCTCAGAATTCTCAAAATCTATTAAAAAAAAAAAAAAAAAAAAAAAAAATTCTTCAATCCTGAATCGTAGAAGAAATTTTTAAAAAATCACCCACGATGTAGTAATTTCGTTCCTCTCATTGCTTTTATGGCGGTCAGTCACGTTTATTGTTTTGTCAACACGCTCCCAAGCCCTCAATGGAAAAGTGAGACCATGGACATCATTTTAGAGTAATGAAATCTCTTAGACCACCTTCAGATATTTGTATAATTGTCGCTACACTAAGAGTAATGAGAGCAATTAAGAAATAAGCACTATTTTTTTCGTCTCTAAGTTCTCACTCTGTGAACTCTCCTTCTATCAGCTACGCTGCTCGTAAATTCTCGACAAAAAAAAAAAACATTGCCTCTATAAGAAACATTGCACGAAAAATACGTTGGACCATGCACTCATACAGTTCGAATTATAAATATTAAAAACCCCACCTTTTTCGATTACGCATTTCTCATTCTTATAATATTGTGCTCTCGTTTAGTAGCTAGTAGTCGTTTGGGTGAAGAAGACCAGCAGTTTTCATTGTAATTAACGATGGAAGTTATTGTTGACTTGCAGTAGTTTGTAGGGGGTGAAAATGTGTTAGTGATGAAAGAACTGGCCATAACAACTGTACAATCAGCTGATCAACGCAGCCCATTCACAAAACACTTCATTTTCAGTCCACCTTGTGAGTGGGAAAGATAAAATTGTCCCAACTCTAATGTCATCGACTTGGAGTTTCTCAATATTCTTCGTTGGAATTTACTGTCATTGAAAAGGAAAATACTTAACGTCAGGTTAAGCTGTATTGAATGACGTATTTCGAGATTGACCAATAAAGAACGTCCTTCCCGGAGAAGCCGCCTTAGCCGGTGTACAGCGCTTGCTGGTGGCTGATTCTCGTTTGGTGTGCCGTAGAGTAGACACATGTTTTGTCGTGTCTCTTTGCACAATTTTGTATAACCGCCATTTTCACGTTTGGAATGAATTAATTCATTGAAATTAATTGTATTAATTGTCGTTTAATTAAAATTTAAGAAAATATATTGTTCACGTTGAAGTAAATATGGCATAATCTGGTGAGCAAATTTTTGGTTAATTAAATTTTGTACGGTGATTGATTTCGTGGTCGTGGAAATTCAATTTTCTTTTGTTAGCGTAATGACGCCATGTAGAAAAGACGCCACGAAATCAAATACCATTTATCGGCGAATTGATTTGATAATTTTTGGAAACATTTAATTTTTTTAAAATAATTTTTGGACTCTCGTTCTCGTTTCTCGAGGAAATATTTTTTAGAAAAATATTTTTTTTTTGTTTGGATAAAATGTCGCGCATTAAGAAAATTCAATTAACGAATATATTTTGGCGTTATGGCCAAAGCTAATTAATTGAAATTCATTGTGGAATTTTAGTCTCGTGACTTTGTAAAATATATTGGATTTTTTTTTGTAATTATTTTTTTTTATTATTCAATATTTTGAGAAATTTTTGACGGTCAAATTATTTTTTTCTTTTCATGAAATTAATTTAATTAATTTCATTGTTGACATATCATTGTGGCGACAGTTACATCTAGGGAAATTGTCACTAGGGGCACTAGACTAGGGACACTAGTTACTTTCGTTTCGTTGCGAAAGATGACTGTAGGTGGCAGCACCATTGATTTCTTGTGAGTTTGAATTTGAATGTAATTGTGACGGTTTTTACCGTCACAGAATCAATAAAATTAAAATAAGAAATAAATTTCATGAAAATCACGGTTTTGGTCGCGATTCGTGGTACCCGGTGAGGATAGGGCTCATTTGGAGTCAAGACAGCAAATGTCCAGAGTGAGGTCAACATATTTTGTGACCTCACTAATTATTTTTGTTTGTTTCGTTGAAATTAACTCCGAGAAAATGGAGAAAAAGTCAAGAGGTAGGACTGGAGAAGAGTTTCCCCAGTCCCAGAGATTATTCATCGGATATCAAGGCCAATTAGGGAGAACTGGGAAGACGCAGCATCCATTTACTTGGTCCAGCATCAGCAGCCAACTAGGAAGAATGTTGGCCAACAGTGAAGGAAGTTGGAGATCTCCAGGAACAGTGAAAAGTGTGAAAATAAAGACTAAAGTTATGTGTGTGGAAAGAAAAGACTAAAGTTCTCCGTTTATTATTGTCGGGAAAATATTGTCCGAGTTATTATGATTATTTTTGTACATTATTTGGAATTAGTTAGTTTAAGAGAAATTTAAGTAAAGCCAGTGACGTCAGGGTAAAGTAGTGGGGGACTCGCGGGACAATTGGTTGGGTTGGGCCTCGGCTCTACCGAAATTGAGCGGAAACAGCCGAGGGAACCCAATGCCAAGTCGTGGGAGAGAAGACTCGTTCTTCTTCTCCCGGGACACCGTGGCGATCACATCGTGTAGAGAAACGTAAAGAAAATTGTAAGGAATTACGTAAAGAAAATTGAAGTAAAGATAAATAAAGAGAGGTCAACACGGAGGAAAGACAGCACAGATAACGTAAGGTACGCGAGTCCCCGTACAATTAACATTTTGAGTTTAGAGTAAAGAATTTTGAGTAAAGATTAATAGTGAAGAATTTTGAGTAAAGAATTTAAAGTAAAGAAAATATCGAGTTAGCGTCTGTTCCGGGTGAGGCCACCCGGCTAATGTGGGATTTATTGTTGGTCATTCTGAGTTGGATTTTGAGTTAACAATTAGTGTGGAATAATTATAAAATTAATCACGAAAAGTTACTTTGAATATTTCATGTTTTTTTGCAATTTACGGGTATATAATTAATTCTTCTGAATATATCGAATTTATATTATTTGAGTTAAAATTCGTCATGAGTTTTGTGTAAAGTTTTTGTCGTCACGAATACCCAAATAGAGGGTATCGTCCCCTCTCCCCCTCGGGATAAATTGAGAGTTTCACATAAAAAAGCGGGTAAAATTAGAGTCTTTTTGGGGTTTTGTAATTTCGTTGATTTAGAGTAAAACTTGGGGATTTGTCGTTTTCCCCCAAGTTCTTAGAATTTCAGAAAAAACGACTGGCGCCCAGTTTAAATAAAGGGAAATTAATCGGGAGTAATTTGGGAAAAATTCGGAGCATAACTTTGGGTCAGTTTTGAGGAATTTCAGTGCATTTAACGCGTTGGCTCAAGGTCAATCAAGCCAACCGTTACATAATTCTTTGAATATTTTTTTTATTTGATGACTTTATTATGCGTTGACGATTAATTAATAATTTGTTAATTGATTGAAGTCTTTTTATTTGATTAATGTGATTTTAAATTTTGGTTTCAAAGAATTTGTTTGTAACTAATTGCTCATTTATTCTGAATTGTTTTCTTTGTTTAAAAAATAATAATCATTTGTTTATTGTGCTGCGCACTCGCCGATGTAACGCAGGGGGTTTAATAATTTATAATTAATTTTTTTTTATACAAAATTTTTTATCTTATCCCTTAAATTATTTTGTTTGAAATTATTTATGCTCCTTATTTAAACCCACAACAGCGACCCTGAGGGGGAGACTGAACTAGTTCGTGCTAAATAAGGGAGTATTTAAGTCTGTGGTTAAATGATTTGAATTTTTGATTTTGTTGTCGTTGCTAAGATCAATATACGATTGATCGGATGTTGAGATACATCCTGCCACCCATTTGGATTTTGGTTTTTGTTTTGAATTTCGTTTTTGGCTATTGGGTGCTTTTCAAGCGTGCTTAATTGCTGAGCTTACCGTTAGGCTCAGGAATTACATCACAGTTTAAAGAAAGTGAGGAAAATTTATGTTCTCGGAGAAGAGGAAGGAAGAAATTTGCGAGAGTTTATCAGCCATAAGCATTCAATTATTCTATTATCAGACTATGGCTGCCCCCAACATCCTATATTGCATGCCATGTACCCTTGCAAATTAGTTGAAGGGGAATTCAAACACTGTGCCCTGCGAAATGATGCCTATCAATATAATTGTGCTTTGGAAAGAGTGCTACGAATGAAAATTTGGTTTGAGAGTAATTTTTGTGCATGGCCGATAAAAGCATCGCCAACATTGGTTTTGCCTACATTGATGACGATGGATGATAAAGATTTATTTTATTTAACTGCTGATTTTCTATACAATTCACTGGCGTGCATGTTTATCGATGCTGCTTGGCCGAAATTAGCTGCTGACGGTCGAGAAGATCCAAGAATTATAAATTGTCGTAGATGTTTGAAACATTATAATCCACATACACTGAGTGGACCAAGGCCTATGGTGAAGGATTGCGAAGCGTGTCAATTAGAAATATTTACCGAGTATACACAAGCAGGTACAGTTCTGGATGGCATATAAGATCGCGCTCCTTTAATTCCGAGAACGTGTGAAGTTAAATCGTTTTTTCATTTTTCAATGCTTTCTATAAATTAATTCATTCATTCACGCAAGTTACTAGTGGTGATAAAAGTTGCTATTGAAGTATGAACAATAAAAAATAAATCAATAAACAATGGTTATGTATCCATACGTACATTTGAAAAAAATATCTACATTCCGAAGCAATGGATAGATAAAGGAGCCAGTCGTGAATTCATTCATCTAAAAATTACTGAGATTTTATCTAAACGTGTGAAAAACCCCCATGTTAAGTGGTTTCTTACTATCGAAGGAATAAGGGCGGAAGTAGTAGTGATGAATCGAAGTGGTCTCCATTTTATCCTTGCACATCATAAGGAGAAAAGAGGTACGAGATTCAGAATTGAAGAAGAAGGGACTTCCCCAAGCTGTAGTGATACCAGCGATGATGAAACTGGATGGCTGTCGACAACTCGACCATAGGGAGGAAAAAAAAAAGGAAAAAAAAAGCAATCAATACATAGATATATGCAATAATGTTAATTGTCTGGACAAGTTTCTACGAAATTAGTAAATCAATCTTGATTTGAAACATTTCTCATAAATAGGTTTATCATCCACCTTCTACATTTCAATGTGAAATGAATTTATGGAAGAATATATCAAAGTCTTCAGCTTGAATAAAAATTATCAACACTTATAATCAGATGAAATAAATTAAGAACTGTACTTATAATCGAATCAAAATAATGAAAATAATGCCTCTCCATAAAAAATACATGAACTACCTGGCACTCCACGCTTCCCCCACTCTCTCGTTCTAGCTTCTTGCTCATCGCTCATCGCTCGTCGCTCCCATATGGCATCTTATCTTCTCTCCTTCTCTCCCCTCGTCATTCTCATTCTTCTTCCCCCTTTCTCCTCATTAGCTCACCAACATCGTAATCGTCATCGTAGTCGTCGTCAACGTCGTTGTCGTCGTCATCGTCATCGTATACACACACACACACACACACCTCACGAACTTTCAAAAATCACCGCGAATTTTGCGCGCCAGGTGGCAGCACCTCTCGGACACCGAAAACGCCTGGTTCATATCCAGAACCGGCAGTGTTTACCTACTATTGATAGTGTGTATCATTTTTTAGGTGATAATCATGGATAAAAACTTCAGACTCAAAATTACTTTGTAACAATTTCTTTTATGAAAAGTGTTGACAAATATTCTTATGACAATGTATAGAGAAAAATCGATAATATCGAATTCTGTATAATGGAGAAATTTTCCTTCTTACAATGCACCTTTCGAACAAGTTGGATAGTTTCTCCTGTGATTATGAACGATCTGTAAAATCTGCTGTTTTTGATCTTCATTATGTGTAAGACACTCATTGTTTTTTTTTAATAAGAGCAACTCCCCTCTCTGCAGTATCATTGACGGCTTTCAAAGAACTGAATGTTTCTAAACATTCTTTATAATCTGGATCTGACTCCCAGTGGTCAGGATCTTTGTCAATGAATGTATGACGTCAATCAAATGATTCGAAAATGAAAAGAGACTTTTGAGATACAACATCACTGATTTGCTTATTGGCTATTGAATTAAAATCTTCCTTTTTAATGTTTAAACGTTTATCTTTGGTAGGAACAGAGTTTGCATTTTTTAAGTGACGCTACAAGTCTCAATTTTTCTTCTCGAGTTACCTCAGAATCGAAAAGAGATAAGCAGGCGAGCTGTTCATGTAGATACCAAAGATGCTTCGATAATTTTTCAAGAGCAGCTTCTGCAATTTTCGGATGGACTTCTCTGTACTGCAGAAGTTTTTCGAATAATTTCAAGTCACTATTAGGGGCTTTGATTGCACTTGGGGCTGTGAACCACGCCTCGATGTAAAATAATATTAAAAAAATACAAATTTCACGCAGAATACGAACTTCTGAAGCCCTCATTGAAAATTGGCCTCTAAACATATACATTTTAAGACAGTAGAGGGCCTTTGAAAGCCATCTGGCATGATGCATCGCACCAGGAACTTTGAAGTTGACTTCATCACTTGGTACAGCGCCCGGAAAAATTTGACATAGCGTCAGCAACTCTTCATAATCATCGCGGGGTTGATGAATCTGATGAAAGTTAAGGTTACAACAATTATCCGGATAAGTTCATGTATTATTTAGAGTGGAATAAAATGGATTTGTGTCTGAATTTCTTCTAATTTCACTAAATTATTGTTGAAATTCTGTGATATTAGTATTTGTTAGTAATATCTTAGTGTTTACCTGCAATTGGTTTTCAATGAAAGTAATTTTCTCATCCTTTACTTCATGCAATATCTCTTTAATATTCTCATCGTTTATTCCAACGTCATATTTAGATTTATCAATTTTCTCCCACTCGCTTTGAAACCGTTTGAGAATGGGTATATTGGGCCTATTTGAGGCTGGCCAAGCAACTTCAGTTACGTTTCTTAGAATAATTTCGAAGATGTGATGACGACAAGCGAGATATGTTACATCTCTGTTCAATTTTTCTTCCAATAACCTGCGTCTGAGGACTAATTAGGTTTAGTTTCGAACACAAAAACTTGAATTTTAATTATATTTATAATGAACGCGACTATGTTTTGTACCTTTTTATGCCGTGTTGAGGGAATATGGTTTTAATGGATTTTTAGGAATTTAGGAAAAAGGAGATCTTGAATGTTTTATAGAAGAGAGACGGAGATAACTGACTGAATTTTATAATATGTCAAACAATGATGATTCAGTGGAATTGACAATAAGGTTTCACAATTTTGATTGACGTTGAAAGTTTGGAATTATGATGTTTTTAGGTTGACGGTACTCACTCTTCGTTTAATGATTTATATTAAAAAATATTACTTTATTTCTTATTTAAGAGGTGATTCCCTCGACCATCTTCCGTAAAGGCTTTTTAATACCAGGGAAGTTATCTTCAATCACCGATTAAATTGTTGTTATTTTAATTAATTATTGAATTTTGAATAGTTGAATTAATTTGAGTTCGTTCACTGTTAAGAATAACTTCACACCTTTATTCGAACTAACGGAAGACTACTCTCGATTTAAGACTACCGTTTGCCCAGCAATTGATTAATCAAACCCCCTTTCTCGGTTATTTGAATTCTATTAACAATTGAAGATCGATTTGGCGTTCCGTTCTCTAGTGTTACTTTTCTCTTCCGTGACGATTCTACTTGAGAGGATTTTGATTTAGGGTTTTGATTTTACACCTTATCTAAAAGGTGATTTCTTCGACCGTCTTCCGTAAAGGGTTTCTAATTCCAGGGAAGCTGTCTTCAATCACCGTATTTATTAACTATTATATTAAGATTTTGTTTGAATTAAAATGAGTTCGTTCACAAACAGAGATATCTGTAACACTTTTATTTGAACAACAAGAGACTACCTTCGATTTAAGGCTGCCGTTTGCCCATTAACTAGCTAATGAGTCCCCCCTTGACGGTTAATAAAGACTTCGATTAGTAGTTAGATATCAATTTGGCGTCTCGCTGCCTAGTGCTTCGAGCCTCTCTCTATTTTGGCAACTCCCCCTTGGGAGCAGGTGAACGACTGACGAAAACGCGAAAATGATCTTATTTATAACATTCGAAAATCCCCTGGTTATTGCCCTTTCCGAATAAGCAATAATCAGCACCTTCGTAAATTAATTTAAAAAGAATTGAAAAGAAAAACTGCCGTTTTGCAGTGTTGCAGGTTGTTCACCTCGTGGTGAATAACTCTTTTTTTGTTTCCAAAGACTGAAAAATTTGCGGACATAACAGCCCCCTCTTGATAAGTTCCCACGATGAGAACTTGTCAAGAATAAGACGAAATTTTGAGAAGGAAAAAAAATCAAACCCAAAAATGTGGTAATGTATGGCAGATGGCCATGCGCGTACTGTTTTTGATTGTGGCGAGATTCAAAAATGCTGATTCAGTGCATTTTCTTGACTTTCGTACACTCAAATATCATTAGAAGTGAAATGAAGGTGCGACTTGTGAATCTCAAAGTTTCATATAAAATTTGCGAACGCGTCAGTCAGTCTCGACCATGAAGAAAAATTCGAAAATGCTGAGTCAATTCATTCCCTAAGTTCGTTAACCCATAAAAAAAATGAAACGCGAGTGAAGTAATTTAATTCACTGAGAGAAATAAACTCAAGTGATTGAAGTAAATCAACAACCCCGGAATAACTATCGAAGTTGAGTACCATTTCCCTATTACCTATTGATAATACTAAAAAAGAACAAGAAAAATACAAAGGTAATACAATAAATAATACAATATGAATTGAAACATGAAAATGAAATACAAATTCATAAAAACAATGAAACAAAAAATAATAACCAGAATTAAACAAAAACAAGCAGGAGCCCCATCACTTGTGCGTAATTTGAGAATCTTACATCTAATATTCTGCCAATGCAATTGGCAGGAAGCTTCCGAATGAATTTTTTAATTTCAAATCTACCATCACTGATCTTATTCATATTAATCACGTCAATTCATGTTCTTTTTGTTAAATAATATGATATCTATTTGAATGTTCTGAAGATGATGAGAATCCCCTCGTTTGCTATGAGTAACAAAATTCTTTTTTATTGTCATATTTCTACTTTTTGGAACATCTTGAGTCATATTCCATTGAAATCTTGAGCTTCAACTTCATAGTCAAGTTAGCTAACTCGAGTTTAGCCTTGCCCAAACTCAGCCTAATTCAAGGTTGCTTATGATAAGATTCTCTGCAATGAGAAATTTTCAAAATTTGCGTAACTTTGAATTTTTTCTCAATACTAAAATTGTACTACCAAAAATCGATACAAGGAAAATATAATGTATAGATAGCATGAATCAATCAAGTTGATATAAACTATCTCATTTCAGAAGTCGAAATAATTCTACCACAACAATCAATCATATCACATAAAATGCGGAAAATTAATGAGTACCGACGCCTAGTAGAATGGTCAATTATTCTCAAATTATTGTTCGCTAACAATAATTTCCAACAAATTATGATGATGTGGTACTGAACACTTGTACGACTGAAATCAATGCCTAACGGACAGAGGGGCGTAAATGTTATGCTTATAAACAGCATTTCCAAGAACCAGAACCAAAATATAAGTGCTGTTTATAATGTTGAATTATCTAGTATAATATATGTTTATAATGTTTATTATGTTGAATGTTGAATTTATGCGAATATCAATATATTTGGGATATACGATATTCTTCAAATTTGGCAAATGATTAAGTCACAACGACAATGGGTTCATCTTTCAATAAAAAAAAGATTACTTCACGATAATTAATTCAGATATATTGCCCTCCTCAGGGAAACATATAGGAAAATGGAAATTCATGGAGGATCAATTTTGTGAACGGTTCCCTAGAATTATTATTTCAAGAATTCTAAAAGTTATAACACAAATGACGCATAGCCAAGACCTTTTAACTCTCTGAGGATTAATCCGCAAGCTTTATCTGGACACAGTTGCTTTAGAAAATTCCTATTCAGGAGGAAGAGAGCAAAGACGGACCAATGCCCTTGATGCGGAATGATGTGAAAGTGTGAAATTTCACATGTGAAATTTCACTCTCGAAAATTGGAGGGAAACTTCCTGAGTTTTTCGAAAATGAGTCAATTTCGATGAGCAGAAGTTGAAAAATAATTCTGTGAATATATCTATTATAAATAATGATTTTTTTTTTAATGAATGAATTTATAGAGTCAATTTGATCGAAAATAGACCTTAACTTATCAGTTGCTATGATAAACATAAAAAAAATATGATTTATCGGCATCGGATGACACTCAATGATGATAAAATTTGAAATTCAATGAATTTTTCCATTCTAAATATAGTCAATTAGATACATCTTTTGAGCGATGAACTTTAGCGATATAATTCCTACATTTTTTGTAGGAAATTCAATTCCCTACAAATTTCTCCATAGAGTTTTTATCGTTACTTCAGCCGTTTCCATGATAACAAAGGAAATATGTCAATTATCGTGAAAATAGCCCAGGAAAAAATGTTCAGATCTGATCAGATCAAATTAGATCTGATCAGATCTAATTAGATCCAATCAGATCTGACAAAATGAAAATTTTTAACATGAATAGATCTCATCAGATCTAATTAGATCTGATTAGATCTAATTAGATCTGATTAGATCTGGTTAAATACAATCAGATCTGATCAGATCTCACTAGATCTGATCAGATATGGAAATCAAAATTAGGTGAATAGACAAACATGATCAGACAGAATTGGATTTTCATATTATTAAAAAGGGCAGTCATAGAACTATAAATATGGTTTCTTTTAAAATCTTTTTCAAATAAAAAATTATCTGTTAAAGAAAATTGGCAATGTGTCAGATCTGTGCTCATTTCATTATCATAGAATGTCATATTTATTTTCATGCATGATTCTGCATTCCATTTAGACAGTCTCAACTTTTCTCTGAAGTTATTTCCTCAAATTTTTCTAATCTTCTTCATTTATGACGATTCGAATTCTACTTGGTATCAAGAAATCGTGTGATAGCTGAGTGGCTAGAGTAGGAGACTTGTAATCCTATGGTCTCGGGTTCAATCCCACCGAGATCCACTTTTTGTTTCGATTTTTTTTTCTTTAGAAATTTTAATTTTCCTTCATTTGTTTAGTAAATAATTCAGATTTTGATTTATTTTTCATTCTCTCTAAAAATTTGAAATTTTTAATTTTGGATTTTGTGCAGATCCAATTGGATCTGATCAGATCTAAGGAACTCAGATCTAATTGGATCAAATTAGATCTGGTCAGAGCATGCCAATTTTCAGATCTGATCAGATCTAATTTGATCTGATCAGATCTGAACATTTTTTCCTGGGAGGGCTTTCAGAGCTGATACCGGTGAAACAATTCAGAATACAATAAAATCATAAAGGACACTTTTCAAGAGTGTCCAATACATGACCGATTGCCACCAACTGCAATGCAACATCATGAAACCGAACTGAATTATAGTGATTCACGTGTTATTTGAATGGGAAAAATTCAACGATCGAGAGGAAGTACTTGAAATTAAAATTAAGCATCCAAACTTCAAGGGGATTCGTGTTTCCATATAAACAACCAAATTCGCGTGTGTCAGCGGAAAAAAAAATATTGGTTTCAAATGAAGCACCCTATTCTATATACATCTTCCATCGAATTTTCAGTATATCTGATAGAGTAGTGATAAATGATGCCTTTTACGTATATTACCTTTTTCCCGTTGGGTTCCATTTTTTTTGCCAATATGAGAGAAATTAAAATAATTGGAAAATGCGTCCTTTCTATAGCCCTGAACTTCCTTCACCTTATCCATACAATATTCTCAAAGAAAAGAGAAGCTTCAATTCGAAGGCAAACGGAAAATACGGAGGATCTCGATTGGAGTCGTGAGCTCCTAAACAATTGGAGGAATTCACGTTTAACAATCAATTTATTCTTTCATTCTATTCCGGGGAATTGAAATGAACGATAGGGATAATGAACAGGACCGAGATGTTGGTGGACCGAATTTTCTAGGCTGAAGCTGCCTGCAAATTCGAACACGTGTTTAACATAAAACAAAACTGTCAAACGTCAGATTAACATGGTATTTGAATTAATTGAAGTGTAATTTGAGTTACTTCAATTTCCTAATCGCTTTAGTATTTTCGAAGTGAGAAAGAAACAAATACGTGGAATAAATTAATGCTGAAATCGTGTCTGCATTTATATCGATTGATAATCTATCATTGCGAGATTTTGTGAGAATTGGGGTGCATTTTCAACGAGAGGTAGTCCTTCTTATAATTCAAAAATTTAATAAATTTTCTTTTTCTCCGTAAAAAAAATATTTGATCAATCGAGATGATTACAATTTAATTTATTTCATTTAAAGATTTTTCATTAACATGATATCTCATAGTCTTAGTAACAAATAGTAGCATTAATCGAAAAAAAAAGTATAAATAACAAACGGTCGTAAATGCCACAAATTACTAACAGAGAGTCGTATCCCCAGCACTGACGTCTTTTTGGTTTTACTGGCGTTGAAATATGCCTAAATCCAAATTTACATGAAATACAATTTTTAAAATCCGTTGATTTGACATGGAATGATCCATATATTATCATCTCTTAATTACATGATTCTTAATGTGTATCGCCACTCCTAAATCCTCTTCATTCCCCGATTTTTGGATCATTCGTCTTCAATCGGTTCATACTCTGGTTTGGAGGAAGATAAGAGCTGACTTGTCCTTCAAGGCAAATTCCAAAAATATTAGAGTCTGTGATCTCCTCCATATAATTTGATCATGGAATTTGCGCTTATATTGTGGAGGAGAGGCGAAACGACCGATGTAGTTCCGACATCTTCAAGGCATCGTATTGCAAAGGCGACAAAAGTAAAATGGACTGATGGGATATCTTACAATGCTCGGGTGTTGGCATTTGCTAGTAAGCTCAAGTGATGATTTCGCTTGATATAAGTGGCCACTTTTCAATTACAGTTATGTAATTTTAATCATTTCCAACTGTTACTCAGAAGATTCGGACTATCTCCGGTCTCTGGCAGTGGACGAAAAACGGGTAATTTCATTCTTTCCCCTAGAGGAGAACAATTCTGACACTTCAACGGCATTTACATCTGTGGCTGCGCTGAAGGAATCTGAAAAGGTATCTATGGCATCTCAGACAGATATCGAGTTCCAGTCCATAGAAATCCGAGCTGTCCTGTGGAAATCCAGTACAGCCAGTCAGACTGACTATGAAATGCAACTGAGATCAGTTGGGACGCAAGTGGATCGTCTACAGGAAGATATTCTGGCTCTGCAAAGTGGAACCAAAGATGCTGAAGTGCAGACCGATCGATTCCAGAACATTGATGCTCCCCCAATAGAATTACATCATCGCGGCGTCGGAGTTGGTTCATTTCTAATTTCTCAATATGTTTCGCTAAACATAAAAGAACATTTTTTGTTTTAATACTCTCCAACAATCTTCCTATTGAAACATATTTTCGATCAAATGGCCACGATCAGAACAATTTCCACTTTCAACAGAGTGCATTACTTATGTGATCTTTCTTATCTTGGCAGGTCGATGACACACCTGTTGAAATTGATAGAGATGCAGCCTCCATCAAGGAAGATAACGATAATAGTGATGATGATGTTGCTGATGATGATGATGCCGATAATGATGATGATCCAATGCCCTCAGTGGTTCCATGGCGACGCGATGGTCCTGATCGGAAGCGCCTCATTTCTGGAAGTGAAGTTTCCGTGATGGCAAAAGAGGTCGAGAGTATTGTCAACAAATTCCAATGCAAGCCCAGAGAGCTCATCCGTCGATTGGTTAGATTAATGCTAACCGAAGACTCTTTGAGTAGGATCACAGTGACAGGATGTGGAGCGAATCGAAAGAGGATCCCATTGGAAATAATTGCTAGTATTGAAAGTAATTTGACACGGCTTATGACATTTCCTAGCATATGTCTCAGCAGGATGCTTTTCATCAATTTATATTTAAAAAAATGAAAATTGTAGAATTCATGGAAGAGCACGTTCAGCCCGAGTACTGGTTGAGTAAAGCCGAATTTCACGAGGTATTGAAGAAGATGTGTTCCAAGATACGTGAAAAGAGACGTGATAAGTGAGAATGTGTTGGCTACTATCCATAAAATAATTGAATTGGAAAAACCCTATATTCTTCTATGAATCGTCTACTAATAGAATAATATATTGAGATACCAAAAATAGAGGAGTTATTTTTTGTATGAATGATGAATGAATAGGATCCACAATATTGGGAATTATTTGTTCACCAAAAACGTAAAATAATTTCAACTGCATAGCTCATATTATGTGCCTAGGGCGAGAAACAGCGATGTGAACACAGTTTGCAGCCAGTGGTACATTCTTCCCTTAAAGGTCCTCTGAGAGATCCCCTGGGGAGTCCCTTTCGAGGTCCCCTGAGGATTCCCTTCGGAGATCCCCTGAGGATTCCCTTCGGAGATCCCCTGAGGAGTCCCTTCAGAGATCCCCTGAGGAGTCCCTTCTGAGATCCCTTAAGGAGTCCCTTCAGAGATCCTCTGCGGAGTCCCTTCAGAGGTCCCCTGAGGAGTCCCTTTAGAGGTTCCCTGAAGAGTCCCTTCAGAGGTCCCCTGAGGAGCCCCTTCAGAGATCCCCGGAGGAGTCCCTTCAGAGGTCCCCTGAGGAGTCCCTTCTGAGATCCCCTGAGGAGTCCCTTCTGAGATCCCCTGAGGAGTCCCTTCAGAGATCCTCTGCGGAATCCCTTCAGAGGTCCCCTGAGGAGTCCCTTCAGAGGTCCCCTGAGGAGTCCCTTCAGAGATCCCTTCAGGGACTCCCTCAGGAGTCTCCTGAGGGGCCTCCGCAGAGCTTCTGTTTCTCGTAGAAGTTCCGAAAAGCTCCAGAAAGTTCCTGGGAAAGGAGCCTATTATTTCCACTAATGCCTGTGGAAATTCTTCTCGAAATTATCTTCATCTCCTTTCTCGGCAACTCGCAGACCGACATAAAAACTTGTGATTATTTTTTCTCATGAATAAATTATGCATTTTTTCTGGTAAGTGCGTCTTCATTATCGCACTCTATTGAATGAAACATCTATTCATGATAAATTTATTCATTCATTCACATGTTGAAATACTCGTAGAACAAAGCCAAGTTATTCCAATATATACACATTATATACAATATTGCACAAGCAGTTGATTACAGAGGTGCTATTCCCAAAGCATTCTGGTTGAGTTGAATTTCACTCTCTTTAGGTGACAGCAGTGAGTTTCCGAAGTTTTCCGGAGTTTAACTCAACCAAAATGCTCTGGGAATAGCATCCCATTAGGCTAATTAACATACAGGCTGTGTTCTCCTTCGGACCAGTTACTGGTCAGTAGCAGGTACTTTTAGGTTTAGGAATTAGAGGCTGGTAATACTTCCTATTACTGTAGATAGGGAGTACTACCAACCTCTAGTGCCCGAATGCAAAAGTACCTGCTACTGACCAGTAACTGCTTCCAAATAGACCACACTCTTGTACTATCTCTTCATTAACCAAAACAATTAATAATGATATGTGCAGAAGATTTTCAAAAGTGAAGCTTCGACGATTGTCTCTGTAAAGGCTCTTTAATTTCGAAAAAGATCTTTCGAGTTCTACTGATGTTAAAGATGCATAACGCGTAGCCAGAGCATCTTCAACAGTCCACCTCGGAGGTAATTCATCGTAGATTTCCCTATTAACACAGTCGTTAATGATCATCATTGTCTGCAGCCCATCATTGACCTCCATGACTCTCGTCACTTCTGCATGGATTGAATCTCGAATTTCCGCATCTCCCATCATCGTATTAACGAAATTCGTGAGTATTCTCGAGGATTCATCTAGTGAAAGATCTCTGCCTTCTAAACGTTTGGTCGTTTCAGGAAGGCATGGAAACTTCTCAGTAATTCCTTCAAACTGAGCCTAAATGTCGAGGGATCCAAACTTTTGCGCCAACCACATTATTGTTGTAGCATCGCACCCAGAGTCCATTTCTTCCATGACGTCGTAGAAAATATCGAAATATTGATCGTATGAACATGCTTCGAGCCACGTACACCAGCGTGTTAGAATAGGCTCTGGTGGCATGGGTACTCCTGGGGCTATGTGATTCAGAACCTGAATCCGATTCGGTGCATTGGAAAAAACTTTTTTCGTCCTGGCAATGATTCTGTTGACAATACTGTATTCTGCACGAATCTGTCCAGCAATAAGATGCAGACCATGACAAACGCACCAAACATGGACTAACTTATTAAAGTGATAGTCGTTTTTCAACAGCCTGCCCGAGCGCATCATATATGCTGCTCTGTCGGTTGCGTAAATGAGAACTTTATCTCGTTGTATCCCACCAGGCCATAATTTCCGAAGTGAATTCTCTACAAATCCACAGATCGTTTCCGGATTCGCATTCTCCAATTCATCAACGTGAATCACCCGTGGAATTCCAGGACGGTCATGCATAAGTGGAGTGACGATTGCATGAACAATAATTTGTTTGCTGGAATCTTTCGTCTCATCAACGCTGAGATGTATTGGACACTGACCAATTTCATCACGAATAGCTTGTATCTTTGACTCATAGAGATTTTGTACACATGTCTTTCTCAACGTTGAAGATTCCGGTACTTCACGTTTCGTCCATTTTTGCATGAAGTTCTTGTAAGCTGGATTCCGAAGCTTATCCAAAGGAATGTCAGCGACCAGGTGCATTTGCGTAAGTTCCATCCAGTATGGATTCTGTTTCCGAGAACAGGCAGCTTGCGCTTCGGCACTAACTTCTGGGATTTCTCTCCGCAATCGCAGCCTACGTTGATGCATCAGAGAATCATTATGTTTCCTTAGGCTGAATAATGTGATGGTGTCTAAACTGACGCCACAAGATTCACACTTAACCAGATTATCAGCCTGCAATGAATAAATAGTGGGACCCAAGTCCAGCTGAGTACGAATCCTTTCCCATTGTACAGCAGTCCTGTCGTTGTGATTCTCCAAATTCCTCTGATGTTGTTGACTTGCACTGTGACTTACAATGTTACGCGTTTCGAGTGTGCGTAAACGTTTTCCTCTGCAAACAATACAAACCACTGCATCGCCATCCCATTCATAAATATCTTCTGGTAATTGTAACTGTTGACGGATTCTATTCCAGATTACTTCTCCGTTCATGACGTCTCATTAATTGCCACGACAAATAGTGTTATCAGAATGGAGGAAATCTTGGACAATCTAACGAAGGCTAGTTCGAATCAAGTCTTGAACAAGGGACTGTGGAAATGGTAGCACATGAACAGGATAGGATCTTGGATTTCTGGAAGAGGGAAAGGAGAAAAATGTAGAATAATCGTTGGAGATTCGTTTGTGAGAATACAAATATCGAAACAAACTAAATCAAATGAGTGATTGAAATTAGGTATTATAATCCTCAGGATTTTCCATTCAAGGATATGAATGCAAGGAAAAGAAAGTACTTCGAATAATTTCCGAGAGGGAACTTGAATAGAATGAGGATATGGAAATCAACATTTTGATCGTGGCTTTGGAATATCCCAAAAGGAGAATGAGAGAACAAGAAATGGAGAATTTTGGACTCTTTTCAGAACAAAAAATTATTTAAAAAGAAACTATCACTTGATACCACGTTTCCTCCATTGGTCTAGTCTCGAGGATTCTATTGAAAAGTTTCTACAAAGAATGAGCCCTCGGGAGACCGTATTTTAACCAATTCTGTACATGGAGATGAAAGTTAACATCATTGCCATCGAGTTATGAGGTTTCCATTTGAAAAATATCTATTTTTAAGGCATTTATGGATGCTATTGTAAAATCAGTTTTGGCCTCATAACTATCTTAAAAATCTATATTTTCCAATTCAGAACCTCATAAATCGATGGCGAACAATCTCATCTTTCATCTCCTTTCGAATTTTTTTACGCTGAGATCAATAGAACCGGAGATATGTTGGAAAAAGTGAATTTATCTCCAAAATCGAAAGGGGTGCCCCTCCGAACCTCGACCAAAAAAGTTGAATTTCTGAAAGAACCAAAAAAATCATTTCTGACACATGATATCCACACCATGTTCCCTCAGCTTCTCAATGGAATGGCGAGAAAAAGTCTATCTCTAATATTTCTATCACTTTCAACAGTTCTGAAGAAGATTTCAACACTCTGCAAAAGTTTGGACGAATTAGTAAAAAAAAAAATGTTTCAAGACTTTTTCATCTTCACTTAATCAAGTAGTTCCCCATCGCATGCGTTATTCACCATTCCGCTCTTTAAATAAAAACCAGTAAAACCAAAAAAACGTCAGTGCTGGGGATACGACTCTCTGTTAGTAATTTGTGGCATTTACGACCGTTTGTTATTTATTTCGATTAATGCTACTATTTGTTACTAAGACTATGAGATATCATGTTAATGAAGAATCTTTAAATTAAATAAATTGAATTGTAAGTATCTCCATTGATCAAATATTTTTTTTATGGAGAGAAAGAAAAATTATTGAATTTTTGAATTATAAGAAGACTTACCCTTCGTTGAAAATGCACCCCAATTCTCACAAAATCTCGCAATGTTAGATTATCAATCGATATAAATGCAGACGCGATTTCAGCAATTATTTTTTTCCACGTATTTATTTCTTTTTTAGTTCGAAAATACTAAAGCGATTAGGAAATTGAAGTAACTCAAATTACACTTCAATTAATTCAAATAATATGTTAATCTGACGTTTGACAGTTTTGTTTTATGTTAAACACGTGTTCGAATTTGCCGGCAACTTAAGCCTAGAAAATTCGGTACACCAACATCTCGGCCCTGATAATGAATGTGAAAGAGAGGAGAAAGTTGGCTCTATCCAAGCGCGGGGCGCTTGATAGAGGCCACTGATTGAAGGCCACACTGATTGAAGGACATGATCCCGGCCACTGATTGAAGTTAATAGAACCGGTCAGGAGAGAGTAAGAGAGTCATGGGAGAGCTGAGAAAATGCCTTGCCCCGTGTGACGTCACTTCCTGTGTATCTCACTGCATCACTCGTACAATTTGCCTTTTTCACCTGAAAATCGCGGGAAATCCTCAAATGCATTGCTGCATACTCTCTTCATTCATCTTCCCCATGACCTTTTTAATGAATCAAGGTAGCCGGCTATGAGGGAATTCAGGAGATTGGTCACCACTTGTGCGGGGCGCGCGGGTGGGGGAGTATGCTTATGCTTTAGCATAGGGATCCCAAGCTAATACCAACTCCTGAACACGAGAATAGACGCCATTTTTCTGACCTCTAATCAGATAATCACACACTGAAAACCATCATAATGATTTTTTCATTCCCTCAAATGTTGTCAATGTCATGGAAAATGAAAGAAAATTCATTGCAAAAGATGGGTTCGGGAACTTCGATAACGCTGCAGTTGAACTATATTTGAAACTGTATCCACACATACATACAGAGCTCTCACAGACATAAGCTATGTCACGCGGCGATGCCATGTTAGCTACTCGACACTTGAATTTTGATCGAGGAATTGTATAAAACCACAAATTGCAATTGTACAAGTTCTGCAAGACCCCAAAAAATGGTCAATTATTTTTCCTAATTGTTCAAGGAAGGTACTGATCAGTTTTCCAATCAAATGTCGCATCATTTTCACTAAGTCTTTTCGCTATCCGATAAATTTTCACCTCTCGGACAGTCTGAAAGACCCAGGAAACACATTATCTTGGTCACTAATCCTTAGGTGCTCCTGAGCCTTCTCTTCCACCCGAAATTGACCAGAGTTGACTCCCGTAACTGTGCGAAATTGAACGGAAGCAAAAGGGCGCCAATTATTTTGATGGCGAAGAGTGCTTAACTTCAAGCTAAGAGAATTCATCGTCGTTAAGATGTTCAAGAAAACCACAATAGAGAGCCAGAAGTCAGTTTTTCCTTATGACCTGCAGGTTTTTCCGCCTTTTGCCGATATCTCGACCGGGCATGCTCCTACGCAGTTTTAGCTTGAGGGCACTTTTTTTTAGCATAAAATCGCCTTCCATATCGCACCGGGATGATGTGGCTACGACAAGGCATGGTCCCACGATCAGAGGGATAGTGATCGGGTGCATTGCGTTTTTCGCGTTCGATATGCAACTGCATTGAGACAGCCGTCAGTAAGTTTTTCCTCATGACCTCGAGGATTTCGCCAATTTCTCTCTTCCTACTCATGAATATTTCCCTCTCTTGAAATACAGGTGGTGTTTGGTTATGGACGAATAACCATAAGAAACACTCACGCACTCACACTCACACAGAGCCACTCGAATTTCTTTATCGGTCATCGGCCTACTGACCGTGACCTACTCAACTTTGGCACTCGAGGCGCCACTTGATTGACAGGTGTTCTGACCCGCAATCTATCGAATGATAGATTAATTAATTCAGGACACCTGCCATATTTTCTTGGATTTCTCATTCTTATTCTCGAAAGAGCTATTCTCGCGTCAAGTGCAAAAGTGTTCTCAGAATTTCTCAGATATTCTCAATTAAAAAATAGTTAATAGAAACTCTCAAAACTCTTGATTATCTCAATTCAATTATTGTTAAAACAAAAGTGATATAAAATTGTGATATTTTATTAGTGCAAAATTATAATAAAGTTATAATATTAAATAGAAAATCTCGTGCACGCGTCATTTTTTAACTCACACCACGCTCCTCTCAAAATCCGGTTAAATCTCGCGAATCATTAATAAATATTCAAAAAACCAGTGAACAACTCAAACAGGTGGCGTAAAAAAACTACGTCATAAATATTTCCAAAGTTAATGAATATCATTTTTTTTGTCTGATTCTCTCCTGCGATTTGTTAATTTTGGTATTACCAATGTTCAGCAGTTTAGTATCAGAGCATTCGGATGCTTGAAGCGGTCATAATTACTCGATCTGTTACGTTGTGCTTAAATTGATTGAACTATTTATGAATTATTGGCATTAGAAAATGAGCACATTGATAATTGAAATACTTTTTGTTTCTCCACTTAACTTACGCCGTTCCATCCGCAATTCATTTATACTCATAACGCATCTATCCATATCTGTAGAAACCGCAGAATGTCGATCTTGCTCCATTATTCCTCATGTTTCTCTAATTTCCTTTTCCCATCTTTCCATAGATCCCTCTCCACCATACCATTCTTAGTAATCCCTCAATTTGGCTGGAGTTGATTTTGCATGATGGGTGCTAAGTATAGAGAAGATTGGGAGAGACGCCCAGAATTGGTAAATTGAGAGAGCAGAGATCCAGGAGACGCAAACCGTGCTTATTGTAGGTATTGTGAAAAATCTCTTGGGCCCAAATATTTATACTCACGGAACATGGTAAAAGTGGTGGGCATCTGCGCAAGGAAAGAGCAAATGTTCAGGTGTTAAATGAAGATATAGAACATGGAAGGGTTTCCGCCGGAATTTCTAATGTATTTTCCATTGTGAATCCACCAAATCCAATTGTTCACAATGCTGATCTCATGCAAGCTGAATCATCAGGAGGAGAAAACGAAAATCCTCTACAAGACAATAGCGTAATTGATAGCGATGATGACTCCCTAGAAGAAATGCCTGAAGAAGATAATCGATCTGTAGCAAATGAGAAAGATACCGGAAAACCTGTGGGGAGGGACAGTCATGCAGTTAGTGAAAACGGAACGTATAGGCTGTGACGTAATTCCTGAGCCTAACGGTGAGCTCAGCAATTAAGCACGCTTAAAAAGCCCCTAATAGTCAAAACAAAATTCAAAACAAAACCAAAATCAAAATGGGCGCCAGGATGTATCTCGACATCCGATCAATCTTATATATTTTTTTTTTTTATATTATTTCCAGTACTGTACATAGATTTCTCTTTTTGTACGTCCCCCCGTTACCCCATTCCAGTTTTTCTTCCAGCCTAACTGCCAGTCTCCTCCTATATCTCACCCTTTCCTGCCCTATTTGCGAGTGCCATGGATCGACTTTCTATTACTGCACCGCATTTGCCGTGAACCAGGGGAAACCATGGAAAACCCTGATCAGCGCAGTCGGATTCATACAGAGCCTTAATGTGCCTTTCTGTCACGCTGACGAGAAAGGCACATTAATTCTCTGTAGTCACACCTCACCGTTCAGTTTGTTCTTCGAATCTGTGTACGGCAAGCGGTCACCCATCCAAGTAGTAACCAGACGCAATGCTGCTTAACCCGGTAGATCCGCCGAGCCGTACACAGACCGAACAGCCAAACTGCCGGTTCCGATCAATCTTATATTGATCTTAATAACGACAACAAATTAAAACAAGCAGGTGCTTCACCCTATGGGCATTTTTCGTAAATTTCCACCTCCGTTATCCACTCTATGACGTCTTCACTATTGAAGAATTAATCACGAAAAACATTTAATATTATGCCAATGCAATTAGCATAAGGCTTCCGAATGGATTTTCAACTCTTCATTTTTCATAACTTTGAAAATGAAACTCAAGCAACAATTTTGCTATTGAAAAACCTCGAACCCTTGAACACCAGAGGAAGCTTGATTCTTCAACTATTTTATTTTGAGTGATGATTTCATTTTGAATAACACTTCGGATAATAAATATAACATATAGTACAGAATAAATATAAGATTCATTTCAAATTAAAAATCTGGAAATTAGAGTTTAAGTATCAGGAAGTATTTCCAGTTCTTCTCGTTATTCTATCAGGATGAATACCGTCTTATTTATTTAGCAAAGATTATCTACTTTCTAATGATGAAATGATAAATACTAGTGACCTTAAAAAAAATTGAAAAAATTTGGATTCCTAAAGAAAGAAAAAATTTCAGCATTCTTGTAGAAGGATCCTTTGAAAAATCTGAAATTTTTAAAATTGGTGATGGTCATCTATATTGATCTTTCAAGCTCAACTTGGATATGGTCAGACAAGCACTTCCGTGCATACACGCTCATTGCATGGAATAGTTTCTCAACAATATCTCAGGAGCTGTTCAGTCGATTGCGCTGAAATTTGATACCGGAATTCGCACTCATAAGGTGTACAAACACACGAAATTTGAAGTCTCTAACTCAAATATTCTTTAAGTTATCGCGATAATCATGATTTTTCAAAAATCACAGTAAAGCAAGCAGGCGGCCGGCCCCTGAGCGTTACTTGTAAGTTTCAGCACTATGCTTAAATTTCATATTCTGCCAATGCAATTGGCAGACAGCTTCCGAATGTAGTTTTCAATTTCATAAGCTGCCAATAACTACCGTGATGCATCTGAATTAGGTTAATTTGCGTTATTTAGCATGAAGATAGTAAGAATGAAATATCCTTACTTTTTTACTACCCTTATTCCCCTTATGCCCCGAATTTTACTGTTAGAACATTGTTTTTATTTGAAATCTACTTCTAAATCAAAATAGACGTCTCAATATAATCTGTCCCCCTTAAATAATGATATTTCATTTAAAAAAATCAATGTTTTACAAAAATTTAGATCATACAATAAAATTTGAAAATTTTAAAAAATGAATTTCAGGTTTTAATTAGTCTTTCTCGTTGTCATAGTAAAATGATAATGGGGCCATTTTTTAGGAAAAATTGTCTACTTTTCAATTATTAAATAAAAAATACTAGCGTTTCTAGGGAAAAAATTGAAATTTGTGGAACTATTTGTAGAACTATTTATTTGAGCGAAAATCTGAAATTATCAGCATTTGTTAAGCTCGTCTAAGCGAATATTTTAAGCCAAACTTGGGCGAAATCGGTCCAGTAGTTCCAGAGATAGAGTGTCTATTCATTTAATGGTTTATCAAGAATATCTCAGGAGCTACTGGACCGATTTCGCCCAGATTCAATCCCAAAGGTCTCACTCATAAGATATACAAACCCACGAAATTTGAAGTTTCTAACTCAAATATTTTTTTAGTTATCGTGTTGCACATGATTTTCAAAAAAATACATGTTTGTTAAAATACCGGATAAACCAAAAATTTGAGCGCTCGCCACCTCCAGGGTTTAATGTGCGCCTTATCAATGCGCATCTCCTCGCTGAGGATGGATGCTGTCAAATAATTTTTCGCAGAGAAAACTCGAAAAAACCATTTTTCAATAATTGGCTTTTTCTCGGGAACCATTCGGACGATTGAGCTGAAATTTCTGGGAGCACATGGTGCACACGTGGTAAATATACCGTAAAATTTTCAAGTCGATACATACAGCCGTTATTAAGAAAGGCGATGGAATGTGTCATCACACACACACACACACGCACACACACACATACGGACATACGTACAGACGACCCCAAAAAAATATTTTTTTTCGACGTTTCTCATCATTTGGAGTCATATTCCGATGAAATCTCAAGTTCGAAAAAAATCACGATTACAATGCTTCCATTCGGAAGCAAAAATATAATTAAAAAAAGTAAAAATGGGAGCACTGGTCACCCTCGGGGTTTAATGTGCGCCCTATTCGTGCGCATCTCCTCGTGTAGGATAGACGCTGTAAATTGATTTTTCGCTAAGAAAACTCGAAAAAACGATTTTTTGATGATTCACTTCTTCTCGAGAACCATTGAACCGATTTAGCTGAAATTCAATAGCAAAGTTGGCACTCATAAGATGCATAAACACGCCAAATTTAAAGTCTCTAGCTCGAATATTTTTTAAGTTATCGCAATAACCGCGATTTTTCAAAAATCATAGTAAAAAAAATATTGAAAAAAAAAATAAAAATCGGAGCCCTGGTCACCCGTGGGGTTTAATGTGCGCCTCATCCACGCGCATCTCCTCGCGGAGGATGGATGCTGTGAGTTGATTTTTCGCTGAGAAAACTCGAAAAAACGATTTTTTGACAATTCACTTTTTCTCGAGAATCATTGAACCGAGTTAGCTGAAATTTCGCAGAGAGCATTGCGCTCACATAGTGAATATTCCCTCAAAATTTCATATCGATACATGCAGCCATTTCCGCATGAAGTGCTGGAACGTGTTATCACACACATACATACACACAGACATGTAAAAAAATATTTTTTTCCGACATTTTAGATCATTTGGAGTCATAATCCGATGAAATCTCAAATTCGAAAAAAATGACGATTATAATGCTTCCATTCGGAAGCAAAACAAGCAGAAGCTTCACCCCATGGGCATTTTCGTAAATTTCAACCCTCATTATTTACTTGATAATGTCTTTACTATTACAAAATTTATCATGAAGAACATTTAATATTATGCCAATACCATTGGCATGAAGCTTCCGAATGGAACTTTTCACTCTTCATTTTTCATAAATTCAAAATGATATCAGGATGAATACGGTCTTATTTATTGAGCAAAGATCATCTACTTTCTAATGATGAAATGATAAATACTAGTGACCTTGAAAAAATTGAAAAAAATTTGAATTTCTGAAGAAGAAAGAAATTTCAGCATTCTTGTAGAAGAATCCTTTGAAGAATCTGACATTTTTGAGATTGGTGATGGTCATCTAGATTGATCTTTCAAGCTCAACTTGGATATGGTCAGACAAGCAATTCCGTGCATATACGCTCATTGCATGGAATAATTTTTCAAAAATATCTCAGGAGCTATTCGGTCGACTACGTTGAAATTTAATATTGAAATTCGCACTCATAAAATGTACAAACACACGAAATTTGAAGTCTCTAACTCAAATATTTTTTAAGTTATCGTGAGAACCGTGATATTTCAAAAATCACAGAAAAAAAATATAATAAAAAAAGTAAAAATGAGAGCACTAGTCACCCTTGAGGTTTAATGTGCGCCCTATCCGTGCGCATCTCCTCGCGGAGGATAGATGCTGCAAATTGATTTTTCGCTAAGAAAACTCGAAAAAACGATTTTTTGATTATTCACTTTTTCTCGAGAACCATTGAACCGATTTAGGTGAAATTGAATAGCAGAGTTGGCACTCATAAGATGTATAAACACACCGAATTTGAAGTCTCTAGCTCAAATATTTTTTAAGTTATCGCGATAACCGCGATTTTTCAAAAATCATAGTAAAAAAAATATAAAAAAAAAAATAAAAATCGGAGCCCTGGTCACCCGTGGTCTTTAATGTGCACCTCATCCGCGCGCATCTCCGCGCGGAAAATAGACGCTGTAAATTGATTTTTCGCTGAGAAACGTCTAAAAAACGATTTTTTGACAATTCGCTCTTTCTCGAGAAACATTGTACCGATTTAGCTGGAATTTTGCAGAGAGCATTGCGCTCACGTAGTGAATATTCCCTCAAAATTTCATATCGATACATGCAGCCATTTCCGCATAAAGTGATGAAACGTGTCATCACACACATACCCACACACACACACACACATACATACACACAGGGATGTAAAAAAAATATTTTTTCCGACATTTTAGATCATTTGTAGTCATAATCCGCTGAAATCTCGAATTCGAAAAAAATGACGATTACAATGCTTCCATTCGGAAGCGAAAATCAGATGATTTGTAACGCGGTGGTTCGAGAGTATCACGAGAGATACTCGACGCGCCATCGGACGGAGCCCAAAAGAGGCTCCATGGAAAACCGGCCATATTGAGGCCGGCGGAAAAAACATGACATGGCGTTGGGACTCGATAGAGAGAGAACGACCACGTGTCGACAGAGTGTTTTTTATCACAGTTAATTGAAGTGTAAAGAATAGAAAGTATTGGAAAATAGTTAGAAAGAGGTGTAAGAAGAGTGAAGAGTAGTTTTTCCCCGTATTTTTCCAACGAAGAGTGAAGGACAGAGCCCTGAGAGGAAAATAGAGGTAGAGTGATTATTGTTCCCCCACTCCCGTGAATAAGTTGGGTGTCCCATAGATAACTCCCAAGTGTTGACAATTGTAGAAAGAGACTCCCCTGATTCCCTTTGAGTTTCCCATAATTAGTCGGTTGGACTAACAGGGTATTCTCCCTGCGGCCCCGTGATAATTAACCCCAAATCCATTGACAGCCACGTGTTCAGGCACTGGCTATATTGCTGGTCGTTTTCACCGTGGCAACAGAACCGGTCATTTTACCCTGAGTAATTTCACCATGACTGTCAACTGACGGTCACAGTGGTCATTATTACTGAAATCAAGAAAACCCCCCTTTTTGATTGTTAGAACACCCCTGAGGCATCCCCCCCAATTAAAGAATATTGTTTACTAATGAGATACTGAATAAACGCACTAGTTTAACTTAATTACGGTTTTTTTGCTTCCGAATGGAAGCATTGTAAACGCGATTTTTTTCGATTTCGAGATTTCATCGGAATATGACTCAGAATGATCCAAAACGCCAAGAAATGATATTTTTAAGAAATTTCTGTATGTGTGTGTGTGTGTGTGTGTGTGACAGATATCAGCTCATTGCTCAGCAACGGTAATACTTGGTGAGCTGAAAATTTAACAGTACTTTCCCTCCTCATGCAAATTGCTGTCAGTGAAATTTGAGCGAAATTGGTTAGGTACTTTTCGAGAAAACTCAAATTTTCGAAAAATCGTTTTTTCGACTTTTCTCCGCGAAAAATTGATTCACAGCCCCCACGGTCAGCGATGAAATACATCTCATTTGAACTCACAATTTTCACTCGGGGTAAATTTTGCTCAGATTTTTCGTTTGCAGATAATTTCAATTACAGTGTTTTCTATCCTGAATTTACTATACACGATAGCTCAAAAACTATTTGAGTTAGAGACTTCAAATTTCGCCAGTTTGTGCATCTAATGAGCAAAAAGTTTGGTATTGAAATTGGGCGAAATCGCTCCGGTAGTTTCTGAGATATTGGCCAAAAACCATTTTATAAAAAGAGGTTATATCTTGAAAACTATCCAAGCGATTACATCGAAGTTCAGCTTAAAAGATTCATCTCAATGAGCCCTACAAATAGTGATAATTTCAGATTTCTCACAAGAAGTCTCTTGTAAGGATGTTCGATGAATTAGTTTTTTCAAAAATCACGGTTTTTCTTAGCTTTCTCTCTAGGAACACTACTATTTTTTATTTCACCATTCGAAAGTAGACAATTTTTCCTACAAAATGAGTACCTTTTCATTCTGACGACAATCAGAAAGAATAGAAATCCTATTTGGAACCCGAACGTCAATTTTTATGTTCCATCATAGGATCTGAATTTTCATCTAATATTGAGTTTTTATGTACCATGTGATATTATTGCAATTTAATCGATTATTCTGAACTGAGATTTCGAATTCCGAGTTGATTCTAAGTATCGTAGATGGAATACTAAATAGATCGATACAGTTTCAAGCAATATTTGTAGGGATCTATCAGTGCGTATTTCTTGCGAGAATAATGTTATTTTTTGAGCGATTGAAAAGACATTCATTTTTATAGGGATTCGATTGATTATGGGTAAAATCCCATTCGGAAGCATTTTGCCAATCGAATTGGCAAAATATTAAATGTCACACGAAGAGTGGGGTTTGCAAATAACGCACAAAGGGTGGAACTCCTGCTTGTTATTTTAGCTATTTATCCCCACTCCCGAAATTTCCTAAAATTCCCCTTTTATTGTGAGACCAAAGCTCACAGATTTTATCACAAACTCAAATACTCCCTTATTCAGCACGAACTAGTCAGGCTCCCCCCCAGGGTCGCTGTTGAGGGTTCAAATAAGGAGCGTAAATAATTTCAAACAAAATGATTCAGGGGATAAAATAAAATGTTTCCAAAAATCATCAAATCAATTCGCCAATAAATGGTATTTGATTTCGTGGCGTCTTTTCTACATAGCGTCATTACGCTAATAAAAAAAAATTGAAATTCCACGACCACGAAAACAATCACCGTACAAAATTCAATTAACCAAAAATTGCTCACCAGATTATGCCAAATTAACTTCAATGTGAACAATATTTTTTTCAAATTTTAATTAAACGACAATCAAAATAATTGATTCCAATGAATTAATTATTCCAAACGTGAAAATGAAATGGCGGTGAAAATTATGCAAAGAGACACGACAAAATATGTGTCTATTGTATGGCACACCAAACGAGAATCAGCCGACAGCGAGCGCTGTACACCGGCTAAGGCGTCTTTTCCGGGAAGGACGTTCTTTATTGGTCAATCCCGAAATACGTCATTCAATACAGCTTAACTTGACGTTAAGTATTTTCCTTTTTTAATGACAATAAATTCCAACGACGAAAATTGAGAAACTCCAAGTCGATGACATTAGAGTTGGGACAATTTTATCTAGTCCAAGGATGCAACCAAGATTCATCTAAACGTCTTAATTAATTCTTCCGATGAATCTTGTCATTGGCGTCAAAACTTTTGTCCAATCAACCAACTCCTTCGGTAATGTCGATTTTCTTCATCATCGTCCATCTAGTGTCTCCCTCTTCCACTCATGAGACATCAACTCAATTGACGATAATCCAATGAGCGTTAACATACAAAATTAACCAATCGGCATTAGTTTTACATCATTTTCACTAAAATTGAACTCTCGTGATTCGTTCGTTTTGATTCTCAGTTGGTGGTGCCAAAACTAATAAAAATTCAAAATTAATTACGCGCCCAGACGACAAAAAATAACGTAATCCAAACATCACGTTTCAAGGCAAGTAAGTATTGTCCAGACTGGGGAAAAGAATTCGACTGGGACCAGTCTCTTGCAACCCGCCCCAAGCTGAATGTAACACATGTAATACCCCTTTAACTGCTCACATGTCAGCTTTAACAGACCATCAAAATTCAAAAAAACATCAATTGAAAAGTACAAGTGGAATGATTGATGGTTTCGATCATGAAAAAGCGGCAGCTGAAATTAAACTGGCTGCTTTGACGGCTTTTAAAGGCTATTCCTTTCTATCAATGGAAGACACGGTATCAATCATAAAACCATTAGATCTTGAATCGGAATTTCTTAAGAAAATCAATCTTAACCACAATTCAATACGACAAATACTTATTAATGTCACTGCTCCTGTGTACAAGCAGGTTGTAACGGAGATTCTGAAAAATACGATGTTTTCTACGAGTATTGATGAAACTACAGACATATTTACACAATCTCTATTATGCATCGTCGTAAGATTCTTCCATGAAGAATCTCAGCAGATTCGAGATGTTCTGTGGGTATTGGTTCCAGTATACGAAAGTGACGAGAATTATAAAGCTGATGCTGAAACTTTGTACAATAAAGTTATTGCAAGCTTTAAAGACGCTAGTGTGCCGCTAGCTCATATCATTGGATTTTGTGCTGATACGTGTAATGTTATGCATGGCCAGTACAATTCTGTTGCAGAAAAATCATCCAAGCTGATACCGGCAATAAAATTCATGAAGTGCGACTGTCACATGGAGAACTTATATGCCAAAAATGCCATCAAACAACTTTCAACTATTTATGATAAAATTCCAGGTCGACTTCATAATTATATGAACAGTGGGAACAGACAAAAAACTTTGCAGGTTTTACAAGAGAAATCTAAACAAGAGCCAGTAAAGCTGTTGAGACCATTTGAAACAAGATGGCTCATATATTATCTATCCAAGTTACATATTGATAGATTATGGAACATTTTAACGCTATATTTTGAAGTCGAGAATGCAGATGACAGCAACAAAAGTGAAAAAAGTTCACAAGACGTGCAAGACTATTCTCAATACTTGACGAGCTCCAAACATACACTATATCACAGCTTCATTATTTCAAGTTATAAAAATAGTATATTACTTGCCTACGGCAGTAATGTGAGAAATGTCTCAGAGCACATGTAATTGTTGGCCGAGGCGAAGCCGAGGTCAACAAAAATGTGCTTTGAGGCTTTCTTATTTACTGCCCAAGGTGTGTATACTATTTTTCTGCACACTGGGACGGAAGTGAGCTTACGCCCGAGTGCAGCAAGGGCCGAAAGTCTCACTTTCGTCCCAGTGTACAGAAAATTACATGATGTGAGTTTGAAATTACAATCGTCTCAACCAATAATCGGGCTACAAAACAACATTGTTGTTAAATTATTTGTCAATTTGGTTTGCATGTTTATGGTAAAAGACTACGTCAATCAAACATCCGTCGATGAAATCGATATTTTTGACGTGACAAAGAGGAAACCGCTCACGACAATTGCTTTCTATGAAATCGTAAGAAACAAATTAGAGCTTATTCAGGATGAAAAGGTGAAACATGAATTCTACCAGGATGCTCAAAACTTATTGATGGATCGATGTAAGAGTTTGAAAGACAAACACAATTTCGACGTTTTGAAATTACACATGCAATTCATTCATCCGAATGATGCGCTCAGTGTCGAATTTCATAAGAAGCATCTGAACTTAGATGAAGTGTTTTGTGCGACTCTGAAATATTAATGAATTCCGATGGGCCAGAGCGCATCAATGAAGAATGGTGTGACCTAATGAAATATGTTTTCCCAGAACACATTACTCAAGCATGCAAAGTAGATCTCTTTTGGTTTAAGATTGGAAAATATGTTGATGAATTTGGAAATTATCCATTCAAAAATATTTCCAAATTTGTCTTGAATATTTTATGTCTACCCAACTCCAATGCTGCACCCGAACGAGTTTGGAGCGATCTGAATTGGCAGAAAAATGACACTCGAGCCAGCCTAGAATTGGCATCAATTCGAGGAATTCTGTTTATTCGGGAATACGTCAAGCTTGGCGATGACATAAGCACTCTGAGCCGAATGAAAAAATGTTTCTGCGTATACTACGTCAACGAAATGATAAAATCTCCAATGACCGACAAATCTATGATTCCGATCACTATGACACTAAAAAAATAACTAATGATTATCTGTAGCGATGTTCTGATGATAAGAGGATGAGCGTGGAAATTATGAACACCAAAGATGAAGTGTTCGCAGAGATGGTTCATGAAGAAGGATTGTCGCACGCAGCGAACATCCCTTCACAGAATGCATTTGCTGGGAACGAAATTGTGAAAGGGCAGGTCCATAAGAAATGTACACAATCTGTCAACATTGATGCACGAAATGCATTCAAAAATTCTAATCTGGTGAAACGGCAGAGACCTAAAAGACCACTATCATCAAATAAGCTCGTGAAACGGCATTCGTTACGCAAGGATATGAGTACCCTCCAGTTCCCTCGTTTTGATATTTTAAGTAATGGGCTGGTGTCAAACGACAACTATTATATGAAAAAACTTTACATTGATGAGAACTTGAATGGTCAGACCATCATTACGAAGTAGGACAGTATCTGCAAAAGAATGACTATGAGCAAAACGTTTTATCTTTATATTCTGCAGAATTTCATATGTTAGCACAAGGTAAATGGTTATCTGGGGAAGTAATAGATGCATGTGCTGCTATTTTTGAGAAACAATGGGAAAACACTGTATTTATTCCTAATTCTTTGATCCAAGTTCTTTTTCAAGACAATTGGCTTCACCCTCCAGGTGATGAATGGCCAATGTTTACGATACCATTCCCCGAAAACGGGAAAATACTTATGCCGTATCTCCATGGTGGGCACTGGCGTTTATTGATTGTTAATGTTGATCAGCGAACGTTCTCACTCATGAACCCTCTGATTTTTACAGGCATCCAAACTTATTTGATACCTGAGATGCAGAGATTGATTAAGCTTTTTGACAGATATGTCGAGCTTTGCGCATCAAAAAATATCAACAATGTTCTTGCTAACCATGGGGGCTGGACATTTGTATGGTGCAAAGATGACCGTCCGTATCAAAACGATGACCACAACTGTGGTATTTACGTCCTTACATTACATGGATGAGATTGGGAAACATGAACCATTCCATGTGAATTTCAATCCAAATAATCAAAGACGCATCCTTTCAAGAATGCTTTTGAGAGAATCGCTTGATCTGTCTCAAAAATGCCCATCTTGTTTTTGAAATAGGACTGAAAATGTACTATCGTGCAAAACTTGTAGTAGATTTGCTCATAACAATTGTGCGTGGAGGAATACTTATGAAAACGTAAATGTGTGTGACTTGTGTTCTACTAATTCAGAAAAGAGATAAATGACGAATCGTCACTCGATTAATTTCTTTTTCGCAAGGACATTCAGCTTTAATCTGCTATAAACTAATCTAGTTTCTTCTAAGTGATTCCAGTCTGTTCTGAGCCATTCCAGTCTGCTTCAAGCGATTCCAGTCTGCTCTAAGCGATTCCAGTCTGCACTAAGCGTTTCCAGTCGGCTCTAAGCGTTCCCAGTCTGCTCTAAGCGATTCTAGTCTGCTCTAAGCGATTCTAGTCTGCTCTAAGCGATTCTAGTCTGCTCTAAGCGATTCCAGTCTGCTCTAAGCGACTTTAGTCTGCTCTAAGCGATTCCAATCTGTTCTAAGCGATTCCAGTCTGCTCTAAGCGATTCCAGTCTGCTCTAAGCGATTCCAGTCTGTTCTAAACGATTCCAGTTTACTCTAAGCGATTCCAGTTTGCTCTAAGCAATCCCAGCCTGCTCTGAGCGACTCCAGTCAGTTTTATAAGATTTCAATCTACTCTGAGCAGCTTCAGCTTGCTCCAAAAAACATGCAGAACAGTTCTGCACTAATTATTCCGGGGTAGGATCTATCTATCTAATTAAATGATTATATTTCCAAAAATTTCCAATGTATGCTGGAATGGTGGAGAATCATGCTATCTTTCAACACTAAGACTGAAATGTAACAGGAAAATGCTGCAGAACGGTAATAATTTGCTTTAAATGAATTATCTGATATCATGTATTTAGTTCTTAATCCAACTTTATCTTTTGCTTTTGTTCTGAGTCACTAGGAGTGAACGAGAAGAGAATGAATAACAGATTCGCTATTTCGATGCATAGATTAATAGACACTCTTTCACCGGTACAAGATAATCAGCGAAGGTAGTTAAAGGAATTATTGTTCTCAGTTAACTCGAATTTGTATTTTTCTCGATGTTCTCTCACTGAATGATATCAATGAGAGATCGAAAGTTTATTCATGATTCTTTTGAATACATCCATAAAATATAGGTAAAAATTTGATTACAGGATTTAGTTAAATGGTCGGCACCACCTGATGGAAAATTGGGTCCGTGTCAGCCACTTCTGGTTTTGGTTCCCAACTGCGCATTCAACTACCTCAACGATCTACACAGCCTACTCCCGCTATTCTGATGATTAACTGCCCATAGCCAAAAAGTCAAGATGTTGAGAATATATCTCTTTTCCCGTGTGAATAAGAAGACGTTTTCCAGTGCACAACAAATCACTCATTATTCCACGTTAATCAGAGCTATTTCATTACTTTTCTATTTTCTCATTCGTTGTTATCCAGTTCTCAAGTATTAACAAATTTGTTGGTGGATAAATAATTAAATGGAGTTGATAATTATTCAATTAATTGATACATACAATACTATTCATCTAGAGTTCTACATTATGGTTCCTTCCTTTTCGAAAGCTTGTCGTCAGGCTGCTGTGGCTCGCTCTCTATTTTCTCTCGCTCCATGATTCCGTCTTATGATGATCCTTTACATTGCGATGCTGATACTGAACGAGCGTTTCTCGAAGACGGCTGCCGGCCTCTTATGGCCAATGCTCAGCTATCTGCTGTCATCATCTATTTTTTTCATCTTCTAGCTCTGAACTACTTTCCCGAAGATATTGAGTTGAATCACACCCAGCTCCATACTACAAGCTTATCACATGATATTTCTGAAAGGAGTAATTGACGATTTAGCAGCTATAAATGTTGAGGATCTCAAGGAAAAAGTGACATTTATTTATATGCAGAAATCCAAATTGTTTATTGCCTGTACTCACCCGAATAAATTTGAGTTGCTCAATTGATTAAGAATAAAATTCCCTAAAAATCATGAATCCTTTTTCTTGTTTGGACTGTTGATCTGTGAAATTGTCCCCATAATTATTCCGAAATTGATGGGTTTTATTTTTTCTTCAACCGGATTTGAAACTCAATAATGCGCATTGTTCCATCTTCATATATTATCTCGGACATACATCAAACATATATTTTGCCAATAAGTTAAATAGTCAACACATATATTGTATATACACTTAACATATATTTCTCAAGCCAGTAGCCATATGTTCCAGCCTTATAAAATGTTCACTTTACTGGACATGTATCATTCTGATATCCGGCAACTAATTATAAATATATTTGACATATATAATACATGTTTCTGAATAAATATATTACATATACCCTGGCGGATCACTCGATTGGGGGCGGTCGACTTGTGCGCTCACCTGATCACTAGTCGATGATAATATGAATAACGAGATGACCAGCGATCAGCTGAACATTGGGTCGACTGTCGGTCGATCCCAGGTGGAAACCTCGACTCGACTAACGATCGACCGTGAACATTTTTGGAGCACTTTTCCATCATGTATGATGAAGAGCTTTATCGATCCGCGGCTGGCTATGTATGGAGTCGATTGTTAGTCGATCCATAACCCAATCGACGACTGATCGAATGATGAAATTTCGGCAGTGTGTGTCGATTGTAGGTGATGAAGTGGCCTACCGACCAGCAATCGACTGTGTGTTGAGTCGATCGCTGGTTGATGATATGGATGAAAGCATCGAATCGACTCTTGACACACCACTGAAATTTCTTAAGTGCAGATCGATTGTGGGTCATGAGCTGCTTCATCGACTCACGATCAATTGAGTATAGAGTTCATTGTTTCTTGATTCCAATTCGTCGGATATTATTATTCATCGTGATGAGTTACTTCACAGGTTCCCTGAGAAGTTCCTCTAGAAGTTCCCCTAAAAGTTCTTTTATAAGGTCCCCTGAAAGTTCCTCTGGAAGCTCCCTTAAGAGTTTTGAACGCTCATAAAATCAGTTTGACGTTTATAAATGTCAATTTAACATTCAAAATCAGTCAGAATGTGTTTGATTCATGGTCAACTTCAGCTTAGATCAAACCGTACGCCAACGTCTCGGCCGTACATATGGATTATAAGCAATAGAGTGGACTATCAAATCTATAGTAGGACTAGCCAGAAAGGGAACCTCTGGAACCGAAATTTACACGCTGTAGCATAGGAGCTGAGGTTCCCCTTTTGGCCAGTACAACTATACATTAATAGAGTTTCGAGTTGACTGTCAGTCAATTTGCGTTGATGCGAATCTTCAAACGACTCAAGGTGGCGATTGACCTGGAAAACCGGGAAAAGTAAGGGAATTTTAGTCAGGGAAATTTGTAGTTCATTTTCGCTTATCCCGATGTCCGTTAAAATTATAGATATTTAATGGGAAAAAATTAAACTTTCCGATTGGTCGACAATCTGCAATAAGTTTAACAGAAAATCACAGTTCTAAAAATTCAACGCACCTCAGGGTCTTATTGTCAAGTTCTAATTAAAAAAAATGACTTTCAGGAATAACTAACGATTTTAACGTAGGGGAGGATGGGGTAAAATGAACACTTAAATTGAATGGTTTGAGATGGAAATTTTCTGATGGTTTCATTGATAAGCTGAAGAAATTTAGACGGAAACATGTGCCAAATTTCTCTCACAATATTTTTGGAAGAATTTCCTATTTTGGCCAAGTATAGAAAGAGTTTCCGTTTTGGTGCGCGGTTTGATCTAGGCTGAAGCTGACTATGAATCAAACACATTCTGAATAATTATGAATGTTAAACTTGTAACGTGACTTTTTATCCGGGGGGATAAAAAGCCACTGAGCCGTCCCTCCCTCCGCCTCTCCCTTTAAAAGTCCCTCAATAAAAATCGTTTATGGGCGCCAGGTGGTTTTTGCGGAACCACCAAACCGGAAGTTCCTCGGCGGGCTCCGGCTCTACACGTTTACGGCTCATCAACGGCCCGTAGCAGCCCGGAGTTCCGCCGAGAACGGAACGAAATAGGCGGAAGGGGGGAGGTGTTACTTTTCTCCCGGCTAGCCCCCGAGAGAAAACCGCGACATGAGTCAGGGGGGAATCGGGGATGTTATCCCGATCCGTTGCCGTTACTCCTCCAAAAAAAACCAAACCAAAAAAGAACAACCTTCCCAAAAAAATGTGACAGAACCGGAAAAGTTGGGAAAATCTTGGGAAAGGGAGAATCCTGAAATAATTACTCGAAACACAAAAATCGGGTAAAATTAGAATATATTGTCCTTGAAATAACTAAATACTACACTCAGATAACTCCTCTTTTTAGTATTCCAATAGTTCCCTTTAAACATCCCCCAAGAGGCGCAGGGACTCAAATAAAAAAGATTACTCCAAAAAGAAAAAAAGGCAAATTCCAAAAAAAAAGGGAAACAATAAATTATCGGAAATCTAAGATAAAGCCTCGAATTCAATTTTATTTTATTTATCATTATTTTGAATCCCGAAATGAAAGTATTCTAGTTATGATTATTAAGCGTATCGAAATTAATTTGATTTTAGTTATGATTATTAAATGTCTCGAAATTAATTTTATTTTAGTTATCATTATTTTAGTTCTAGGAAGTTCAATAACCATCCAAAAGGCACAATTTCTCGGAACTCGTCCGAGGTATACGGGTGACGTGATATCGGGGGGAAGGGGGGAGAATGGAATGTATCGCCACGAGATATTGGCAATAAATGCTCCAATTTCGCTTTTTAAATTTTCCTTATTAAAATTCAAAAAAAACGTAACGGGAGGGGCAAATTGGGGCTCGGTGGGTTCGTGGGGATCAACCCCATCGAAGGGGGTTGGTTTCAGATTTTTCCCGTGGGAATTACGGGAGTTACGGGCGGAAAGCCACTTTGCCTGCCCCAACGCAATGAGTGCGAGGGAGACAGACATAGAGCTGTATACGGCTGAGGCAACGCGTGGGTTTCGGGCATTTTCTTTTCGCAAAAAAAAACGTGGTAAAGTAACTACACGGCGGTTAACGAAAATTTTTCTTAATCAATTAACACGGGAACTAATTGATCACGTAACGGGGAAGGGAAAAAAGTAATTAAATTAGGGGGAAGGATTTTGGGCACAATTTAGAAACGGGGAAAACTGAAGGCTCACCCAATCTTGTGGCGTCTTCTCCTCTTTCTCCTCCATTCTCTTTCCCTGCTGCTTTTCCTCCACTTCAACAAAAAACTCACTCCCCACTATCGCCTATTCTTTCTTCGTTGTCTTTTTTTTCTTTCTCTTTTCCCCTTTTTTTTGCTTCTCCGGGATTTTATTACTACTATTTTAATTAATTATTGGGGCACGGATCTTGGCCGCTGATGCCCCCTAAATTTTTCAACAACAACAAAATTATTTAAATAAATACCTGAGGCACGGATCTTGTCCGCCGATGCCTCCTAAATATAACCGGGACTGTAATACCCAAAAGAATGTGATTGGTGTACATTGAGGCACGGATCTCGCCCGCTGTTGCCTCCCAATCCTTACTTAAAATTACTAAATGGATCGACTTTTCCCTCGACTAGTTTTTCCCTTAATAATTACCAAAAATCCTCTTATTGGGAGCGCCCTTTTTACGGAGCTTTTTACGCGGGATCCCATCCTTAGCCTCGCTTCCGCTTTAAACGGTCGCGTTTCGGGGTTCGTCACGGGGTTTTGGGGCGTTGCGTTACGGGGATGAACGGGTTGATTCTATTACTTTGCCTAGGGGTTGTGCGCGATGGTTATTGCACTTACCGGTGCTCTGCCGATGTTCTGCGACGAACGAGATCCCTCGGGGCTCGTTACACCCCCCTCCGTTGCCACACCCTCTCCTCCTCTCAGGCGGCGATGTGTGGTCCTGGCGTTGTCGAACTTCGTCCTTCGGTCGTGGCTCTCTTCGGCGATGATGTCGTCCTGTGAATGGAAATATAGGGCTTCTACTGAAATGAAACACAAGGGTTATACACGATACGAAAGTTTATTATTTAAAGGTATCCTTTTTTTTTTTTTTTTTTTTTTTGTATTTACATTAAATATAATACTTTGTTTCTTTTTTTTTTTTTTTCTTTATTCTTATGATACGGGATTTTAATCTAGCAGTCTTTGGTTCGTCACAGGTCTAGTTAAGCGCGGTGGCTTGTCTCGGGCTTTAGCGGCGTCCTCGGGCTCCTCTAGCGCCTCTTCTTCTCTCCTTCTCGTCGTCCTCGCTCCTGGGGTGAGCGTATCCGAAACGCGAAAACGCGTCCTGCTCTCTCCAGGTCCTCTCCTCCTGGACTTTCTCCCAATGGGCCTTATACTCCTCGGGAGTCATTTCCAACAACGTTGGGGATGTCGCTCGAGGGTAGACGGGTCTTGGTGCTGGAGCTTGCGTGACGGGGTTAGTTGGTGGTGAAGGTGCCGTCGGCCAGTGCCAAGACTGTACACTTGTCGTCGACATCGGGCTATCGGGTCTCGAGGTGGACGTGCTCGGGGGTGGGCTCATAGCACGTTTGACGGAGGTGGGCGCGGGGTAAACAATGGTGGGTAGAACTGGAAGGTCTTGGGGGACTGTTCGAGTCCGTGACGTGACAGGTGCTGGGATTATTAGAGACAATAAAGGCACGGGGCCCTTTGGAATTGTCGTGACGGGAGTTGTGTGGGGTTTTGGGAGTGTTGGAATTGTGACGTTGGTGGGTTTGGGTGTCAACCTCTGTTTGGCGGAATGGGAATGTAGGAGGTTGAACAAGCATATTGTTGGGCCTCCATAGTTGGGCGGCATTTATCACATTCGAAAAGGAGAAATAACGCTGAAACAAACCTTGTGATTTTTGGAGGGAAACTTGCGTGAGAGACAACGAAAAAGGACCAATTGCCAACAATATATGGTATCAGATGATTCGAGTTTTGAGCGCTTTGTACTCATGGAGAAACCACGACCGATTGGATGGGAGGATAATCTACCACGACGACATGTGCAACCCAGGGAGTTGATACAAACAGGACAATTATTTACAGAAATCTTGGCAGGAATGAATTGTCGTTTGCGTGCGTTTGATATTCTCGTATTACCTTCACAATGGCGAAGGAGACAGACCACGATTGATGTAATTGATGAGGAGATTATCATGAATAAAAATAAAAATGAAGATACGATGAGCAATAAAAAAAAAACTGAACAGACAATAATAACAAAGCCTTCCTGGCAATCATCGAAACAGATCTTCCCAGGAGTATTTGAACTGTTTCGTGAAATTGGCGAGGACTTAACAGTACCAGAGTTTTACGCAAAATCTAAAGAGAATGCATTCGAAACTTCCCCCGCTGATACTATAGAAGAAATTGAGGAAAAATTCCACCATTTTTTAGATACTGATAGAGCTGTACTCTACGGTGCAGATCAAGTGGGTTCACTATGTGATGATGACGAGGTCGACTTGCACTTCGATCGCTTAAGCTGTAACGAGCCCCGAGGGATCTCGTTCGTCGCAGAACATCGGCAGAGCACCGGTAAGTGCAATAACCATCGCGCACAACCCCTAGGCAAAGTAATAGAATCAACCCGTTCATCCCCGTAACGCAACGCCCCAAAACCCCGTGACGAACCCCGAAACGCGACCGTTTAAAGCGGAAGCGAGGCTAAGGATGGGATCCCGCGTAAAAAGCCCCGTAAAAAGGGCGCTCCCAATAAGAGGATTTTTGGTAATTATTAAGGGAAAAACTAGTCGAGGGAAAAGTCGATCCATTTAGTAATTTTAAGTAAGGATTGGGAGGCAACAGCGGGCGAGATCCGTGCCTCAATGTACACCAATCACATTCTTTTGGGTATTACAGTCCCGGTTATATTTAGGAGGCATCGGCGGACAAGATCCGTGCCTCAGGTATTTATTTAAATAATTTTGTTGTTGTTGAAAAATTTAGGGGGCATCAGCGGCCAAGATCCGTGCCCCAATAATTAATAAAAATAGTAGTAATAAAATCCCGGAGAAGCGCGCCCAAAAATAGCCCGGTCGCGACAATTTTATTGGATTAATAGAAGTCAGCCCAAAATCCCCGTTTAAATTCAAACGAAAAATGCGCGAAAAAGTCCCGTCGCGAAAAGGTACGTCATGCGCCCTAGCGGGAAAAAGGGGCATGAACACCGGACACGAAGGACCGAAGGCAGTCGAGTGTACGCCGTGAGAGCAAGCAACACGTGGTTCACCCGTTACTTTTTCGCGCGTGGGTTCGGTAGTGAAGAAAAAAAAAGGGGAAAAGAGAAAGAAAAAAAAGACAACGAAGAAAGAATAGGCGATAGTAGGGAGTGAGTTTTTTGTTGAAGTGGAGGAAAAGCAGCAGGGAAAGAGAATGGAGGAGAAAGAGGAGAAGACGCCACAGGATTGGGTGAGCCTTCAGTTTTCCCCGTTTCTAAATTGTGCCCAAAATCCTTCCCCCTAACTTAATTACTTTTTTCCCTTCCCCGTTACGTGATCAATTAGTTCCCGTGTTAATTGATTAAGAAAAATTTTCGTTAACCGCCGTGTCGTTACTTTACCACGTTTTTTTTTGCGAAAAGAAAATGCCCAAAACCCACGCGTTGCCTCAGCCGTATACAGCTCTATGTCTGTCTCCCTCGCACTCATTGCGTTGGGGAAGGCAAAGTGGCTTTCCGCCCGTAACTCCCGTAATTCCCACGGGAACAATCTGAAACCAACTCCCTTCGATGGGGTTGATCCCCACGAACCCACCGAGCCCCAATTTGCCCCTCCCGTTACGTTTTTTCTAAATTTTAATAAGGAAAATTTAAACAGGGAAATTGGAGCATTTATTGCCAATATCTCGTGGCGATACATTCCATTCTCCCCCCTTCCCCCCGATATCACGTCACCCGTATACCTCGGACGAGTTCCGAGAAATTGTGCTTTTTGGATGGTTATTGTACTTCCTAGAACTAAAATAATGATAACTAAAATAAAATTAATTTCGAGACATTTAATAATCATAACTAAAATCAAATTAATTTCGATACGTTTAATAATCATAACTAGAATACTTTCATTTCGGGATTCAAAATAATCATAAATAAAATAAAATTGAATTCGAGGCTTTATCTTAGATTTCCGATAATTTATTGTTTCCTTTTTTTTTTTGGAATTTGCCTTTTTTTCTTTTTGGAGTAATCTTTTTTATTTGAGTCCCTGAGCCTCTTGGGGGATGTTCAAAGGGAACTATTGGAATACTAAAAAGGGGAGTTATCTGAGTGTAGTATTTAGTTGTTTCAAGGACAATATATTCTAATTTTACCCGATTTTTGTGTTTCGAGTAATTATTTCAGGATTCTCCCTTTCCCAAGATTTTCCCAACTTTTCCGGTTCTGTCGCATTTTTTTGGGAAGGTTGTTTTTTTTTGGTTTGGTTTTTTTTGGAGGAGTAACGGCAACGGATCGGGATAACATCCCTGATCCCCCCCTGACTCATGTCGCGGTTTTCTCTCGGGGGCTAGCCGGGAGAAAAGTAACACCTCCCCCCTTCCGCCTATTTCGTTCCGTTCTCGGCGGAACTCCGGGCTGCTACGGGCCGTTGATGAGCCGTAAACGTGTAGAGCCGGAGCCCGCCGAGGAACTTCCGGTTTGGTGGTTCCGCAAAAACCACCTAACGCCCATAAACGATTTTTATTGAGGGACTTTTAAAGGGAGAGGCGGAGGGAGGGACGGCGCAGTGGCTTTTTATCCCCCAGGATAACAAGTCACGTTACAAAATGGCGCCCAACGTGGGGCCATATTTAAGAATCAAACTGACATTTATAAACGTCAAACTGATTTTATGAGCGTTCAAAACTCTTAAGGGAACTTCCAGGAGAACTTCTAGAGAAACTTTAAGGGGAACTTCCAGAGGAACTTTTTAGGGAAACCGTCAAGTTACTCATCACGGTGAATAATAATATCCGATGAATCGAAATCGACAAACAATAAACTCTATACTGAATTTATCCCGGGTCAATGAAGCAATTAATTGACCCACAATCGATTTGCACTTAAGAAATTTCAGTGGTCAATCAAGACTCGATTTGATGCTTTCATCGATATCATCAACCAGCGATCGTCTCAACACATAGTCGATAGGCCACCTCATCATCTACAATCAACACGCACTCCAGAAATTTTATCATTTGATCAGTTGTTGATTGGGTATATGGATCGACTAATAATGGACTCTATGCATAGTCAGACGCGGATTGATGAAGCTCTTTATCATCCATGATCGGAAAGTACTCAAAAAATGTTCATGGCGATCCTTAGTCGAGTCGAGGTTTCCACTTGGGATCGACCGACAGTCAACCCAATGTTCAGCTGATCGCTGGTCATCTCGTTATTCATATGACCATCGACTCAGGCTCGACAGGTGATCAGGTGAGCGCACAAGTCAACCCCCCAGTCGAATGGCGATCGAATAGTAATCGATGGATCCGCCAGGGATGGGGGAGTTTTCATATTTGGAGGTTTGGTGATGGACTATCGAGATATCGTAACCACGTCCGGCTCGTTATCTACTAGCGCTCGTGCCGGATCTGAAACTCAGCTTCTCTTGGATGTTTTCCGGAGCAGTTGTCGCCTCCAAGATGGTCCTCAGGAACCAGACCATCGTGTAGTTTCACATGTAGTTGTGTGTCTCAATTTTTTGAGGCCGATATAAAATGATATCACGTAGCATGCCGTTTTCATAGTATCTAGACCCACGCATGCATTCTCCAAACTTCTGGGATCCTTCGTACCTCTATTCTTGCCCACAGGTGACAGCCATCCATGGGTCTGGGTGTTTGGCTTCGAGTCTAGGTATCTGCACATGACCCTGCAAGCTTTGTTGTTTTCTGGTAGCTGTTGATAGCCTCATATTGTTCTAATTTCACACTTTTTTATAAGAGCCTCTAGCATCTGAATCACATGCTTCTACAAAATTCTCTTAGCGTCCATACTAGGATTTCACCACGCTGTCCCCCTAATTTCTCAAACTGCTTCCTTGTTTTTTCGATTTCTAACCCTAGTGGATCTAATTCACGGCGGTTGATGGTGAGTCACTGTAAATTGATGAAATCACGTGAATCACCATAATTCACCATGATTTACGATATTTCCCGGTGAATTACGGTGATTTTCACAAGGAAATTCCAGTGTTATTTTCGGTATTTGGCGGTGAGACTGAACTTTACAATTCGTGTTCATAGAATTGTATGTAGCTAAGTGGGAAAGTAATTTTCTAGTGAAAAACCATACAGACCCCTTTTTCAAGTTTACAATTCGTGACATGCAAGAATAATTTTTTTCATGATTGAAGATTTTCTAATAATCAAATCACTTGCGAACACATCTAACTGAATTCAATTTTCCCGAAGAAGGAAAGTAGTGATGAGAAAATATGGACCAGATTGACGTGTTACATGTGAAATTTTCCAATAGCGCAGATGGAAGAGTAATAGACTGTTGATGCAACATTCGTGGATTTAATCTCACTCGGGGGCTTTTATAATGAAATTGCATTTCTTCTATTTTTCCATGTGTCAGAAGACGGTTCAAATACTGCTCATTCATGGATTGAATGACTAATTGTATATACACCCAGCAAAAAAATTAAGGTTACGGTCAATTTTGTCAGTTTTTTGCTTGATTTTCAAATGGCTGTAACTTCGCTAAAAATGATTGTATCAGAATAAAAAAAAATCGTTGGAAAGCTTGAAGTCTCAACTCTTGAAATCTTGAGATTAAAATTTTTCATGACCATTCGTTATACCGAGATAGGGAGTTGAAAGCGGAAGAATTTTTTTTCTTTTTTTTCATGTTTTCAACTTGTTCCACGGACTTCAAAAAAATTTCCCCGACTTATCCCTTATGAGGATCGTGTAGCCTGGTCTTTCAGCTTCAATTTCTCTTTTTTTTTCTCTCCTACGACCTGTTGTTGCTGAGATATTGTCGATTGAATCAAAAAACACCCTTTTGTCTTTAATCGTCGATATCTCAGGAACTACTGATCGCACAGCGAGTGGATGATGAGATTCGTAAACTTGAATAAACTTCCTGTAAGATTTTTGCACTGCTTAATTGAAAAAAAAATTCCTTCCAATTTTAAAATTGGTTCGAAAAAGTACCAAAAAATTGAGTTTTTTTACTTTTTTGAAAATTGCTCTGCATTTTGCGAATTTTGCGAAAATTGAAAATGTTTCGACGTTTTTCTTTAGTTTAATGTGTGCTGGAACACCCCCTAAATTTTCGAGCCAATCGGTTGAACCATTTTATTTCCCGAATGAACAAAGTTTCAGCAAAAATTAAAGAAACTTTTTTGTGCCCTAAACACCAATTAATGATGATTTGGGCCGAAAATGTTTTTTCTCCGTTACTTTTCCGTGATTTTTTGTGCAAAATTTTTTGAATTCCATCGAGAAATGAGAACAATGAGAGAAGAAGAAAAATCAATAAAAAAAATCAAAAAAACAATTTTTTTAAACGAAAAAAAATTGAAAAAAAAAATTGTTTGAAAAAATCTGCTGAGTCACTATCTTTCCAAATCGAATGCGATCCTGGTGTTTTTTTTTCATTTTTTAAATTTTTTTTCCAAGCTTTCTACTGGTTTTTTAGAACAAAACTTGATTTCTTCATTGATTTTCAAAGGAAGAAAAAATTTCTAATTCTCCATTGTTAAAAAAAAAATTTTGAATTTTTTATTGATTAATGAAAAACAAAATTTCAATTTTTTTATTGTTTTTTTGTTTTTTTATTGTTCTCATTTTTCGATCAAATTCAACAAATTTTGCACAAGAAATCACGGAAAAATAACAAAGAAAAAACATTTTCGGCCCTAATCATCATTAATTGGTGTTTAGGGCACAAAAAAGTCTTCCTTCAATTTTTGCTGAAACTTTGTTCATTCGGGAAAAAAAACGGTCGAACCGATTGGCTTGAGAATTTAGGGGGTGTCCCAGCACACATTAAACTGAAGATAAACGTTGAAACATTTTCAATTTTTGCAAAATTCGCAAAATGCAGCGCAATTTTTAAGAAAGGAAAAAAACGCAATTTTTGGGTACTTTTTTGAACCAATTTTAAAATTGGAAGAAAATTTTTCTTCAATCAAGCAGTGCAAGAATCTTACAGGAAATTTATTTAAGTTTACGAATCTCATCATCCGCTCGCTGTGCGATCAGTAGTTCCTGAGATATCGATGATTAAAGACAAAAAGGTGTTTTTTGATTCAATCGACAATATCTCAGCAACGAAGGGTCGTAGGGGAAAAAAAAAGAAATTGAAGCTGAAACACCAGGCTACACGATCCTCATAAGGGTTAAGTCGAGAAAATTTTTTTGAAGTCCGTGGAACGAGTTGAAAAAATTGAAAAAAAAATTTTCCGCTTTCAACTCTCCTATCTCGTTATAACGAATGGTCATAAAAAATTTTCATCTCAAGATTTCAAGAGTAGAGACTTCAAGCTTCCCAACGATTTTTTTTAATTCTGATACGATCATTTTTGGCGAAGTTACAGCCATTTGAAAATCAAGCAAAAAACTGACAAAATTTACTGTTCCCTTAATTTTTTTGCTGGGTGTATATTTTCACGATTGAATCATGGTGCGTCACCGTGCACTCAGGGTATGATATTCACAGTGTTTTACAGTGAATTACAGTCATATTACGGTGTTTCGCAGTGAATTATGGTAGCCTCTCACTATGAATTACAGTGAATATCGATGGATCGGGGGATCTGAACTGCTAGGGGGGGGACAGCATAATATAGAGCCTTCTACGCACTTGGCTGACTTTCACCCTGTTCTCCAGCAATTTGATTTCCATTCCACCACTATCTGCTGGGCAGTAGAGACCTGCCTCCGATAAACCTGGTCTACTCAAGTTCTCTGTTGCTAACAGTTTTCGTATTACCTTGTCTACGATCTTGCGTTTTCTTAGTGAAGTAGCTAACGGTATTATTGGAATAGTGATGATCTTGTTGATCTATAACACTGCATTAGTATAGTAGAGATATCACAATTGAATCTATTTCTCGCAGAATCCTTTCCGCAATCTGAGACCATTGAGGTTTCTGTACCTTCCTCTCAACAAAACATCAAGGTAGTTACAGCTGTCTTCCACTTCTAGCGGGGATGCCTCACCGTTTTCAGCCACATTCTATTTCAGTTCATTTCCCACCATGCGCAGTGTCGATGTGTTGTCCACCGTTGCCACATTTTCTTTTCCTCCTAGAAATGTACCGCATATTTTAGTATTCTTTAGTATGCTACCTTCTCAGTTCCATTGCTGTTGCGGAAAGAGTGTCCGAGATGACGTGCTTGCCCTTGGTATTTCTGTTCACCTCTCTATTAGTTTCAAGGCCCTCCAAAATCCCCGCCAAAACCAAGATGAATAATGGAGGGCCTACTGTGTTATAAATAACACTGTTTAGCAGTTCGTACACCCCGAGGATACACCATCTTCTCCTGTAGTTTTCCGAGGCTCCTTGTCCAGTATCTCTTTAACCAATTTTTCCAGATTCTCACCTTGCATCTCGTCGATGATCTGATCTTGGTCATTATTCCTTTTCGGTCTGTTTATCTACACATTATAGCAAGGAGTATACTTGTGCTCTGTCCTCGTGGCAGAGTTTTTCGAAGTAGTTCTTCACTGCTTTGTCTATAGTACCTTAGGATTGTGTAGCGGATGCTACAATACAGAACATCAAGAAATTGAAATTACCAGAACAGCTGGTCAGATAGCTCAGTGACAAAGTGCCTAACTGCACACTGAAACCTGTACTTGCGTTGGTCCCACTTGGGCTCGAACTCACATTTTCTACGATACGAGAATGACATACTTGGCAGGTAAATTCTTTCAGCTTCCCAAATATGTTGAATATTTCAATTTGGACTGCTCTGAAGTGGGTCTTATGTGTGTATCCAAGGAAGTATTGGTCGGGAGCCAATTCGGACAAGCACACGTGGTACCACAGATAATCTGATATCGATAAAGTTTCCTTCAAGTCAAATCTAATAAATTTCACTTTTTTGATAGGAAAGAAGAGAAGGGGTCTTTAATAAATTTGGTCATCGGATAGCGATGAAAAATATCATTATGATGATGGAAAACGATTGACACAGCTCTGGATCAAACCGGGAACCTTTTAGTTTCCAGTTAGACACTTTGCCACTGAGCTATCCGGCCAGCTCTTCTGGTAATTTTGGTTTGCTCTCGATGATGTTCTCTATCGTAGCGTTCCCTACAGTAAGACTTCTAGTTTTTTTGGGCCTAGAGAGAATGTTTTCAGATTTCATCCCAACCACCTCCATCGATTGAAAATTTCCTATTTTTTCACATACGCTGGCCTAGACTAGGCCCAGACCAATTCTTTTTGAGATACAGGCATGAGACCCAATTTATACTGCTCCGAAATGGAATTCACGTACATATCTGAAACGCTGAGGCGATTTGCTCCTCAAATCTAGTTTAGAAATTTACTCTGGGAAATTTTGAATTGGACCTTATACTTCTCTCTCGGGGAGTGTTAATATGGAGTCAATTTTGACCAGTGCATATGGAAACCCCGTCATTTTCTATCTACATAGCTGCTTGGAATCAAATCTGGAAGGTTAAATTTTTGGAAAAAATCGAGAGGGGGCTAACCGTTTCTTCTTTCTGGGTGTTAAAACTTGGCCAGGGCAATGAGTGCTCAAGGCCTGGAATTCGAATATTCCCGCCAAGGCATCCATCTTGCCATCCTGGCCAGTTCACCATCGGCTCCACGAAGACTACCGAGAGGCCTCGGCAGTTACAGACGCCCGAAACGGCGTCTTCACTTGGCTTTCGGCTTTCACACACAAAACGTGCGCGCTTCACCGAACGGTTAATTTCTTTCGAAAATAATATCCTAGCAATTAACGTGTTTTTTGTGAGAAAATAAATGAAAATCATCACATTTATTTGTTAAAATTCAACAGTAAAATCACCGCTAATTAATACCAAAGATTTAGTGTAAATAATTAAGATTTATAATAAAACTCGGACGCTAGCCATCTTGGCTCAAAAAACGTGCAATTAAAGTTCATTTTCTTGACCTCGCCAATTTTCAGGCTCGTCAACGGGATTTTTTAGCACCACTCACGGACCTGGGCATCACCGTCGAAAATCCTCCTCTCGTAAAATCACCACGTTTTTAACATTGGTCCTTTGAGCGGCCGGATCGTGAGTTTATTAAAAAGTGTGCGTGAAAAAGTAAAAAGTAAAATTCAGTGAAATAAAATTGGTGAAAACGTGGTCATCAAAATTGAATATTCGGGGTTCACAAAAGGATTAGCAAGGACAGTTTCAAAATCCTTTGTGTGGGCATAACATGAAGAAAGACAAAAGTGTTTGTTTACGTTCGGACATGAACAGTGGTTCGAGTTTCAACTAGTCTCAGTGACGTCATCGGCCGTCGTTGTCGGCTATCCCCACTCTCGGCAAAAATCTTCGGCAGACATCGGCAATCATCGCACAGGCTCGAGCATCTGTCTCTCCACGCAGCACAGAGCTTCCCCCACCACTGCCAGACCAGGCAGAGCGGCACACACGTGCGAGACTTCACGCGGCACACTCACCAATATTTTCATACGCAAGTATAACACTTGCTCACTCGATACGTTGACAGTTATTTTTTCTATTATACACATTTGCGTATAAATTTGAAAAATGGACAATAACGAAAATAACAATCGCGTATTACTGCAACTCGATGCAGACGCTCAAGCTATTTTGCGAATGCAAGAGTTGGAGAAAGGTGCAGGCGCAATTCTCGTGGAGGAGGAGTTTTTTGAAAATCCTCCAAGTAGTCAGCTATCAGAGGAGGGTTCAGAGCCCTTCCCTGGCCTGGTTCCTCTTTTTTCGGAGGTTGTTATTGAAAATAATCCTAACAACAATTCTAATGACACCATTGCGCTTTCCACAGGAACAATACCAAAGAAGATCAACAAGCCGGTGGTTAAGGCAACGGAAATCTCCAACTCGGCTACAGCATTGAACATCACCATGGACAATCAAAGCGAGGGTAGTCAACTTACAAAAGGAAGTTCAGCTGTATTTGCAGATGCTAAATTACGCATGCAATACAACAGGTGGACCATCATCACCAAGACTATCGACAAGCTTCGGGGTTTTCATCAAAAGCCTTTCACCATCGTGGAATTGGACTCTTCACTGGACAATGTGAAGAGTACATGGAACGATTTCACTCGTTATCACGAGTCATTGTGTATGGCTGCTGATCCAGCACTGGAGCAGCATGACTACTTCAAGGACGATTGTTTTGGTCAAGCATTGGCACATTTCAATGAAGCTGTCGATATTATTGGACAGTTCAAGGCCAGAATTAAGGAGAAGGAAAGTCAACAAGCTGCTCAAGACGACGCATTGGGAAACTCTGGTCTCACCAGCCTCCAATTAAAAGAGTTTTCGGGGCAATACTCTGAGTGGCAGTCGTTTTCGGATCTCTTCCAGTCAATGATTGGCAGTCGACGAATCTCCAAGGTGGAGAAGTTGATCCGTCTGCTAAATGCACTGAAAGGAGATGCAGCAAGGATCCTCGCTAACGTGCCAGTCATCGCTGCCAGTTACGACTCGGCATGGGCCACATTGAAGGCTCATTACGAGAATAAACGGCTAATCATCAAAGCGCAAATCGACAAAATTTATGATTTGCCAAGGATGCAGAAAAAACCATCTAAAGGATTGAGGCACGTAATCAACACCGTAATGAGGCACTGGAGTCCCTCAAGTCACTCAACGCTCCAGTTGAACAATGGGACATGCTGCTCACTCACCAGATACGGAAATTGATCGACACAGAGACTGGTGAAGCATGGGAACTACACCTTGGACAACGGACAGATTCACCAAAGCTGGCAGAAATGATTGACTGGCTGAAAGGAAGAACCCGAGCCCTTGAATCAATTGAACATGAGATTCAATACAGGGCAAATCAAGTAAACAAGAGCAAAAGCAAGCCAGGGCATTCATCGAACCAAACCAAGCCAATCAACACTGCCAGAGTGAATGTAGCTGGACAATTACCACCGGAAAACCCACCAGACGCGGAAAAGAAGTGTGCCAAATGTGGAGGGCCGCACTTCATCGGTATGGGATGTCCGCAATATCGGACATTGTCACCAAGCGAACGGAAGATGTTCTTGGAGAAAACGGAGTTGTGCTATAACTGTTTGGGCACTCATCGCGTAACGAAGTGCATCTCGGATAAGAGATGTTCCCGCTGCCCAAAGCCAGCTAAGCATCACACATCCATTCATGATGCTACGTACTTCCCTGCAAAGAAGGACGGTGATTCGAAACATCGGGATCCACCACCAGCATCAGGCGCATCATCAAGCAGTTAAGTATTAACTTAACTGGCTTAATTCTCCAATTAATAAATGCATCGATCTTCAGGTGACAACTTACAACAAACGGAAGTGACTTCATCATCGGAAAATCCTGAAGACGATACATCGGACATCAACAACCTTGGTACATCTCCAACGGACATCACCAATCTTGATAAATCTCCAACGGACATCAACAATCTTGAGGAATCTCCAACGGACATCAAGATTAGCACATCTCCAATGGACATTCATCATTCATTGACATCTCCAATTGACAATAGCTGCAATAGCACATCTAGAGCGACTAGAACTAATCAAAGTCAATCTCCAACGAGCCTTAGTCATTATGGATCATCATCGAAGCAGGCTTCATCATCACCATTGGTCATTTTAGCAACAGCAATGGCTCTTGCAGAATCAGAACTGGGTTTTCATCATGATGTTCGGATTTTAGTTGATCAAGGATCCGAATTATCATTTATATCTGAGAAATTAGCATCGGATCTTCACCTACACCGAATTAGTTCAACTATCAACATCATTGGGATTGGAGATGTCAACACCACTAAGACAAAAGGTTCTTCAACAATTAAATTGAAGTCTAAGTGGAATAACAACTTGGAAATTGAACTCACTGTTCGCATTTTGCCCAAGTTAACGGCAAGGATACCACCATTCAGTTGTCCTTCTGCTGAATGAATTGATCTTCAGGAAATTCAACTAGCTGATCCGACATTCTTCAAGTCAGGATCAATTGAGGTCATCATAGGAGCAGATCAATTTGGAAAAATCATCGAGAATGAAATTCTCCAATTCCAAGACAATCAGCTGACTGCTCAAAAGACAATCTTCGGTTGGATACTATCAGGACCAGTTTGCTGCACTGATTGCTATCCAAGATCATCATTGTCAGCAGTTCGACAATCAGCCAATCAGCAATTGTTGGATTTATTGAAGAAATTCTGGGTTCTTGAAGAACTTCCAACATCAACAACATCTGGATTATCACCTGAAGAGCTGGAATACGAACGGCACTTCCAACGGACGCATTCAAGGGACGACACAGGTCGTTACATCGTTCGTCTTCCTTTGAAGACACCTGCTACTGCTCTCGGTGAATCAAGACACATAGCTGAGAAGTTTCTTCGAAGAACATCAACAAAATTGGCATCTTCACCATCATATGGGAAACTATACAAGGACTTCATCAAAGAATACGAAGACTTACACCACATGAGATTAGCATTATCATTACCAGCACCAACAGCGGAAGAGCCATCACCGGTGTATCATCTGCCTCATCATGGAGTGATGAGGGAAGACAGCACTACAACAAAATTAAGAGTTGTCTTCAATGGCTCATCAAAGACATCAACAGGCCTGTCATTGAATGATCTTTTTCATCCAGGGCCAAAGCTTCAAGTTAACGCATCGGATGTGCTAGTCTGGTTTCGTCGTCACCGTATCATCTTCGGTACAGACATCGAGAAGATGTTTCGTCAGATACGTGTGCATCAAGATGACTGGGACCTTCAGCGTATTCTATGGAAAGACAACGACAAAATCATCAAGGCCTATCAACTGCAGACAGTTACCTACGGAACAACATCAGCTTCATGGCTTTTTCTTCGAGTCATTCAACAATTAGTTGAAGATGAAGGCCATCGATTCCCATTGGCAGTTCCATGTCTAACGAAAGGAAGATATGTCGATGACATTTATGGTGGAGCTGATGATGAGCAACAAGTGAAGGACATTATCACCCAGTTGAGACAGCTCTGCATGGCGGGCGGTTTGCCCTTGCAGAAATAGGAAAGCAACAACGAGGAAACTAACAAATACTTGGGTATTTCTTCAAATACATCGAAATCATCAGCACTATTTGAAGGAAGTTCCACCAAAATCCTGGGAATTGGTTGGAATCAGCATTCAGACAATTTCAAGTTTGTCACTAAGAACTTCACCAATCAGAAGATCACCAAACGGGTTGTGCTATCAGAAACAGCACAGATTTATGATCCTCTTGGCCTACTAGCTCCAGTAGTTGTCAAAGCCAAGATGTTTATTCAACAATTGTGGCTTCAGAAACTCAACTGGGATGATCACTTGGGAAAGGATCTCTCACATGGTTGGTTATCATTCAGAGAGGACATTCAGCAATTGGGCAACATCTCCATCCCACGATGGCTTAACCTGTCATCAGCAACATCGCAAATTCAGATACACGGATTTGCCGATGCATCAACCTTGGCATTAGGCGCTGCAGTCTACATCAGAGTAACTTCACCAACTGGAGAAATCAACATTAACTTGGTTTGTGCCAAGACAAGAGTCACACCACTGAAGAAAGTCACCATTCCAAGGCTGGAATTAGCTGCAGCGACAATTCTAACGGAATTGGAAAAATACGTCCAAGAGACACTGGAATTATCAACGTCAGAAATTCACCTTTGGACTGACTCAACGGTTGCCTTATCATGGATCAAAGGCAACTCTTCAAGATGGAAAGAGTTCGTTCAAAATAGAGTTATCAAAATTCAAGATACTCTACCATCGGCAACTTGGCACCACATTAACGGAACGGATAACCCTGCTGACTGCGCATCAAGAGGGTTAACAACGGAACAGTTAATTCATCATCATCTTTGGTGGAAAGGACCGGAATGGCTGGCCCTTCCATCAAATCAATGGCCAACAATTGATTCTACTGCAGAGAATCAACTATCACCAGAGGCAATCATCGAACAACGGGCAATTACGCAACAATCTTATCCAGTTAGAGTGCAAGTAGCTGACGAGTTACTTCAACGATACTCTACAATGGAGAAGCTTGTACGTGTAACAGCAACACTGGTGCGAGCTTTGAGGCGCTTCAGTCATCGAGCCGTACCACCTACGCCAATCATCACTCCTCAGGAGTTGGAAGCTTCAAGAATTCGACTTCTAAAGTATGTTCAACGCCAACACTTTGAAGTAGAAATGAAGAGGATTCGTGACGGACAATATCTACCAAAACAACATCAAATGGCGAAGCTCACTCCATTCTTAGATGATGCCGGCCTTCTGAGAGTTGGAGGGAGACTTCAAAACGCAGGATTGGATTTCAACGAAACTCATCCAGCAATAATTCCAAAGGAATCGATCTTCACGAATCTAGTCATTGACGAAGCTCATCGTAAATCACTTCATGGCGGAACGCAACTCACCCTGGCTCATATCCGACAAAAATATTGGATATTGGGAGGAAGAACACCAGTACGGTCATTCATCTTTTAGTGTATACCATGCACGAGGTATCGGGCTAGAAGAGCACAGCAATTGATGGGAGAGTTGCCAGCACAAAGGGTAACACCATCAAGGCCAATCCTTCATACAGGAGTGGACATGGCGGGGCCCTTCAACGTGCTCAGAGCAGAAGCGGATCGAGTCACCTACAAAGCATATGCAGCAGTCTTTGTCTGCATGGTTACTTCAGCAGTTCACCTGGAACTTGTAAAAACGGCTTCTGCTCCGGCCTTCATAGCAGCGTTCAAGAGATTCACCAGCAGAAGAGGGATTTGTGCTACATTAAACAGTGACAACGGGTTAAATTTTATTGGAGCACAAGCGGAACTTCAACGACTCTTCGATCAATCTTCATCGGATTGGAAACAAATTGCTGTAACATTGGCCAGAGACGGAACGGAATGGAAATTCATCCCTCCAAGAGCACCACACTTTGGAGGAAAATGGGAAGCGGCTGTGAAGTCACTGAAACACCACCTCAGGCGGGTAATCGGAGAAACCAACCACACCGCCGAAGAATATGGGACACTTCTATGTCAGGTAGAAGCCATATTAAACTCTCGGCCTTTATGTCCACTCAGCGAGGATGCAGATGACATCAGGACACTTCCTGGTGGGAGGACCACTCACCATCATTCCGGAACCATCACTTCTAGACCTCAGACCAGGGAGGTTAGACAGATGGCAGCACATCACCCAAAAAGTTCAAAAGTTTTGGCAACGGTGGTACAAGGAGTGTATCCAGCGGTATCAAGCAAGATACAAGTGGCAGAGACCATCTTCAGAGATTAAAATGGGGACACTGGCTCTTATTCACGAGGATAACACACCACCAGGGAAATGGCCACTTGGACGAGTCATTTCACCGTATCATGGACGTGATGGACGAATCAGAGTTGCATAACTTCGGACTCATCTTCGGGAAGTTGTCAGGCCAATTGATCGGCTCATACCTCTTCCAATCAACGCAGATTATTTGGAACAACACCGACAAGGATCGCCGCTTCCTGACTCACCGACATCATCACCATAGGCATCCTCACCAAAGGATTTCACCAGGTGTCTAATAGGTCTGGAAGGAATTTACGCCTCCTTCTGGGCTAACTTGGAGAACCGATCACCAGGGTCACGAGAATCACCTCAGAAACCTCACCAATTGAGATGAATCAGCTGTTCAGGCGAAATCAGAGATGAATCACCAATTAAAGGCCACAGCATCCAATCGGTTTGGAATTCCACCAGGTAGATCAACAACACCATCTTCATCAGGTCGTTGTCGCAGGTGCGATCAACGACGGCGGGTGGTATGTTAAAACTTGGCCAGGGCAATGAGTGCTCAAGGCCAGGAATTCGAACATTCCCGCCAAGGCATCCATCTTGCCATCCTGGCCAGTTCACCATCGGCTCCACGAAGACTACCGAGTGGACTCGGCAGTTACAGACGCCCGAAACGGCGTCTTCACTTGGCTTACGGCTTTCACACACAAAACGTGCGCGCTTCACCAAACGGTTAATTTCTTTCGAAAATAATATCCTGGCAATTAACGTGTTTTTGTGAGAAAATAAATGAAAATCATCACATTTATTTGTTAAAATTCAACAGTAAAATCACCGCTAATTAATACCAAAGATTTAGTGTAAATAATTAAGATTTATAATAAAACTCGGACGCTAGCCATCTTGGCTCAAAAAACGTGCAATTAAAGTTCATTTTCTTGACCTCGCCAATTTTCAGGCTCGTCAACGGGATTTTTTAGCACCACTCACGGACCTGGGCATCACCGTCGAAAATCCTCCTCTCGTAAAATCACCAAGTTTTTAACACTGGGCTTCGCGATGAATATGTTCAAATCCAATTAGAAATCATCTACAGAATGTACCAGAAGTAGAGGTACGCCCTGAAATGCTAAATAAAGAGATTCATTCAGAGTGGAAAATTTCTCTTCGATTTTTCGAATTTTCTTCTTTGAATTTTCTTTCCGATGAACTCCTGAAGAGATATGAGGGTGGAAAGGTGAGCCAATGAGAGCCAACTGATAGACAGCCGCACATCTGTGAGAAAAACACAGATGTATTGGTGCTGGTTTGGTTGATAGGAAAACCAAAATTTTGAGCATAGGCAAGCCCTTAATCCTAATATTAACCCATTGCTCAAGAATTTACAATTTTTTCCATTTGAATAACATTAAAAAATATTTTTTCATAACTTTTTCCTTCCGCTCACCTTGAAAACAATTTTCTTGGGAATTTTGAGTCATGGTATCCTGTTAGCGATATAATTTGCTACGAAAAAGTCCATGAGTATCGAGTTTGTAACTCTCAACTGGCTCGATGAAAAAGGGTTTTTCCGTTAAATTTTCATAAAAATAGTAGTAAATCGTACTAAATTTACTAAACTATTGAAGATAGAAGGAAAATGTAAATGACAAATTTGCAGAGGGGTTGATTCCCTACAATTTTGCTTCTGTGATTCTCTCATAGCTCTCACGGTGTAGCTGTTATCGCCACTGAAAACTCGGAATTAAGGTAAAAAAATTTTCTTGACGTCAATAATAACTCATTTACCAAATTTAGGTTAAAAAATTCATTTTTCATTGTATTTTCTGGAATTCATCTCAGTTATCACGTATGAAGAAAGTGTATAAGAAGTTCCTATAGGACATTCCTATAGAAAAATGGTATAGCGAATCGTATATAAACGATTTGCCGTGGATAAACGATACTTGACTGTTAGTAGAAAAGAATAATTATCTCGAAAACAAAGCGAGATAGAGCAATTTCGCCCGGTGTTTTTGTAAAAAATTTCAAGAGCTATGAAAAATTGAGGATGGAATCACAATACCTCGCTTGGTTCTGGAGATATTTCCGAAAAACATTGAAAGCAAAAATCTATCCATCGATTCCTACTTTTTCACTGAATTAATGTTTCCATGAATATCCCGGAAACTAAGCGAAATAGAACAATTTTATCCTAATTCCGTTTTGTAGAGAATCTCAATAGATACAACACAAGGTGGGAGTTAGGTCGCTCTAAATAGATCTCGCTCAGTTTTCGAAATATTCTTAACAACAATTAAAATGAAAAATCGATTTATTTAATTTTACTTTTTTACTGGATTGATTTTTGTATAAATATCTGAGAAACTGAGCGAGATAAAGCGATTTTGCCTGAAATTTTTTCAAAAATTTGAGAGCTAAAATACGAGTTCAGGCTGAAATCGCTCTATTCGTATAGAAATCAGTCGTATAGATTTTAATTTGCTCATAGGAACAGAAGAAATTCTATTCGTATGGAAATAATTCGTATCGAGTCTAATTTGCGTGGAAAAACACAAGAAATTCCATTCGTATTGAAATGATTCGTATAGACTCCAATTGGCGTATAGAAACACAAGAGATTTCATTCGTATAGAAGTAATTCGTATCGACTCTAATTAGCGTATAGCAATACGAGAAATTCCATTCGTATAGGTAATATCCGAATTCCATATACGCAAATGTATACGATTCGCTACACGATTTTTCTATAGGAATGTCCTCTGGAACTTCCTATCCACTTTTTCATACGTGATAACTGGAATGAATTCCAAAAAATACAATGAAAAATGAATTGTTTAAACTAAATTTGGTAAATGAGTTATTATTGACGTCAAGAAAAAATTTTTACCTTAATTTTGAGTTTTTAAGTGGCGATAACAGCTACACCATGAGAGCTACGAGAGAATCACCAAAACAAAATTGTAGGGCATAAACCTCTCTACAAATCTGCCATTTACATTTTCCTTCTATTGCTTCCGAATGGAAGCATTGTAAACGCGATTATTTCCGATTTCGAGATTTCATCGGAATATGACTCCGAATAATCCAAAACGTCGAGAAATGACATTTTTTAAAAATGTCTGTATGTGTGTGTGTGTGTGTGTGTGTGTGTGTGTGTGTGTGTGTGTGTGTGTGTGTGTGTGTATGTGTGACAGATATCGGCTCATTGCTCAGCAACGGTAATACCTGGTGAGCCGAAAATTTAACAGTACTTTCCCTCCCCGTGCAAATTGCTGTCAGTGAAATTTCAGCGAAATCGGTTGAGTAGTTTTCGAGAAAATTCTAATTTTCGAAAAATCGTTTTTTCGACTTTTTTCCGCGAAAAATTGATTCACAGCCCCCACTCTCAGCGATGAAATAGATCTCATTTGAACTCACAATTTTCACTCGGGGTAGATTTTGCTCAGATTTTTCGTTTGCAGATAATTTCAATTACAGTGTTTTTCATCCTGAATTTACTATACACGCTAGCTCAAAAACTATTCGAGTTAGAGACTTCAAATTTCGCCAGTTTGTGCATCTAATGAGTGAAAAGTTTGGTATTGAAATTGGGCAAAATCGCTTCAGTAGTTTCTGAGATATTGTCCAAAAACCATTTTATGAAAAAAGGTTATATCTCCAAAACTATCCAAGCGATTACATCCAAGTTCAGCTTAAAAGATTCATCTCAATGAGCCTCACAAATGGTGAGAATTTCAGATTTTTCAGAAGAAGTCTCTTGTAAGGATGTTCGATAAATTAGTTTTTTCAAAAATCACGTTTTTTCTTAGCTTTCTCCCTAGGAACACTACTATTCTTTATTTCACCATTCGAAAGTAGACAATGTTTTCTACAAGATAGGTACCTTTTCATTCTGACGACATTCAGAAAAAATAGAAATCCTATTTGGAACCCGAACTTCAATTTTTCAGATCTGTCGTAGGATCTTCCATTTATGATTGAAAAATTGTTTTTTTTTGTGGTAAACATGAATAAATAAAGTTCACCAAAGATCGAACCATCATTAAATTTGTCCTTACAAGCGAATTTACTTCGTGCAAATGTCCACTTATGACAATTGTTGTGAAACCAAATTTCGTTACTGCATTTAGAATAATGAAAAATATAAATTGTAATCTCATGGATAATTTATATAAAAATTCCATTCGGAAGCATTTTGCCAATCGAATTGGCAAAATATTAAATGTCGCAAAAGGAGTGGGGCTTGCAAATAACGCACAGGATATAACGCTTCCGCCTGTCTTCAATAGCTTAGCAAATAAATACGATTTACTGCTATCTTCATGAAAATTTAACGGAAAAGCCATTTTTCATCGAGCCAGTTAAGAATTACAAACTGGATACCATGGACTTTTCAGTAGCAAATTATATTGCGAACAAGGTACCATGAGTTAAAATTCCCAAGAAAATTGTTTTCAAGGTGAGCGGAAGGAAAAAGTTAAAGAAAATTATTTTTTAATGTTATTTAAATGGAAAAAATTCAAAGCTCTTGAGCAATGGGTTAATATTAGAATTAAGGGCTTGCTTTATGCTCAAACTTTTGGTTTTTCTATCAACTCCAAGATTGTCAGGGGGGAGCTGAAAAAAACAAATTGCCAGAAAATGAAGCACCCTACTACACATACACAAAAACAAAAAGTCCCTCACCAAGGGATAACGGCCGGATGACAGTATAGTCGATGCCAGTAGCGCGAAGCAAGCAAGCAGGCCTGTAAGCTGGAGAGACATGATTTTAGGAGTACTGAGTGGAATTTTTTGAATCATTTTTTTTTTAATTAATTTTTTTACTTCGTTCATCATTTTAATTTTTTCATTTATTCAAGTTCATCATTTTATTCCGTATTCCAGGGACGAGCATTGATTTGGATGGATACTATCAAGATCCAAACGGGCAGAAGTATGCATTTCAATTCCAAGGGTGTTATCGGCATGGGTGTATCTTTTGTTTCACGAACGAACGTAGTAGAAAAATAGGAAAAAATGAAAATTTACTCGCGGTATGAGAAAACTTCAGCTACAAATGCTCTCATTCGTGAAAAAGGTTATATTCTTGAAGAAGTTTGGGAGTGTCAATTCAGAAAAATCAAAAGTGAAAGCCTTGAATTATAAGAGCTTGCTAAAAGTGAGGAGATGTTTGGGTGCATACATCTCTCAAGCCTCGAGAAGCTTTTTTCGGTGGACGAACAGGAAAGGTAGTAGCGTATTATGATTGTCGACAGGGGGAAATAATTAATTATTACGATGTCTGCTCCCTATATTCATTTATCTGCAAAACCGGTGTTTTTCCTATTGGTCATCCGGAAATAATTATAGGATCAAAGATTCAACAACTTTGTGGACCTCACAATGACATTTCGAACATTGAAGGGCTCATTAAATGTAAGGTGTTACCACCGGCGCGACTTTTTCATCATGTTCTTCCTATGAAAGCAAAAAACAAATTAATATTTGTTTGTGTAGAACATGCTGTCTAGAAATGTATCATGGCAGCTGCAAGCATACGGACGAGGAAAAAACCCTCGTAGGTGCGTGGGTTTCTTGTGAGTTGAAGAAGGCAGTGCAATTAGGTTATAGAATCGTCGCGATCACAGAAATTTGGTTGTATCAAACAACACAGTATAATCCGGTAACGGACGAGGGGGAAATATTTGCAGAATTCATCAATGACTTTGTGAAAATAAAAACATACGCGAGTGGCTGGCCAAATTCATGTGAAAGCAGAGGAAGTTATATTAGAGAAATCAAAGATAAGATGGGTATTGATTTAGATCCAGCCCTAATAGAGTTTAATGCGGGTAAAAGAGCTGTGGCAAAACTGATGCTGAATTCTTTATGGGGAAAATTTGCTCAAAGACCAAATTTAGAAAAGACAGAAATAATAAAATCATATGAAGTATTGCACTCATTCCTTTTCGACCCTCAGAAAGAAGTAACAGGCTGTTTATTTGTAGATGATGACACTGTTTATCTCAACTGGAAATTTCGTGAAGATGACTATGAAATCTCATCAAATACCAGTGTGGTCATTGCTGCATATGTGACAGCTCAAGGACGTCTAAAACTGTAAAAGTATTTGGAAATGTTAGGAGAGCGGGTATTATATTATGATACAGATTCTGTTATTTTTGTTACGAGGCCTGGTGAACCAAATCCTCCTTCGGGCAATGCTCTTGGAAAGATGACAGACGAATTAGCTCCGAAAGGGCAAGGTGCGTACATAACAAATTTTGATTCTGGAGGCCCTAACTTTTATAGTTACATAAGGGTTGTCCCTGGAGGGGAAGGATTTGAATGGTGTAAAATAAAAGGTATACGCATCGATTCCCAAACTTCTGAAATGATAAATTATCGAAAGATGCGAAAACTTGTCCTATATTCTAAGAAACCAATCGAAGTTGATAACATTGGCATTGCCAGGGCCGGTTTACATGAAGTTGTTACACGGACAGGGACAAAGATAGTTAGAGTAACAGCTCCAAAACGTAGGAGAGTAGGAAATACTTCTGTACCTTATGGCTATGTTGATTTGTGAAAATATATAATGATTTTTTCCAAATGGTTTTTCATTGATATAACCCATTACAAAATCCTCCTCACCGCATTCTTTCAGGAACCTTCGAGCAGTGCAGAGATGGATCGCGGTCAGAACGATAAATCTCGTAAAAAGTCACGAGATGATTTCGCTAAATCTAAAACCTTAGACGGCAGCACACCTTGTAATAAAGAAGCAGGGCCCGGGAAATATGGTCCCGTTGGCGAAGGAAGACCTAGGTACAATAAATATGGAAACGTTTTCATAAATTGGAGTATTTATTCATGTGACCTTTTAGATCCTGATCAGTTGATAGCATGGGTCCTCGTTGGAAGCACCCTTTTGCAGCTGTTGTATGTGGACCGACAGGTTGTGGGAAAACTATTTCCGTTAAACGCTTTTTGAAAGAAATTCATGAAATATGTGATACAAAATTTTCGAAAGCTATTTTCTATTATACAGAATGGCAGCCGACTTACAACGAATATGATAAGAAATTTGTAGAGTTTCGTGAGGGTCTTCCGTTATCATCCGATTTCACAAGTGGCAATACACCAAAGCTCGTAATTCTTGATGATCTCATGCGCGAGTCTTCTAACGGTTCTGTAGTCGATCTTTTCACGAAATGGAGTCATCATAAAAATCTGAGTGTAATATTCATATCGCAAAACTTATTCCATCAGGGTAAAGGGCGGAGGGATATCTCCCTCAGCACGAATTACATCGTTTTATTCCAAAATCCGCGTGACCGTGCACAGATAAGATTTTCAGCACGTCAAGTTTATCCAGAAAATCCAAAATTCCTTCAAGAAGCTTATTTCAATGCGACATCAAAACCATACGGTTATTTACTACTCGATTTGAAACAATCCACTCCAGATAATTGTTGGTTTCGCGCATCAATATTTCCTTCAGACCTGCAACAGCTTGTATATGTGCCACGGACATTGCGCAATATAAAAAGCTTAGGTTCTGGTGTCAACGCACCAGTCATGCGTATGTGATGGCGAAGACCGTACAGCAACTGCTTGGCAAGAAAAACGCTGCCTTGCTACAAGCTATTTGCGAGGGATCGCAAGCTCAGCGAAAGGCGATACTAGCGTCCACAGACTCGAAGCTCATTCGCTGTATTTGTGAGTGTGCTCTAAATATCCTGAAAGGGAACGTTCGCCTGAAAAGTACAGAGAAGAAAAAATTATCAAAGCATAAAAAATTCTTGCCGAAGCTCGCCAAATTTGGTAAGAGCTTAAAATCGAAAAAGAGAATTATCATCAACCAGAAAGGAGGCAGTTTATTGCCTCTCATACTGGCTCCAATACTTAGTAGCTTGGTATCGAAAATTTCCCAATGGAGCACGCAAGAAAAATGGTTCTGGTACCAGAAGAGAACTTTACACCAACAGTACAGACCCATGGGGATGCGCCATCTCGTCTGGATTCAGAAATGGCTGCCATCCTCAACTCGGTAACAAATAAAAATGCAGCAGAGAAATGGAAACCCTATCAAGATGTCTTAAGACGTTATTTATACTTCATGGATAAAATAGAGGAGTCCGAAGGAAAAAAGAAGGAGAAGGAACCGTAAAAACCTACACTACCAACCAGATACTCACAGGTGTCCCGAAAAAATTCCAAAAGCAGGCTGATGCGTTACTCAAGTATCTTGGAGAATTCAGTAACCGCCTGAAGTGGGACGCTACGGGTGCGGTGGAAATAGACAACACATGTCTTCAGGGTTCTAAGATTGTTGACTTGGTAAATGACGCGCTAAGACACCGACAGACAGTAAAAGCTACAGGAAGAGAGACATTCGCCCGCTTTCTTCATGAAATTAATACACCGAGAGAGTTTGTTGGCGACAAAAGTTTTTGGGCCTCACCAGCAGTATCGACACCTTATTCCACTCCGCGAACTACAATAAAAACCCGCAGGGAAAAAGTTGATTCTTCAAACAGTACTCCGGCTAGCACACCGATCAAATCATGGGTAAAAATAGGTTAGAACGAACTTATTACGATCCCGAAGATTCTGCGGGTTATTCGGGATCTACGCGAATTATTGAAAAATATAAACATAAATTTCCTCTTGAATTATTCATGATTGGTTAAATGCTCAAAATACATATACCTCTCATAAACCTATGCGCCGTAAATTCCCATGGTTACATTATATCGTCGATACTATAGATGATGTATAGGAAGCCGCTTTAATCGATCTACAAAAGTTTAAATCATATAATGATGGAATTTCCTATTTATTGTCGGTAATTGACGTAGTCAGTAAATACGCCTGGATGGAACCTCTAACTGATAAGAGCGCGAAAAATGTATGTGAAGCTTTCAAACGTATATTCAGTGAGGGTCGTGTTCCGCGGTTATTACAAACAAATCGTGGGAAAGAATTCGTCGCTCAATCTGTGCAAAATTTATTCGAAGAAAAAAATATCATATATCGCGTAGTAAGTAATCCTTACGTTAAGGCTGCGGTGGTGGAACGTTTCAATAGAACCCTGAAAGAAAGCATGTGGCGTTATTTTACATATTCTAAAACATATCGTTGTATTGATGTCTTAAGTAAATTCGTTTATGCGTACACTAATACACGACATGGCACAATTAGAATGACCCCAGCATCTGTGACTCTTGAGAATGCATATTTCGTTGTAAATAATATCGACAAAGTTCATAAACGTTTGGATAAAACACGACGCCCGCGAGTATTTAAATATAAAGTGAATGACTATGTTCGTATCAGTAAGACGAAAGGTACATTCGAGAAAGGATATGAGAAAAACTGGAGTGACGAAATACTCAACAACGACAGCTATTGCCAACTTACGAGGTGGAAGATTTAGCTGGTGAAAAAATTGACGGATTTTTCTATGAACAAGAATTAACTCTTGTAAATAAGAATATTGAAACCGAAGAGTATGAAATAGAAAAAGTATTGCAGAAAAAAGGGAAAGGTAAAAACCAATAGGTGTTGGTCAAGTGGGTTGGCTATCCAGATAAATTCAATTCTTGGATCTCCGCAGCAGCTCTGAAGAATATACAGAAAAAATGAGTCAAGACAGTTTTTATATTGTGCTGCTCAGCGATAGTAGCATGGAATATTTCCCGGAAAATACAGCAACGAGGTTCCGAACATATCTGCCTCATGATATCCGCTCAACAGGCTCATGGGTGGTTGGTTCGACAGAAATGCAATATCCCTGTAGTCTTTTACATATCCAGAATAGAGATGATGGGTACGTAGCATTCATCAAAGGTGATGAACCAGTTGAAGAGATGCATTTAGCTCCCGCTTACGCCGTGCCCAATGGGCTTTATGAGAACCTGGATCATTTGCTGCGAGCTCTCAATCATCTACCTGTGGTTGGAATTCATCTATGGTTCGAATCGAAAAAGCATGACCATGGATTTGTGAAAATCACTCGCATTTGTCACGATAATCTAACGTGGAAAGACCAGGTTCACATTTTTAATTTATCTTGGAAATTGAAGAATATTCTAGGAATCGATCAAAAAGCCGGTGGTGAAAATGGAATTGGGGTTCCGGAAGACGAAAAAATCACCGGTGCTCCTCCAGCCAGCCTTATGAAAGCCTTTCCAGACCGTATGTTGATATATTGTGACTTGTGTGGACCTTACGTTACAGGTGATGTTCAGACATCGCTACTGCGGATAGCTCCCTTTGACGTCACCAACTATTGTATGGTCATACACGAACTACAAGTTTTTCATCGCTAAATTATATCCCATTACTGCAGAATGTCTTCCGAACTGTGGACATAGATATAAGGATGGGTATGGTCACCCTATACCATTTGAGTATGGACCTTTGAACCTCACACTGAATTTTAAGCGTATCGACTCGTAAAAATGATGCATTATGTGAGCTATTATAGCGATCAGGCCGGTGGTGGTGCCTCAGAAAGATACAACCGGTTTGGACGTGTTTACGTGGGGGCTCCTTATCAGCGTGGCCACGGTATTAGAGCCTTTCTTGGAGGGTTATTCCGACGAATTCTCCCATTTCTATGTGGTGCAGCTCGAGCTGTTGGTAAAGAAGCTTTGAGTGCGGGCTTGAACGCAGTTGGTGACGTAACTAGTCGCAGGATGCCCTTGAAAGAATCATTAGAGAAGAGACTCACAGAATCATCTCAGTCTAAAAAGAAAAGCAAGTGACAAGCTGGAGAAATTGATGAAAGGGTCGGGGTATAAACGAGGTCGGAAGCGTTTGCGCGCTCATAAGCGTGTGGAACGTCGTCGTGGGAGGGACATTAAGAAGAAGAAACCACGGAAAATCAAAAAGAAAAAGAAGAAGACATTAGTGGAAAGAAAACAACCAAGAGAAGAAAATCGAAGAAAAAATCAAAACGTACAGTCCGAGACATATTTGAAAATTAGAAATGGCTTTCTTACATTCTCATCCATGCGAATGCACAAAATCAGAACTTGACCTGTTCACATCCCACCTACACAGACAAGTATTGAACATTCTCACTGGACCCAATTCAATCCTGTTGCATCACTCACAGACCAATCACCCATCGAGTTTGTAGTACCTGGTCATGGTGAAGAATACATCGACTTGCTGCATACTATGCTAAAAGTTCGCGTGAAAATTTTGGCAGATGAGACGCTAGCGACTGATGATGTTGGACCTGTGAATAATTTATTACACTCGATGTTTAGCCAAATCGATGTTTCGTTTAATCAAAAATTAGTTTCACCACCGAATAATGCCTATGCTTACAGAGCATATATCGAAACTCTTTTGAACTATGCGCTGGATGCTAAACAGTCACATTTACAAAATAGTTCATGGGCCAAAGATACGAGTGGGTGGATGGGTCATGGACCTGCTGGTGTAGTCGACGGCCAGGATAAAACGTATAATCATGCTATCGAATACAGGACAAACTTCAAGAAAGGAAGGAAATGATTAGACGTATCCATTGTGATGTTTTCAATCAGGATAAGTTTCTATTGAATGGAGTCGATATGCGTTTACGGCTTGTGCGTTCAAAAGATTCGTTTTGTCTTATCGATAAAACGACTAAAAATTATCAAATCAAAGTAATTGATGCAGCATTGTTAGTGAGGAGAGCTAAATTAAGCCCTGCAGTTTTACTCGGCCATGCTAAAAATCTTGCAAAAACGACAGCTAAATATCCACTAACGCGTGTAGAAGTCAAATCTTTCATTCTCCATCGCGGATCGACTGGTGAGACCATCGATAATGCAGTTCTCGGGCAACTACCCAAACGCGTTATTATAGGGTTTGTAGATAATGTAGCGTTCAATGGTGATAAATTCAGAAACCCTTTCGACTTCCAAAACTGGGGAATTAATTTTTTGAGTCTCTATGTGGATGGGATACAAGTTCCTGGCCGACCATTACAGCCGAACTTTAACGACACTTCTTATACGGAGGCTGAAAGTGATCATACGCTTTTCAGTGGTACAGGTATACATTCTGGGAATCAGGGAATAGATATTACACGTTCTGATTTTGCTAATGGTTATTGTCTCTTTGCGTTTGACTTAACACCCGATTTATCCGCTAACTGTGCTACACACTGGAATCTTGTTAAAACGGGTAGCTTGAGAGTCGAAGTACGCTTCGATGATGCCACCACTACGAATTTGAATTGTATTATTTACGCAGAGTTTGATAATATACTCGAGATCGATTCGACTAGACAGGTTATTGTAGACTATAACAGTTAGTTACAAGTATGGCGAGCAAGGTATCACACGTGCATCAATTTGGGCCGGAACCCGTTAAATTAATTTGTCCGTATTGTAATACAGAAGTAGAAACAAAAATTACGAATAAACCTAGCGGGAAAACACATTTAATAGCGGAAAGGCTCTGTATATTAGGCTGTTGCTTTGGTATCCCCTGTCTTTATTGCATCAAGGCGTGCATTGTTCAAAACCACTATTGCTCCGTGTCGGACATATATCTGGGCCAACACAAAAATTAGGGAGGGGCGTGCTCCCTGTCAGCCGAATAAAAGCCCGATATTTCATCGATACCCGATCAGTCTACCGCAGGTGTTTTCGATATATATAAACAGAATGGTGGGAGAAAGAGAAATAGTCATCGATATTAACGGTTTATTGGGTCCTACTGAAGCATTTATTCCCAAAGAAATTGCTATTGTGTCTGTGGAAAAAAGTTTTGCTGGTATCTGGTACATTGGACCACTGTGTCAGCTCGGCGATTTGCCATTCAGTGCACGTCGTCAAAATCACTGGATAACTACAAATTTCCATAACATCGAGTGGGAATACGGTCATACTCCATATAAGCTGGTGTCATCGCTTTTGAAAGAATTAACAAGAGATGTAACGCGTATTCACGTGCGGGGTCGAGAAAAACAACTATTCTTACGCAGACTCTTATTAAAAGTAATAATCAATCGGGAAACATACGCTCCAACTTCTCGGAGGCAGCCTGACAATAATCGCTACTGCCTGTATCATGCCTCTTCTATTAACGGATTTGCCTGTGCTCGTCATAATGCTGAAAAATTGAAGAATTGGATTCGTGAAAATATTTATACTCGAAAAGTTGTGCTGAAAGCTGAGGACGTGGACAAAATTTGGAGCATTGACGCTTATCGTATCAGTCAGGTAACGGCACATGAGCTCAGTGATCTTGAAGGAGTGGAGAGTGAAGAAGAATCAGAAGAAGAGTCAGGTCTCGATACTGATTCTGAAGACAGTTACGAATTAGAAAAACCTCTGCCTTTAATGAAGGCCAAGCCAGGAAGGGACGTTTGCAGGACAGGAAAACCAGCGACAGCTCCAGAAGCCTCAGAAGATCCGGAGCCTCCTGCAAGAGCTCCAAAAAAATCAGAAGCACCAAAACCTCCTGCAAGAGCTTCAGAAGCACCGACAGACTTGAGGCGATCGGGTTGGGTTTGCGATGGACCTAGGAAGGAAAGCTTCGTATGAATACACACCAGCTCTTAGCTGCCTTACCAGCGACCAATGCCACTATCGGAGGCGTTTTCCCCGCAGACAAGATACCATGGCATTTGACTCGACCCTGTGCACTCATCGTTAACACCGATGATTCTAGTAAACCAGGAACACATTGGGTCGCCATGTACGTCAATAATGATGGACGAGCAACCTACTTTGACAGCTACGGAGTTCCACCTCAAGATCAACGATTTATACGCTGTCTTCGAAGAAACAGCAAAAACTATCAATACAACCATAAACGCCTCCAATGCCTCACAACTGGTGTTTGCGAGCATTATCGCATTGTTGTGCTTTATTGGCTTAGTAATGGGTTATCTCTCCTATCATTCCTCAGAAACTTTACGGATGACCCTCAACGGAACGATCAATTAATTGTTGAAATGTTCAATAAAATTGTAAAAAGAAAAAAGAAAAATGATTTTGAGAAAAAATTTGTAAATCCATCGGGTAATGGGTTAATAGTTCAAGAATGTCGAAATAAAGAATAATATTCAGAGAATTGTTTTATTTCATTTGAAAATTTTTCCTTCTTCCCCATCCTATTTCTTTTCAGAATCCGTAACGAGTTGTCTCTATTGGTCGTCGTCATCGCATGTCCGGAGGAGGTAACATGGCCGCATAGTCCTGCAGCATTGCTTCAATTGAATCGTATTCCTCCATGTAGGCAAAGCAAAGTATCAAGTGAGCGAAATCATCTCGTCCTCGATTTTTCAACGCTTCAAATACCTCTCTCGCGTTTTCCTTCGTAGTTGGATATTTCTAGAATTTTTCTTTCATTTGTGAGAATTTAAAATGAATGATGTAGAAATTAAGTTTATCGACTAAGGAAAGAAGGATTAATACGAAATGATAATCAGAAATCAAACTATTATTTGTATACTCTATGAGTCGATCATAGAAGGCAGTGAGACGCCCCACTCTTCCTCTTTCTCTCTTCGACCAGCAAAAAGATAAGTACACTGATTTCTATGGGTACCCAATTCTAAAATGGCATCTTGGACCTTTTTCCTATAAGATTAGCCAAAAATTGAATATTAAAATAACAGTGATACCTAAATTTGAGAGAAAGTAGCTTATTTCTTTTATATTATTCGAACTTTTTCTTGTTGTAATTATCATTAAGTCAATTGCTATCTTTACGAGAGAAATATTTCCTTTATATTTCAAATACTATCTTTTCATTTGACGACATTTATGTATAAAACTGAACGAGCATTGGAAAATGTTATTATACTACTTGATTGAATTTTTAATTATTTTTTGTATTATTTTCTCACTCAATACTTTGGTAATGTACTACTCTGTCGACGACAAACAACAATTTGTTCAGTTTGCTAGAAATTATTGATTAATTCTGAAATAATGTTAATACTCCATTGGTCAAGCCAACAAGTGATGACTCACAGGGAAGAAGAGTGGGGATCCCAATTAATGTATAACAACTACTGGAAATTTACTTGAAACCAAGTGAAAAAATTTTTTTCCGAAAATTAAAGTGGAATTATCAAAAGAAAAGGGAACAACCAACTGATTGGTGGACCACCACGTTTAGCGTAACCCAAGGCCACCTCGTGGAGGTAGTGGTGTATAGGCCTCGCAGAATAACCTAACACAACAACCTATTAATTGACTCTTGGGATTTAGATGAAAAAATTGTGAATAAACAACCACCGCTGCACCTTCTATCAGCATTTTCAAAATTCAAAATAATTATTTGAGTTTATGTGTGAATTTAACACACTGAGTACTCAAATAATCAATAATCCACAATACTGTACGACTTCGCGTGTGACCAACAACCAGAATCAACAGTACATACTGACTCTACCGTTCAAAATGAATCAAAATTACATACATTAATGTGGATTGTGGAATCTTGCCAAAATTTCGAAGAAAGCTTCAATACGTTCACCATACTTAAAAGTGCGGTTGAAAATAAACTTACACATTTTTGCGTCAAGTTTCTTCCCACCCACGCCGTACTTTGGAATAGTGGACTTCAAGTCCCTCCACACACGCTCGATGTTCTGTGTGTGCACGTTCTTGTCGTGTGAATTTACGAATTGGTAGGAGTGGTTGACCCGAAGGTGGTTAAATCCCCTCAAGATCAGGCCACTGTAACCCTTCCAACCGTCTGTATACACTGAAGTACCTGGCTTAACTGCACTGATTATGATATTATGGAGAGTTCTAGAGGAGCGGTCACGGACTGGCCAAAAGAAGACTCTTTTTGTTTCTCTCTCGAAAATGCCAACAATCCATTGTCCCTTGCTCTTTCTCCCTCTATTATACTTTCTCCCACCTATCTTCGATTCGTCAATTTCGACAATCTTCCCCTTCCCACCCATCTTCAGTGCGAGGTCACCCCCTACCCACTCAACCAAAACAGAGTTAATCCTACCAAGCCAAAAGCGAATTGTTTTTATGGATAAAAGTGTTTCTGAAGCTAAATTTTTGAGAGAAATTTTATCATGAATTAAATACAATGAAATTAATTGAAATAAAATTCTAATGTCTAAATTGGTGCCCATAAACCATGATCCCGTGAACATACCAGTCTTGGTGTTACATTTTTTCCTTACACACTTTTTGTGTGAATTTTTGGTCTCAATGCTGTTATAACATCGATGCATTAGTTCTTTTTCATTGAACACCATTAGCTCACCGCATATTTGACAAAAATTGCGCGCTCTAATGACATTCAAGGTCTTCAAATAACGTATGAGATTGAGTTTATTTTGACTCAATCCATACATCTCGACCAAACGCATTTCTGTTTTTTTGATTTTTATTTATACCAGCGACCAATTCAGACAATAGATTACGTAACGTCTTTATATATTACAGCTGAAAAAAGCAAAAACAACAAAGATTTGAATAGCGTCGCCAGGGTCTTACTTTACCGCTAAATTTCAATTAAATAAATTTTGAAGTTTCTTAAATTCATAAAAATCAAAATAGATCAAAATTTCAATTAAATAACTTTTGAAGTTTCTTAAACTCTTAAAATCAAAATAAATCAAAATTTCAATTAAATAAATTTTGAAGTTTCTTAAATTCTTAAAAATCAAAATAGATCAAAATTTCAATTAAATAAATTTTGAAGTTTCTTAAATTCTTAAAAATCAAAATAGATCAAAATTTCAATTAAATAAATTTTGAAGTTTCTTAAATTCTTAAAAATCGAAATAGATCAAAATTTCAATTAAATAAATTTTGAAGTTTCTCAAATCTTTAAAAATCAAATTCTTTCAAAAGTCAATTAAATAAATTCCAACGTTTTGTTCCTTAAATTTTAAAACAATAAAAGTTCGTTAAACATTTATTTGAGTAATTTCAAAGTTCGCAAATCTAAAAACAAAATCGAACCTCATAAATAAATTTTGATCAAAATAAAAAGAAATAACTTTCGAAGAGTGAAGAGTGAAATTTTTGACAAGAAAATCATAGATAATTAGTGTCAAGGTGTTTTTGGAAAGTGAATTTCGGTTAAGATAATAATTATCAATAATTTCCAAATTTCGTGAGGGAAATTTGGAAATATTCAGAGAATCTCGGAAAAATCTCTATTATCAACTCAAAGTTGTGTTACTGGTAAAGTAGAATAAGACCCAAGAAGGGGGTCGACAGTACCGACTCATCGGATAAGGCAGAATAAGGCCCCAGAGGGAACTACAATACCGACTTATTGGATAAAACAGATTGAGGCCCCAAGGGAACCTGCGATACCGACTCGTCGGGTAAAATAGAAGTAAAATTTCAATAGTTACCAATAGAAACACGTAAGTCGGCAAATTTCTTAATTATTATGTATGTTTTCAAGTTTTTCACAAAATATAGGTCTACCAAGACCACTTTAACTAAACATTCGATTTTATCATTTAATTATCAAAAATCCTCTTAATATCTCCCCATTCCAGCCTATTAATCGAAAGATTAGGGTAAAAACGGGGACTGAGTCGCATTTAGTTTACATCGTTCCAAGGTGTTTGGGGTTATTTTATAAATTTTAATGGGAAAACAAAGTCTAATAATTGAGATAAATTGAATTAATTAAATAAATTAAACCCCCAACATATGGACATCACACTTGGGGGCTCAGCCGTTGCGATTACATATTGAGATGGTTTTTGAAAATAAAATTAGTTTTATCAATGTCAGATCCTGAGAAACCGCCGAAAAATGAAATTCCTTATGCATTAAGAGGAACGAAACAACCAGAATTTCTGCAAGGATTACAGCCACCGGTGCGTCCGCCAAAAATATTGCAAATAAATCCGGAAGTAGTTCAAAAACAAAACGAAATTGAAAACTCGGACGGTGAAAATAATACGGGTTTTTTAGGGTGGCCGTCGGGTTCGATCGATAAAACAGGACAATCGCAATCTAACGAGGGAGTTAATGAAACAAAAGATTCGGGATTCGAAACGACAATTAAAACAAGTAAATTAATCCTTTCGGATGAAAGCTCAAGCGAGGAAAGCGAGCAATTTGAAAGTGCAGACAACACTAGAGTCAGTAGTTCGGATTCTGAGTCAGAGAAAGTATTAGGTAAAACATTAACAAACAAAACGGAAAATAATTTAGTAATCAATAGCCCGGAAATTGTCGTAATTCCACCGAAAGAATCGGATAATACAACAAATAATTCAATAATTGAAAATAACGTAGAAGCTATCGTGATCGAAGAAAATCAGCCAATAGAAATGGCGACTAATCAAACAATCGGTCTCAAAGACGCATTAATGTGCGTCCCTCTGTTTGAAGGCAGTCCAGAGGAATTAACAGATTTTTCAAAATGTTGCACAGAGGCAAAAGACATGCTGCCAGCAACAGCGGAAGAATGTCTAACACGGATGATTTATGGCACTCGTTTAAGCCAATCGGTAAAAGATGCGATTAACAAGAGCGATAATAAAACAATTAAAGATTTGATTGCAACAATTAAAGCAATATTTGTCCCCAAAAAAACGGTTTTTCAATTACAAGGCGAATTAGGTTGCATTTATCAAAAAGAGACGGAATCGGTTATTAATTTTATAACGCGGTTACGAAAAAAAGCAAGCGAACTTGTAGAATGTGTTAAAGCGGACAAAGGTAATTTAACTGCAGAACAAGAAAAAGAACTCAAAGCGGAAGTTGACGGATCGGTCGCTCAATGTTTTATGCAGGGTTTAAAAAATGAAATCGATCAAAGAATGCTTACTTGTGCTAGTACTGAAATCGCGGTGCAAAAAGCAATCGAAATCGAGCGAAAACTAAATGCGCGTCGTGAATTAAGAAAGGATTCGAATAATCAGGGAGATAAAGAATCAGATAAGAAAAAGGAAAATGATAAAAATAGACCGGTAAAATTCGTTGAAAATCAAAATAACAAAAATAATTCTAATCAACAATCGGGGCAAAATAAAAGTAATAATAAAAGTCAAAATAATAATTTAAATCAAAGTAATTTGCAAATAGTAGGTTATAAATGTAATAAATCAGGGCATATCGCGAAAAATTGTGGAAAAAATGTTCCAAATTCGAGTCAATCTAATTCGGAAAAATGTCAATTATGCAATAAATCGGGACACATTGCAAGGAATTGTTACAGTTTGACGAAGAATCAGAATCAGAATAATTCTGTCGTCGTTAAGTGACAATTATGCGAAAAAAATGGACACATCGCGAAAAACTGCCGTTCGCGAAATAATATCAATAGGGAAAATCAATCGCAAAATTTACCGAGAAAATTCTGCACACACTGTCAACGAATGGGACATTCGGATGAAGAGTGCTTCAGATTAAAAGCTCAAAAATACGATCAGGGAAACCGGCAAACGTCTCACCCATCGGGCGCGGGAAGGGACACACACCAAAGTCGCCCGGTAGCAACGATACAAACGGTGGAATCAGACGAGGATTCCCAGTAATGGAAGTAAAAATTAATTTTGACGACCTTGCGTATGCGGTGGCTGGTAAAACAATAAGTGATAAGGAAATAATAATGATGTTAGACTCTGGTGCTTCCCCGAATTTAATTAAGTCAATGTATATAGATAAGGACGCGGAAATTAATAAAAACGATATTATAGAATTACATGGAATTGTGGACATTCCAATAGCAACACTCGGCAGCGTTAAAATTAATTTGTTTAATAAGAAAACAAAATGCCACATCATTCCAAAGAAGATGTGCATTCCACATGCGGGATTAATCGGTTCACGATACTTCACAACTCACGGTGCCAAGTTAGATTATAAAAATAGAATAATTAAGATCGGGGAATTGAAATATCCATTTAAAAAAACGAATAAAGTAGAAAACGGTGTAATGTATATTCCTCCACGGAGTGAATCTACATTTTACGTGAATATTAAAAATCCGGAAATTAACGAAGGATATATCCCAAAATTAAAAATTTCAAAAGGCGTTTACGCGGGTCAATGTTTAGTCAAAGCCAACAACGGGCGTGCTTATATGCAAATTTACAATACAACATAATGACGAAGTCGCGGTCAAAATACCAACAATGTCGATTCGTGAGGTAGAAAAAATAAAATCTCCAATTTCTGTTGATCAAGAATGCGAAAAAGATTCAATAAATTTCATTACCGAAGGGATAAGTAGCAGAAATAATCATATAGTAAAAAAAGTAGTAAATCTAGTGAATGAACATGAAATGAACAATAGAGCAGAAGAAATAAAAAAACTATTACGTTTAGATCATTTAGCATGTGAAGAGAAAAATCACGTAGGAAAAATCATAAAAAATTATGCAGATAGATTTCATATTCCTGGAGAAGCCTTAAGCTCAACTAATGTTTATAAACATAAAATTCCGACAGTAGATAATATTCCTTTAACAACTAAACAATATCGAACTCCCCAATTTTTTAAAACAGAAATAGAAAAGCAAACTAGAGAAGGGCTCGACACAGGCATTCTTAGGCCTTCGGAGTCACCATATAATAGCCCAGTTTGGATAGTGCCGAAGAAACCTGATTCAAAAGGTAACAAAAGATGGCGCGTAGTGATTGATTTTAGAAGATTGAATGAAAAAACAATTACTGACGCTTATCCCTTGCCAAATATCACAGATATTCTTGATCAACTGGGAGGTTCGATTTATTTCTCTGTTTTTGATTTGGCCTCTGGATATCATCAAATCGAAATGAATCCAGAGGATAGGCATAAAACCGCGTTCTCAACACCTCAAGGCCATTGGGAATTCAATCGAATGCCGTTTGGCTTGAAAAATGCGCCAGCAACTTTTCAAAGACTGATGGATACAGTCTTGGCTGGTCTTCAAGGTATTTCGATGTTCGTTTACCTTGATGATGTCGTAGTGTTTGCGAAGAATTTAGAGGAACACGGGAAACGCATAGACGATTTAATGACGCGATTGCGTAAGGCGAATTTGCAGTTACAACCGGATAAGTGCGAATTTTTACGTCCGGAAGTAAATTATCTAGGTCACGTGATCGGAAAGGATGGGTTGAAACCGGACCCATCAAAATTAGAAGCCGTAAAACAATTTCCAGTGCCGAAAAAACAAAAAAATATTAGAGCATTTTTGGGTTTAACTGGATATTATCGTAGATTCATTAAAAATTTTTCAAAAATCGCTAAACCTTTAACAAAACTGTGAGAAAAAGATACCGATTTTATTTGGACTCAAGAAGCACAAAATGCTTTCGAGACTCTAAAAAATAGTCTTTGTACAGCTCCAATTCTTCAGTATCCTGATTTTTCTCAACCATTTTTAATCACAACCGACGCTTCGGGAATAGCGGTCGGTGGAGTATTGTCGCAAGGCGAAATCGGTCAGGATAAGCCTATAGCATATTTTTCCAGAGTTCTAAGAGGAGCGGAATTAAATTACGATACGTATGAAAAAGAAGCACTAGCAATTGTTCAGGCTGTAAAAAATTTTAGACCATACATTTATGGCCATAAATTCACTCTAGTTAGCGATCACAAGCCTTTAGTTTGGTTTCGAACCGCGAAGGAAGCAAAAGCTCGTGTTTTAAAATGGCGACTGAAGTTAGCAGAATATGACTACGATGTCAAATATAAACCGGGAAAGATCAATTTAAATGTGGATGCGTTATCGCGAAACCCGATCGAACCGGTTAATGTTACGACTCGTGCCCAGAAAAATAAAGAAAATTTAGAAGAAGAAACTCTTGATTCTCGTTCAGAAAAGTTAAAAGAAAAAACGTTAGAAGGAAATAAAAAACAAGTTAAAAAGAAAAATAAAAAGAAAAACAAAAGTGAAGAAGACAAATTAAATGAAAATTTAGAAAAACCCCCAAAGAAAAAGAGGGGTAGGCTCAAAGGAGTAAAAAACTCAAAGGGCGTTAAAGAATCCAATGATGCAGAAGTAAAAGGTCACTTAAAGGAAAAGGATCTTAACTCTGAGGATTCTGTGCATTCAACGGATGATTCGAGTGCTGATGAAATAATATCAGATTGCGAATCGGAAAATTCGTTGAATGGGGAAAATAAAGAAATGAATGAAAAAATTAAAGTAAAGTCAAATAAGCCAAATATAATTATTTCAAAAGAGTTATTAACGTTTAGACGAGATAATTTAGCATATTTCGTCGATGAGAGTGGAAATCCATGTGATGAAGGCTCTCGAAGATTAAAGGAAATTAGGAGATTACCTTTAACAAAATCGGCAAGCGTGGGAAACACAGTTTGTCAGAAAATTGGTAGAAAAATTCATTTCGGGTTAATTATACGAGAATCAAGAGGAGAGTCGATTTTGAGAATAAAATCACATATTGCAAAAAGCTTGGTAAAACTAAAATTTCAAATGTTAGAAAAGGGAATAGATACAGTATCAATTGCTTATTCAAAATTTGTTGAAAACGTGCCGTGGGATCATGTCATGGCCATGATCGAATCGTTATTCGCGGAAGAAAAAGTTAAAATAGTTATTTGTCTTGGCACGATGCGTTACGTTCCTCTCGAAGAGCGTGATCGGATTTTTGAGGAAATGCATAGTTCACCTATTGGTGGACATAAGGACGTTTCAAAAACGTATAATCGGATTAAACATACGTATTACTGGGAAAATTTAAAAGAAGACATTCAGCGTCGTATTCAGCAATGTCTAAATTGTCAATTAAAGAAATTGGTTAGGGTCAAAACTAAACAGCCAATGATGATAACGGATACACCTGGCACCGTGTTCGAAAAAATCGCAATGGACATCGTAGGTCCATTACCGCGAACGTCGAAAGGAAATGAATATATACTGACAATCCAGGACCAATTGTCAAAATTTTGTGTTGCTATTCCGTTGGGAAATATGACGGCAATTACGGTAGCCGGTGCGTTTATTAAGCGTTTTATTTGTATTTTCGGGGCACCGAAGGTGCTGTTAACCGATCAAGGGCGAAATTTTGTCAGCTCGTTTTCACAAAGGATAACGAAGCGTTTTAGAATCAAAAAATTGCAGACAACTGCGTTTAGGCCGCAATCGAATGGGTCGTTAGAGCGTTCACACCACGTATTGGGTGAATATCTTAAGCAATATACGGATAAAGAAAAAGAGTGGGACGATTGGTTGGAGTTAGCTACTTTTTCATATAATACGTGTGTTCATGAAGGAACAAAATACACCCCTTATGAACTAGTATTTGGAAAAGTTGCACGGGTTCCGACAAATGAACCATTACATGAATTAGATCGTTTACCTACGTACGATAATTACATAGAAAATTTAGTAGAAAGATTAACTGATAATTGGAAACTCGCGTATGATAATTTAGTAGAATCTAAACATAGGTCAAAAGCACAATTTGATAAGAAAATAAATCCAGTATATTTCGAAATAGGCGATAATGTATATTTGTTAAAAGGTCCAAACCCAAATAAGTTAGGCGATCATTACGACGGTCCGTTTGAGATACTAGATGTATTGCCGAACGGAGATGTAAAAATTCAAATAAAGAAACGGGTTAAAGTAATTCATCCGGATAGGTTAAGAAAATCACATATATCGGTAGAACAAGCAAATAAGGAACTTAATAAAAAATTAAAAGGAAATTTAGAAAATAATGAATCAGACGAAGATACAGGGTGATTTTTTTCAAACGTAAAGGCAATTAACTGGAGATAGCTGGAGGTGTGAGAAGTACGGGAAAATTTTCAAAAAAATTTTTGGATAATTATTTTTTGAATTATTAGCGATTGAAATAGGCCAATGGGCTTGGAGGATTTTGGCGCGCAAAACGGAGTGGGGGGAATGAGTGGCGATGTGACAACGCTGGATTAGCGAACAGTTGAAGCCGAGAATTTTGAATGACGAGCGAGTCGAATCATTCTTATTTTGCGTGATTCGAGTAGATGCGGAGAGATGGCGTTATAGGTTTTTTTCTTTTGACGTTCTGAGACTTAAATTCAAAATTCAGTTTCCTTCATTTGATACCCGCGGGCAGTTTTGGGCTATTAGGAGTCCAGCATTTACGGATGGGTGATCACTGAAAAAAGAATCGATTCTTGAAAAATCAATCTTCATAACAAATGATTTTGTGAGAATCGATTTTTTCAAAAAAAAAATCGAAATAAGAAAAGTGACGAATCGATTCATTAAAAAAAAAAAATTAAAAAATAGGAGAATCATAGGAAACACATTTTTATGCATATGCATTTTTGTGCATTTGCATAAAAATATGCATTTTTGTGCATATGCATAAAAATATGCATTTTTGTGCATATCTAGCGGCACCGTGAGGGGCATCACTAGATGGCATCTCCATGTCTTCTGGGTGCATCTTGGGTGCACCTCAAGTGCTCGAACAGCACGTCTGGGGGCTTCTCCCGCACTCCCAGGATGCACTGCATGAATGCTTGAGGTGAACACGCAGTGCATCTTCGGAGTGCTGAAAAAGCCTCCAAGACATGCTGCTTGAGTGCATGAGGTGCACGCAGAATGCATCCATGAGACATGGAGATGTCATCTAACGATGCTCCTCAGGTGCATTTTCAACGCTTATGCAGTCCGTCTTACAGGCCTCATCGGCGTTTTCTGGGCGCATCTTGGATGCTCCCTCAGCACTTTTCCAAACTTTTACCACATGAGTGATGATTCGGTAGTCTTTATTCGGCCTCGTAACTTGTTAAATTCGAAGGAAAATGGGGCTAAAACCTAGCTTTTCCTATTTTAAATAAATAAAGTCCGACTACTCATTTAAATGGAGTGTTCATTGTAATGATATTCGTCCATGAACACTCCAAGGATATGAGTAGTCGGATTTTATCTATTTAAAATAGGAAAAGCTAGGTTTTAGACCCATTTTTCTTCAAATTTAACGAGTAGTGAGGTCGAATAGAAACTTCCAAATCATCATTCATGTGACAAAAGTTTGTAAAAGTGCTGAGGGAGCATTCGAGTCGCGCCCGGAAAGTGTCGAGCAGGCCTCCAAGTCACACTGCATGGGCGTTGAGAATGTGCCTGGGGGGCGTCATTAGATGACACCTCCATGTCTCTCGGGGGCACTTCGAGTGCAGCTTGAGCGCTTAAGCAGCACGGCTTGAAGGCCTTTCCAGCACTCTCAATATGCACTGCATAGGTGCTTGAGGTGCACAGGTAGTGTATTTGAGAGGCATCCGCACGCCATTCAGATGCACTTCCCGTGCACCTCGTGCACTTGTGCAGTGCGTTTTGGAAGTGCTAAAAAAGTCTCCAAGATATGCTGTTTAAGCCCTTGAGGAGCACCAGGGGTGCACCCGAAGGACATGGAGACGCCATCGAACGACGCCCCTGAGGCGAATTTCCAATGCTCATGCAGTGCGTCTTGGAGGCCTCCTGAGGGCTTTACGGGAGTGGCTCGGATCCTCCCTCAGCATTTTTACACATGAATGATGATTCGGGAGTCTATATTGGACCTTGTAACTTGTTCAATTCGAAGAAAAATGGGTCTAAAACCTAGCTTTTTCTATTTTAAATAAATAAAGTCCGACTACTCATTTAAATGGAGTGTTCATGGTAATGATATTCGTCCATGAACACTCCAAGGATATGAGTAGTCGGACTTTCTCTATTCAAAATAGGAAACGCTAGGTATTAGACCCATTTTTCTTCGAATTTAACACGTTGCAAAGTCCAATATAGACTCCCGAATCATCATTCATGTGTAAAAGTACTGAGGGAGTATCCGAGCTGCACCCGTAAAGCGCTCAGGAGGCCTCCATGATGCACTACATTAGCGTTGGAAAGCGCCGGAGGGGCGTCGTTAGATGGCCTCCCCATGTCCTTTGGGTGCATCCCGGGTGCATCTGAAGCGCTTAAACAGCATGTCTTGGAGACTTTTTTTAGCACTTCCAAGACACACTGCACAAGTGCTCAAGGTGCACGTGAAATGCATCTGTATGGCGGGTGGATGCCTCTCGGATGCACTACCTGCGCTCCTCAAGCACTTATGCAGTGCATATTGGGAGCGCTGTTTAAGGCCCCCAAGACGTACTGCTTAAGCCCTCAGGGTGCACTCGGAGGGCATCTGAGTGACGTGGAAACGCTATCTGACGACGCCCCGCAGGCGCATTTCCAACGCTCATGCAGTGCGTCTTGGAACCTCCTCGGTGCTTTCCGGGCGCAACTTGGATACTCCCTCAGCACATCTACAGACTATTACCATATGAACGATAAATCGGAAGTCCCTATTGAACCTTGTAACACGTTAAATTCATAGAAAAATCGGTCTAACGCCTAGATTTTTCTATTACGAATAAATAAAGTCCGACTACTCATGTTCGTAGAGTGTTCATTATATCTTTTCCACTGGACTCATGCATGAATATGAGTGCACAGCACTGGTTGCTCATTCCTCAACAAATAATATTCGACTTCGCGAGTAATTCGAGATATTAAAAATAATTCGAATAGAATTTGTGATTGACGCTTGAAAGTTGTTTCTAATTTCCATGAGTTCTACTCGTTCAAGTTGGCCGCTGAACATGAAAATAGACACATCAATATGATGAGGACTAGGCTTCCACACTCAATCAGAATTATCTATTGATGTACTATAACAAAACATGAATCATATCTACGTGAAGTTGAATAATTTATTCTATTGTTTATCGAGGTTGCTAAGAGCTGACAAAAACAAATATTTTGAACTATTAACTTTCGTGATCTCCTATACTGATAGAGCGAAAGCTGCATCGTGTCATCTGAGTACATTCATAACAGCTGGCAGAGATTTAAGCTATTTCTAAATGTACTCCTTAATTCTTTGGCGCAATAAGAAGACGAGTGTTGTATTGAGTAATTCTGTTATCCGTCGTAAAGGAATTGTGCGAGCTCCATGGCAGGGAAGCAATGAAATGCTTGGGGCTCTTCGAGTAGTTGCTGCAGATGGTGAGTGACTGTTTACAGATGAGTAAAAAAAATTTTCGATTTTGAATTGATTCAAGTATCATACGATAATAATTTCATTGCAGATAATCAGTGCTTCCTGGAAAGCTTAACACTAGATGAATATGGTGTACTGCATTTCCCGCCACTCCAGGTGCCACAGATCTGGGCACGCTTCGATACACATCCGGAAAGTTCATCATGTACATCAATAAGCTCCTCCAAATCGCAAAAATATCCGAATGAGAATCGCGGTAATGGATCAGAAGAAGTCCCAAGTGATTGTCCAGTGCCATCGCCATCAACATCATCACCTCCACCATGCTGTTCATCACAGTCCACTTCGCAACCAGGGGAACGATCATCAGCTACTGAATGCCAAAAAGAAGTGCATTCATCTATGCCGTTACATGATGTGGTATCTGAATCACGGACACCTTCACGGAAATCTTCACAGTTACCTCCACCTGCATGCTCGCATAAAAATCCATCTCCATCGTTATCAACAGAATCACATTCACCCGTACCCTCACCACAAAATTCGACATTCCAATCACCAATTCTCCCAGCGACTCATTCATGCTCACGTTCACCCCAGTCTTCGTCAACATCTCCACCCCAACGTCCACAATCACAGAAACGACCTAGTTCACGAGCTGATCACCAGCCATCTAGATCATCTCCATCTCAGCACCACACATTATTACCATGTAGTTCATCAGCCCCGGTCTATATAACGTCCCATCTTCATTCAATTTCACATCACGAGCAGTCAACCCTACAAATTCCCGCTTCACATGCACGACTTGCCATCCCCAGATCACCTCTGCGACATTCTGACCGTTAAGTGTTCTTCTAAAGAATATATATTCATTATCTTCATAACAATTTTATTCTCATTCAATTTTTTGCCTTCGTTGCAGAGCACGTAGTAGAACTGATCCGCGATAGTGGAGTTTTCATTGAACGTGAATCTCTGAAAATCATTCTACGAAATGTGGTTTTTGATTGTGGGCGTCAACCTGACCCCCGCGAATTGGCACGTAAGCTGATGAAGAATATTGTTGGTGTGCATCGACTAATACAAATGAGTCCAACTGGAGATTCCAAACGTGATTTGGAACCCATACCTAAGAAGCCTTACAATGCAATTTTCGGTATTCTCTGAATTTCGCTTTTGTCAACAGACCGTATGATATAACACTTAATTTTTTTTCTACAGATTACGTTAACGCACTTCTCCCAGAAAATGCGCTAACTCTTGGCACGTATCGGACAGTGATTGGTAAAATATGCACTGCACTGAGAAGTTCCCAATAGTGTGGATATGTTGTAGTAGCATCGATTCTCATTTGATTTATGTGTTAAATTAATAAATAATTCCTTCTCAACAGAGTGAAATTTTCGATTACTATGAAATTTGTCGAAGTTCAGTGATTGTTTTGTCTAGTTTCATGAGAGGCTAGGCTTGCAGTGAAGTGATCAATTCAAAGAGGTTCATTTCCTCTTCATTTTCAGAGAGCTCAGAGTAAGAGCATAATAGTATCAGTACTTTCAGAACTTCTGTCGATTTCTCAAGTCTCTCCGTGAAAAAGATGATCTCCCTTGAAGTCTGATCCATTTAGCTAGAAAAAATAATTAGATCCTATTTTTTTTCACTCACTCAATTCCAGACAATCGTTGTATCTGTTCCTCTCATAGTCTATTCAACGGAATAAAAATTCAGTTTTTCATCTTGTATAAGTTGAATTCCTCTCAATGTCATCTTCCATCGGCATCGAACAACTCGTAGAATTTATTCAAATTGCCTTCGTTTCACGCAAGCATATAGGAATTGAATACATCACACTTCATTTGCGAGTATCTAGTAGATCGTTAACTACCAGGTGATTATGTGACGGAAGCTACATACAGAAAAGGTTTACTCAGCCAATTCCACGTTTCTATATTCAAATTGAAGTGTTGAGAATCCTAAATGAATCGCTATCACCTTAATAGAAGTGCAAGACAGCGATAAACAATTAGAAACCACTTTATTATCATCCTTCATATGAAGTACATCTTGTGGGTGCAATGAATACTTGAAGAAAATGGAAAAGCCGTTGATTTGCTTATTATTTTCATGAATCAGAACCAAAAGATGATATAACAAGCATTGGGAGAAATTTATAAAAAAAAATAAGAGTGTTTTTTCTTTCAAACAGAAATTCAAGCTTAGCAATTTATATACATACGAAGTTTCATGCTTCTATAAATGCCGATACTGGAGATCATGGATCAAATACAGAATAGATTTTAGTAACTATAAAAAATGATGAATTTGTGACACAGAGCTCTCAAAATAAATATCGTTAGACTAGAGTGAAAACGACGTGAATGGTCTACCGTTACCATTCCTCTACGTAGTTTCCACACTCGGACAACTAGGACACATTGATCCCTGGAATGTTGGAGAATAATTTTTTGTAGAAAGAGAAAGATCCAAGGATCTCAACATTTTCCCACAGCAAAAACAAGAATTGCATATACAGGGTGTATCTGAAAAAGTGTACTTCAAGTGAGTATGCGATAGAAGAAATTCCTCTGAATACTGGAAAAATAATTAAGAAATCAACACGATGCCCAGCAAGATCATTAGCACGATTTCCACTAAGACCATCAGTGCGACCTGCTGCAAGATCTTCTACGAGATGGTCAGCAATTTTTTAATTATTTTTTCAGCATTCACAGGAATTTCTTCTATAGCATACTCACTGGAAGTCAACTTTTTCAGATACACCCTGTATGCTAGAATTCATTTCTCAGAGTCGCAAGTGTTGAAACTGACCACCATGGACTTCTATGCATTTCTCTAATCGCTGTACCACGTTGACTCTGACATTTTCCAACATTTGTGGAGTAATTGCAGCAACAGCTCCTCGAATTCGTTGCTCCAGCTGTGCTAGCGTAAGAATCTCCACACGGTAAACACAGTCTCTAATGAAACCCCAAGCAAAATAATCAAGTGGCGTCAAGTCTGGAGATCTTGGCGGCCAAGGTTCAGCGGGTGGAGTTGCACGAGGACCGATGTAACGAGTGCCTACCATCTCCTCTATCGCTCTCAAATTATCGTTGGTTCTGTGAGGTGTAGCACCATCTTGTTGATACCACATCAACCTTCGGATTCCTTGGAGGACACCAGCATCGTTGAGTAATCCTGGTAAGATTTCAGTGAGAAAATGGTGGTACCGAACTCCATTTAGAGTTTCTTGGTAGAAATATGGCCCTACCTGAAAATGTACAGCTAAATATTAGGCATTTTCAGCGTATAATGTGTTAGGGGAGAGTGGGGCAAAATGGACACTATAATGAAACGGTTAGAGATGGATTCTTTTCGATGATTCTATTGGAAAGCTGAGGAAATTTTAGCCGGAAAACGAGTGTCAGATGTACTTTTTTCGATTTTTCGGGAATTTCGAAATTTTTCGGTATTTTTGAGAGGTGAAAGCTTGTCCTTTTTTGAAAATTCTCAGTTCTTCGCTAATATCTCTAGTTCTATTGGTCGTAGCGGTTCGGGGCTGCTCTCAAATGAAAGGTGAGCTCATTTCCCATCGATTTATGGGAGTTTGAATTCAAAAATATCAATTTTCGGCATAGTTAGTGGCCAAAAACTGTTTTACAAAAATGCCCATAAATACCCCGAAAATCGATATCTTTCAGTTGAAAACCCTATGAATTAATATTCTCAAAAAACTGAAAATTCTAAAAAAAAAAAGGGAGGGTTTTACCCCTCTAAAATGCTTAAAAAAGTAAAAATCGCTGAAAATTCAAAAAAGTTAATTCCGGCACCTGTTTCCCGTCTAAAATTTCCTCAGCTTTCCAATGGAATCATCAGAAACAATCTACCGCCAATATTTCTATTAATTTCAAGAATTTTCCATAATATTTGCCTAAAAGTTGAACTTTTTGATTAGTTGGAAATCTGTAAAAAGGTTAATAAAAAATCACAATTCTAAGGACTTAACGCAGTTTCGGGGATCATTGGTAAATTCTAATAGAAAAAATTGTTCTCAGAAATGACTAAGAATTTAAACGTATATTGAAATAATATTTATTTCTGTAGGTCCTCGATTTTTATTTTTAGCCAGGGAAAAGTCAGGGAATTTTGAAATTTGTTTTCAGTCACCACCCTGTTCAGTGTTGAAGTGATAAATAGAAATATTAGCGAGAGAGAGAATAAACTTCTTGATTCATCTTGCCCAACCACTTCGGTAGTGAGTTGCTTCTGCAGTCGGAGGTGAAATATACTTACCAGTCGGTCACCGATAATCCCGAGCCAGATATTAACACTGAATCTGCGTTGATGACGGTTTTCAATCAACGGATATGGTCGATCATCTCTAGGGCCCCACTCGTGCTCATTGTGTTGATTCCAACCCGATTCTCTTCCAAATCTAGCTTCATCAGTAAATAAAATTCTCTGGATGAACCGTGGATTTCGAAGGTGCTGTCGTCGTAACCAGCGACAATATCGGAGACGACGAGCGTTATCTCCATCATATAGTACGTGGGTCACCGTGAAATGATAAGGATATAAGTTATTATCTTGTAGAATCTTCCATATAGTGAATTGCGAGAGGCCGAATCGTGTAGCAGCTGAACGTGTACTATCCCTCGGATTTTCTGCAAATGCTTCCAATACTTGTTCTTCCATCTCTGGAGTCCTCACGTATCTCTCTCGTTCATTACCGTGGTCAGGCAATATCCTCCCAGATTCTCGTACACGCTGGACCAGCCGTAAGAACACTGCGGGGCTGGGAAAGTGTGCAGCATTTGGGTGTTGTTCTCGATAGAGCCGTGCTGCCCCAGCAGCATTATTATTGCATCGCCCGTACAGCAATAGCATTTCCACATATTGATGTACCGTATATACAACCATGAATGTGATAAAATGTTAGAATTGTCGACGTTTCAATAAATTCACCTCGCTGAATCTTTTACATTAGAAAAAAATCCGAAAATTGGATGAGACACTTGATGAAGACGCAATTGGTCGGACGATAATAGGTGAAAACTGAAAATTGTTGCTTACGCTTGATTTTCCTGCGAGCTTTGAACTATGGATGATAAAACAATAACAAGTGTGGCTAAAACAAAAGAAGATCGGCTGGAAGTTTTCGAGCGCAAACTGACAGACGATTGAAGTTAGGAGTAGGGATAATTTGAAAAAAAAAAATTCAAATTTTTGTATGAAATCTTTAATCACAATTCATACAAGATGAAATCCCCAAATCTGATTCAGTAAATCTATACAGAATCTAATGAGGAGTAGCATGAGCCTAAGGAACAAAAAATTAATTGAAAATTGAAACATATTCATCATTTTTTACATTACTTTAAATATTGAAAAATTTGAAGAAATGTACAAATTAATGAAGATTTTTCAATTTCCGATCAGTTTTTGGTTTCTAGGACTTATTTTATTCCTGATTACGCCTTTCATAGGGTGACTGAATCGGATTTGAGAATTCTATCTTGTATAAATTGTTATTAACGATGTTATACTGAAATTCAATTTTTGTCCAATTGTACTTCTGAACCATCCTTGAGTTCTCATTCCATTGTATTAAAATGAGGTATATACGTAGTCTATGATAAAGTGAGCGCAATTGTCATTGTGTTCAATAACTACTGAATCAAGAATTTGAGAATATTATTTAAGAAAATTTCGATAATCAAAATGGAATTACAACACAAGTAGCCGCACTTCTCCATTCTCTGTAACATCATCGACTGAAAACTAAAGTCATTTGAATTCCAAGAAAAAAAAATTGAGATTAAATTCCACTTTATGATACACATTACATTATTTTTTTATTTTTACCTTTACATTATATTATTCGTCCTCAAAATATTATCATGGAGCTTCTGGAAACGACATCTGGATGAATATTTGAATTAATTTTTTTCTTTTGCTTTCACCATTGAGGCTTAATTGTCTAGAAGGAACCGTCCTTCTCAACAATAGTGAAATCTCAATAAAAAATCGGACCAGAAGAAATTCAAATAAAGAAGTTTCCTCAAACATATGGAAAGGGAAGTTTTTTTTATTGGAGACATTTTCAACAATTACCAAGTTTTTTCATACATGAGATTTGTACAAGCTGCACGATTTTTAATTCTTCAGATGAGATGTTGTGCATTTTCGAATTTTCTGTTCCAAAGTTTTATATTCGCTTGCTGAGAGTTCCTCAGTGAAATCTCTCCCTCCTAGAATCAATGGATATAATTGTGTAATAAACCGTTTAAGTAGAGCTTGGTTGGTTAGTTTCGGTGGTAGACCAAGTTTGCGAGCTCCATGGAGTCGTTTGAAAGCCGCAATTCCTTTCATACTCTTAGGATCATATGAAGTTGCCGCTAAAAATTTCGCAAATTGGAGTAAAATAGAATGACTGAGTCTCGTTTTTTCAACTGTATTCTTCAAATTGAGATTGAACTGTTCAAAATTTTTATCACGAACTTGTAGTCGTTTTTTCTCCAATTTTTTTTTTATTTCATGATCATCAGGTCTGCCCATGATGTCCAGCGCTTCTTCTTTGGCAAGATGTCTTGTTCTCATGTATTTTTTCGCTGCTTTGTCAACATTCAAATCCAAACGGAAATGGACGCCATCTTCCGGACAGGTGCACTGCGCTGCATAACGTCCATATGGTACCCAACTACTGAGAGCATAATTGACTGCGATATTATAATTGATTCCGCAGTTGAATCCACCATGAAAACTGAATGGGAACGTAATTACAATATCCCCTGGATGCTGCACTATTTTAACTCTCCTGATTTGGTGTTTTTCGAAAAAAGAGTCATTGAAAAATCCAATTTTATGCCTAAGCGGATTTTCACATTGATAGCCACACTTCTGTTTCAAGATGCTATTTGCAGCATGCTCGAATTTCAAACCATCATCACGAATAATCGTCCACCATATTTTTGGTGCACCGTGTAATTGATAATTTATCGATGCCAGATCCATATCTTCTGTGTGATATGCAAATGTAGATCCAAAGCTTCCTACATAAGTGTAGGGTGTATGAACCCCTTCAACTTTCTCACCTTTCGAATTTTTAACCAATCTGTGGACTCCAGGTAGATAATTGAAATTCCATGTTTTTAATTTACGTGGAAAAAATGAGAAAGGAAGATCAGCAGCGTACAGTTTAAATCCCGAAGCAATAGTGCTCCAGTATAACTCTTCAATTTCTCCGATCGTCATGGTTTCTAGAGACAGCGCACGTTCACAACTCTCAACGTATTGCAAATATTCTTGGAGTGTCATAGTCTTTTTTAATTGTTTATTCATCATGCTTTTTTCTTCGATGATCTTGCGTTTTTTCATTTGGGGGATTTCCTTCGCCAGCACGAGAAATGAATTGGCATCAATAGCTGTAATCTCTTGAAGCATTGGTGAAAACGTCAAATCCTGTGGCATAGAATGATATTTGCTGAGTTCATTTTTCCAATTTTCAGGAGGTTTAACGACGGCACAGCCTAAATAAAAGTACTTTGTTTCCAAGGTTTTGATGTAATTTTCGAAATTCTTGAATTCGTTCCAATCAGGCGTGCACACAGGTGCTGGCTGAATCAGAGATGGGCTTTCAGATCGTTTCATTCGATTCTCATCCATAGTATCTGATAGAAAAAAAAATCGTCTTGTGTTACATCGAGAAAAAAAACGATCCAGTGCAGAATATTCATAAGTTAGGAAAAAAAGTATACAAACCAAGAACTTTCATCCATCAAAGAAACATTAAACCAACGACAATGCTCAAAGCTCTGCAGTTAACAGCCAGTCTGTGGAGTATAAATAAATCTAATGAGCTCAAATTGTTAAATGATTGAGTGTTACAGTTAACAACAGAAAAAAGTGAATATTACTATTTACTGGAAATTAAATTTACTAATCACAGCGATAATATCTACAATTGTTGACAACTGTCACCTTCACTATTCATATGAACTTGTAGTGTATAAGTGGGAGTGAGATAGAGCAAGAAAGAAAAAAAAAGAAACAAAGAGGATGAAAAAAAGAGAAAACAGGGAATTGAATGAAGCAAAGAGATACTTCGAAAATGTATGGTCTTTCATAAATAGTCTTATTGATACTAAAGTAAGACATCTGAAATTGGCATCTATAAATTGTATATGATGGAAAAACTCTTTTTTAATGAATTTTTTTTATGATTACCAAATTCATTTTCACAAAAACAGGCAGATGAATTAAAGGATAAAGGAAAGAATATCGCAGCTGTGACAGTTTTTTTATTTTATAAAATATGCAATGGCAAGGGAAATGAAACTCACAGATCTAATGAAAGAATCACTGAAGCTATGGAAACCAGATCTTCTATCGCTCTGTTATTATTTACTTTTATTAATGAGGGATTGAAACTGTCTGTTATTGAATTCCACAAGGAAGTGTAGTGCCGGTCCGCGCTTTGGAGCAGTGATCAGCGCTCCCAATTGCGATGGAATTAATCGGAACTATTCAACCATTTCCGATTGGTTGTCATGCGGCGGGTGAATTTAAATGGAAACCTGGATTTATACGCATAGCGATGATTTGACTATTTTCCGCACATACGTTAGAGTGAGAAGGAAATCCTTTGATAACCAAATTGAATCCTTTGTTCGATTCCAAAGTGTAATGTATAATATTTCTCAGTATTGGATATTCTACCTTCTTGCTTCCGAATGGAATCTCAATTGTTGAAGTTGATCAATCCGCAGAAACCACGAAAGCCACCTTCAACAATTGAATCAATGACTAAGGTTGCTTATCCAAAAATATTAAGCAATGAATCACATTTTCCTGAAAGTATGAAGAGCTTATTATCCTATAACTGAATCAAAAAAGGAATTCATCGTAACGAACGGTATAAATGTAAGAACACACATATACTATAACAGATATGTGTATAAGACATAAATGTACTTACCGTACAAGAATTCTTCAGCTTTATTCATGACAAGGTATAAAATGTATGGAATTGATGATTTCGTCATATGGTCGAAATCATCATCGACATTCGGGAAATCATGTCAAACGAAGGATCGCAACATTGTATACTGACATTGCATGATAACCGGTGTTGCACAGCTCTTGGAACAGATCATTGTCATAGCTTGTAAAAGACTCAAAAGGGCAAAGATCCATTGATGATAACAAGAAAATCTAAGTTTATGATAGGTCTCTCATTATTTTTATGGTTTAGAGATAGACAACGAATGTGATAACGATGCACTTGGTTGAAGTGCTGATATGATAACGAATCCGAATATCAAAGAACGTTTTCCGTAAAGATCTTGAGAATTATTGACCTGATATTGTTATAAGAAGTGTTTTGTATGGTGTCCGTGCATTTAGAGTAGTCCAAATAGGATATACCAATGGCATTCATTTGCGGAGTCGGATATTATTTGTTGAGGAATGGGCAACCAGTGCTGTGCACTCATATTCATGCATGAGTCCAGTGGAAAAGATATAATGAACACTCTATGAACATGAGTAGTCGGACTTTATTTATTCGTAATAGAAAAATCTAGGCGTTAGACCGATTTTTCTATGAATTTAACGTGTTACAAGGTCCAATAGAGACTTCCGATTTATCGTTCATATGGTAATAGTCTGTAGATGTGCTGAGGGAGTATCCAAGTTGCGCCCGGAAAGCACCGAGGAGGTTCCAAGACGCACTGCATGAGCGTTGGAAATGCGCCTGCGGGGCGTCGTCAGATAGCGTTTCCACATCACTCAGATGCCCTCCGAGTGCACCCTGAGGGCTTAAGCAGTACGTCTTGGGGGCCTTAAACAGCGCTCCCAATATGCACTGCATAAGTGCTTGAGGAGCGCAGGTAGTGCATCCGAGAGGCATCCACCCGCCATACAGATGCATTTCACGTGCACCTTGAGCACTTGTGCAGTGTGTCTTGGAAGTGCTAAAAAAAGTCTCCAAGACATGCTGTTTAAGCGCTTGAGATGCACCCGGGATGCACCCAAAGGACATGGAGAGGCCATCTAACGACGCCCCTCCGGCGCTTTCCAACGCTAATGTAGTGCATCATGGAGGCCTCCTGAGCGCTTTACGGGTGCAGCTCGGATACTCCCTCAGTACTTTTACACATGAATGATGATTCGGGAGTCTATATTGGACTTTGCAACGTGTTAAATTCGAAGAAAAATGGGTCTAATACCTAGCGTTTCCTATTTTGAATAGAGAAAGTCCGACTACTCATATCCTTGGAGTGTTCATGGACGAATATCATTACCATGAACACTCCATTTAAATGAGTAGTCGGACTTTATTTATTCAAAATAGAAAAAGCTAGGTTTTAGACCCATTTTTCTTCGAATTGAACAAGTTACAAGGTCCAATATAGACTCCCGAATCATCATTCATGTGTAAAAATGCTGAGGGAGGATCCGAGCCACTCCCGTAAAGCCCTCAGGAGGCCTCCAAGACGCACTGCATGAGCATTGGAAATTCGCCTCAGGGGCGTCGTTCGATGGCGTCTCCATGTCCTTCGGGTGCACCCCTGGTGCTCCTCAAGGGCTTAAACAGCATATCTTGGAGACTTTTTTAGCACTTCCAAAACGCACTGCACAAGTGCACGAGGTGCACGGGAAGTGCATCTGAATGGCGTGCGGATGCCTCTCAAATACACTACCTGTGCACCTCAAGCACCTATGCAGTGCATATTGAGAGTGCTGGAAAGGCCTTCAAGCCGTGCTGCTTAAGCGCTCAAGCTGCACTCGAAGTGCCCCCAAGAGACATGGAGGTGTCATCTAATGACGCCCCCCAGGCACATTCTCAACGCCCATGCAGTGTGACTTGGAGGCCTGCTCGACACTTTCCGGGCGCGACTCGAATGCTCCCTCAGCACTTTTACAAACTTTTGTCACATGAATGATGATTTGGAAGTTTCTATTCGACCTCACTACTCGTTAAATTTGAAGAAAAATGGGTCTAAAACCTAGCTTTTCCTATTTTAAATAGATAAAATCCGACTACTCATATCCTTGGAGTGTTCATGGACGAATATCATTACAATGAACACTCCATTTAAATGAGTAGTCGGACTTTATTTATTTAAAATAGGAAAAGCTAGGTTTTAGCCCCATTTTCCTTCGAATTTAACAAGTTACGAGGCCGAATAAAGACTACCGAATCATCACTCATGTGGTAAAAGTTTGGAAAAGTGCTGAGGGAGCATCCAAGATGCGCCCAGAAAACGCCGATGAGGCCTGTAAGACGGACTGCATAAGCGTTGAAAATGCACCTGAGGAGCATCGTTAGATGACATCTCCATGTCTCATGAATGCATTCTGCGTGCACCTCATGCACTCAAGCAGCATGTCTTGGAGGCTTTTTCAGCACTCCGAAGATGCACTGCGTGTTCACCTCAAGCATTCATGCAGTGCATCCTGGGAGTGCGGGAGAAGCCCCCAGACGTGCTGTTCGAGCACTTGAGGTGCACCCAAGATGCACCCAGAAGACATGGAGATGCCATCTAGTGATGCCCCTCACGGTGCCGCTAGATATGCACAAAAATGCATATTTTTATGCATATGCACAAAAATGCATATTTTTATGCAAATGCACAAAAATGCATATGCATAAAAATGTGTTTCCTATGATTCTCCTATTTTTTAATTTTTTTTTTTTAATGAATCGATTCGTCACTTTTCTTATTTCGATTTTTTTTTTGAAAAAATCGATTCTCACAAAATCATTTGTTATGAAGATTGATTTTTCAAGAATCGATTCTTTTTTCAGTGATCACCCATCCGTAAATGCTGGACTCCTAATAGCCCAAAACTGCCCGCGGGTATCAAATGAAGGAAACTGAATTTTGAATTTAAGTCTCAGAACGTCAAAAGAAAAAAACCTATAACGCCATCTCTCCGCATCTACTCGAATCACGCAAAATAAGAATGATTCGACTCGCTCGTCATTCAAAATTCTCGGCTTCAACTGTTCGCTAATCCAGCGTTGTCACATCGCCACTCATTCCCCCCACTCCGTTTCGCGCGCCAAAATCCTCCAAGCCCATTGGCCTATTTCAATCGCTAATAATTCAAAAAATAATTATCCAAAAATTTTTTTGAAAATTTTCCCGTACTTCTCACACCTCCAGCTATCTCCAGTTAATTGCCTTTACGTTTGAAAAAAATCACCCTGTAATTAATAATAGGTTTCGTTAATTTCAGTTATAGTTCGTCATCATGCGGATAATTCAAGCGTTAGTATTGTTAACACTGTGGAATTCTGTGTGGGCGATAATAGGTTATGAATGTGGATCGACAATTAGGAATATGACTACGATCTCGTTGTTAGATATAGAAGAATGCGATATAGAAGAGACACCTATCGAATCGGTAGACATGAATATAGCAGGAATTCAGGTTAACGATTTCGATCATGTAGAAGTAATACAATGTAAAATTTATGTGGAAAGAACAGTGTACTATTGTGGGATGCATTCGCATACTTCAGTAGTATACAATGGTGCAGGGAGTTACGTCAAAGAAATTTCAAAGAAAGCATGCCGAGACGCGCACATCTCAGGCGTGTTGAGAATTGGAAATGCAGTCCTTGACGATTTGAAAGTAAATAGTAGCAAAACACGTAGTGTGACTCTTGCAGGTCGAGCATCAGCTGGAGGGGATTGCTATGCAGCCCAATACTCTGATGAGATCACACTGCGGAGTAGTTTGGCTAGAGTCCATATAAAAACTAATAAGTTATACTTAAGTTCAGGCAGAACATGTTCAGTAGATGAAGGATCATGTATGGATTATGAGGATGGATATTCCTTTTGGGATCCATTACCCAAAACTAATTGTCCAGAAAAATTATATTCTGTAGTTTACTTTGGAATAGCGACTAAAATCACTTCAAAAGCAGATACATATTATGTTTTAGATAGGGAAGATAAACTTTTCGCAATTAAAAAGAAAGAACAATATGAAACTTGTGGGCTAAAACTGTTTAAAAGCCAACACCCAAAATTGTTAGTTGCGGAAGGTAGTAGCTTAGGATTTTTAGATGACAGAAAAGATATCGAAATCCATACAGATAATTCAGATTTATTTTTATATATGAATATGAAAGCAATTTATGTAGAGCAATTTGTACACCAAAAAATGGAAGAACTATATTACAATGTATTAAAACGTAGTTGCGAATTAGAAAAAGAAATCTTGAGGAATAGTTTAGCAATAGCTTCAACTCAACCGGACGAATTTGCATTCCGATTCATGAAAGGACCAGGATACATGGCTGTTCAAGCAGGAGAAGTGATCCACATCGTGAAATGTTTACCAGTAGAGGTTAAAGCACGAGAGGCTAAAGAGTGCTATGATAGAATCCCTATCGTTAGGGGAAATAAGACAACGTTCATGACACCGAGAACTCATATTATAACAGATCACGCCACACAGATTCCGTGTAACTCACCGTTGTTACAATACTATCGTTTGGGTGAGGAATGGTACAAATTTTTGCCGAAGCCAGTCGAAACAGTTAAACCATTGAGTCTTCAGCCGAACTCCAAGGTCACGTGGACATATAAGAGCCCAGAACATCTAGCGACTGGTGGTATTTATGGAGAAACAGAATTAGACGCAATCCGGAAAAGAATTATGTTTTCGTTAGACAACAAGGCGGTATTGAATACTGTTGCTCAGGAAATGTCTAAATCTTCAGATAATGACCATCCGAATGTACTGAATCTCTTCGATGAAGATTCGCTTAGCAAATTAGCAGAATCAACTTGGGAAAAGACGTGGGGAAAATTCATGAAATTCGGAACAATAAGTGCGGGACTCTTCGGAATATTCGTCGTTATTAAAATAGTAAAACTGATAATTGATACGATTGTGCATGGGTATACGCTACATTCAGTTTACGGTTGGTCGATTCATTTAATTGGAGCTCTCTAGGACTCCATTACGCATTTGCTGATACACTTAGCAAAAGACGAAGAAAGAAGCAAGGTAACGAGGGAAGAAAAACGCCAAGCGATGCGCCTAAGCGATTTGGAATCAGGCACGAGCGACGCCACAGCGCCTTCAAAAGAAGATGACGCGATGTATCCAAATCTGACTACCGAAAACTCTGACGTTGAACAGAAGACTTATTTTGTCAAATAAAGCATGCAAGAAAAATCATTAAATAGAATAGGAGATTTGCCCGGCTTATTTTTCTTTTCCAGCAGTTCGTTCAAACTCAACAAGAAAATGGCTAACGAGTGGCAAAAATGGGTCATCAGCCGTACTTACAACCCTAGAGGAACACCAAGGGGAACCGGTAATTGGGCTCAGTGTTACAAGTATCCAACTAAGGCCGAATTAACAGCTGATAACGACAACAAATCAGAGTTAGTCACCACTTTCAAACGGTCATTCTGTATCAAGGAGTTTGGGGATGACCACATCTTCATGGAAGAGGGAATCAGAGCCTTCTGCAGGACTCACAAAACAGCAAATAGCAAGGAGTTGAGGGCTGCTCATTACCTGAAAGAGAATTGTCCCAAACTTACGTGCCAAAAGTGCAACAAAATATTGTTCAAGATTCAAATGCCAAAGGAGTGCCTTGCCTGTTTAAACATGTATTGGGGTAATATGAGTAAATTCTTCGCCGACGGAAAATTAATTGTGGAGGAGACAGAATTAATCAACCCAGGGGTGGCTGAATTGGAGAACTGGGACGACTGTGTCAATGATCCAGCGCCTCCAGCATGGAAACAGCCGAAGCCACATAAGATGACAACTGCGGAGAAGAAGATGAGGAAGCAAACAGTTCTCGATAGATGGGCGGAAGAAGATCGACAAAGGGAAATGAAGGAATTGAGACACAGAATCAATCATTTAGAAAAGAAGCAATGGCAACAAGAACAATGGCAACCAAGACAAAAACAATGGCAACCAAAACAAGAACAATGGCAACCAAAACAACAACCATGGCAACCAAGACAAAAACAATGGCAAGCAAGACAAGAACAATGGCAACCAAGACAAGGACAATGGCAACCGAGACAACAACAATGGCAACCCAAACAAACACAATAGCGAGCAGAACAACAAAAATGGCAACCAGGACCACAACATTGGCCGTCAAAATCTCAACAATGGCAGACACAAAAACAACAACAAGTGAATTCCAAAAAAGATCATGAAAATGGGGCCCATCAACTAAAAAAACCTCATTTAGAATCATGGGATGAAAAAGTAGAAACACCTACTGCGAAAGAACTGATAGTAGAATCCTGGGAAGAGCCTGAAGAACCAGAGCAACCTGGGAAGAAACCATGTTCACAAGAGTTACAAATGGAATCTGAGGACGAGCCTAAAGAACCTCAACAGCAAAAAGGAAATCCATGGCCACAGGAACTACAGCTGGAATCGTGGGATTAAAATCGAAAGCAATGTCGGGAAAATTTCATGTTTTAGAATTAGGTTTACATATGTAATGCCGACTTACACAATAGATTTGATAATAAGAAAAGTTGTGAATTACGTATAGGAAAGGATATGTTAGAAACCTCAGTTAGTTATTGTACGTCGTTCTCGTTCGTTTATTCTCTCTCGTACTTCCGTCTAGCGGGGGGGGGGGGGGTGTGACATCCGTCTGTCTTTTATTCTGGAAGAATATTCCAGAATTTTGAACAGAGGATGTCGTAAATTGGGGAAACTCTGGGAGAGTGTCTTTTGACATTTTCCCATGGTTTCCTTGATTATTTTGAGTTTTTAAAAAGCTGATAGGCACTGGAGATACTGTGCAGCTGCACAAGTGTCCCAGTGCTTAAAATCATTTTTCGTAGAAAAGATAGAATTTTATGGCTACCATTTGTAGCCTAAAACGAAGAGTTTTTTTTACATAGAGAAACGCGGAAGGGACTGGGTCATGGAACCAAAGAGACAAGTCCCAGAGCATCCACTGATGCATCTCAGCGGCGCCGCTCATGCTGTCTCTCTCGTTTTTATGGCTAGGCCAGTTTGGGTCCTCGAGTGCACGTGCACATAAAAGTCGAGGAATGTTTCCAGAAAGGAAACATAAATTTTGATAAACACGCGTTGTGTAAAGAGAAGAAAAGAGAGAGAAGAAATATAGAAAATAAATTCTTTTTTTTTTTTTTAATAAAATAATAAAAACTTTGTCTCATTAGCGAGACTAACAAATTTCTAAAAATTAATCAATTTGAAATTTAATTAAATAAAATCAAAGGAGAAGAAGTAAATAATAATAATAAGAAGTAAACAGACTGAATAAAATATTGAAGTTTCAAGAGTGATAAAAAATTAAGATCTAAATAAGAAATAATAGAGAATAAAAATTGAGAATTTAAGGAATGAAAAAGAAAAAGAAAAATGAAAATTAAAATAAAAATGATAAAAAGAAAATAAACAAAAAATATTCAAAATAAGAAAAACAACAAAAATAATAAAATAGGAATAAGGAAAGTTAAGGACTTCATCTTCATAATTGAGAATAAAATAAGTAGTTTCAATTATGAATTAAGAAGTTTAGAAACAAATATTTTTTTATTATTTTCGATAAATAAAAAATAAGTAAAGTTGTCCTAGGAAAAGGAGGGGCAATGTGGAGGGAGAGTTTAGGCATTCCCAAAATAATGCCATTGGGGTGTGAGATGGGAAATTCCTCCCACACACCAACATTAAGTGAGGGAACCTATGTGGAGGGGTTGTGCGGCCCTGAAACATTGGGTCCCATAAGAAAAGGGAGGAAAGACAGGGTCAAGGGCCTTCTGCCATTGGCCGTGACTTTCCCTACCCTTAGGAAAAAGTTAGGGAAGCACTGAGACCGAGGTTTCTTTTGAAAGACAAGAAGCCTCGAAAATCAGTTGTGAAGTTCCCGCGGAGCAGATTAGTTCTAAAAAGAAAAATTAGAAATCGAATAAGAAAATTAGTTAAAGTGTTTAATAGTAAAATTTTATAAGTCAACAGAGTTTTCTAAAACTTAAAAATTAAAATCCAGAAATTCAATCAACTAAATTTTAAAGTTATTTTAAAATTCAAAAAATCGAAATTCACTAAATTCACGCGAATAAATTCTTAAAATCAAAATGTTAATAAAATAAATTTTGAAGTTTCTTAAATTCTTAAAAATCAAAATAGATCAAAATTTCAATTAAATAAATTTTGAAGTTTCTTAAACTCTTAAAATCAAAATAAATCAAAATTTCAATTAAATAAGTTTTGAAGTTTCTTAAATTCTTGAAAATCAAAATAGATCAAAACTTCAATTAAATAAATTTTGAAGTTTCTTAAATTCTTAAAAATCAAAATAGATCAAACTTTCAATTAAATAAATTTTGAAGTTTCTTAAATTCTTAAAAATCGGAATAGATCAAAATTTCAATTAAATAAATTTTGAAGTTTCTTAAATTCTTAAAAATCAAAATAGATCAAAGTTTCAATTAAATAAATTTTGAAGTTTCTTAAATTCTTAAAAATCAAAATAGATCAAAATTTCAATTAAATAAATTTTGAAGTTTCTTAAATTCTTAAAAATCGGAATAGATCAAAATTTCAATTAAATAAATTTTGAAGTTTCTTAAATTCTTAAAAATCAAAATAGATCAAAATTTCAATTAAATAAATTTTGAAGTTTCTTAAATTCTTAAAAATCGAAATAGATCAAAATTTCAATTAAATAAATTTTGAAGTTTCTCAAATCTTTAAAAATCAAATTCTTTCAAAAGTCAATTAAATAAATTCCAACGTTTTGTTCCTTAAATTTTAAAACAATAAAAGTTCGTTAAACATTTAGTTGAGTAATTTCAAAGTTCGCAAATCTAAAAACAAAATCGAACCTCATAAATAAATTTTGATCAAAATAAAAAGAAATAACTTTCGAAGAGTGAAGAGTGAAATTTTTGACAAGAAAATCATAGATAATTAGTGTCAAGGTGTTTTTGAAAAGTGAATTTCGGTTAAGATAATAATTATCAATAATTTCCAAATTTCGTGAGGGAAATTTGGAAATATTCAGAGAATCTCGGAAAAATCTCTATTATCAACTCAAAGTTGTGTTACTGGTAAAGTAGAATAAGACCCAAGGAGGGGGTCGACAGTACCGACTCATCGGATAAGGCAGAATAAGGCCCCAGAGGGAACTACAATACCGACTTATTGGATAAAACAGATTGAGGCCCCAAGGGAACCTGCGATACCGACTCGTCGGGTAAAATAGAAGTAAAATTTCAATAGTTACCAATAGAAACACGTAAGTCGGCAAATTTCTTAATTATTATGTATGTTTTCAAGTTTTTCACAAAATATAGGTCTACCAAGACCACTTTAACTAAACATTCGATTTTATCATTTAATTATCAAAAATCCTCTTAATATCTCCCCATTCCAGCCTATTAATCGAAAGATTAGGGTAAAAACGGGGACTGAGTCGCATTTAGTTTACATCGTTCCAAGGTGTTTGGGGTTATTTTATAAATTTTAATGGGAAAACAAAGTCTAATAATTGAGATAAATTGAATTAATTAAATAAATTAAACCCCCAACATACGGACATCACAGTGGTTATTTATATGAAAAAGCCCACAGGAAAAAGTTGGCCAAATTTTTTCAAGTGCCAATTCACAATTTTTTTTTTCGCAATTTTTTATCATTTCCCAAGTATGGATAATCTTCCGCGTCAAGTTTTATCGTCTACAAGTATTGATAATCTCCCGACGGAACTTTGAATGAAAATTATTCGAGGTCTCCCACCTCTTGAGCGGATACATTCACAAAAAGGTATGTTTAAAATTATTTTTTTTTCTTTCTTCTTCTTCTTCTTCTTCTTCATATTTTAAATTATATACATGTCACAATTTTAAAAAATATCTTAAAAAGTACTGATTCAATACAATAAATAAATAATCATGTATACACTCAAATCAAGTGCAAATTCAATAAAGCGTGACTAAACTAAATCATTTTTCTTTTGAATCTCGAAACGCACTCGACTAGTGAAGAGGTAAAAAAATGATAACTTTTTTTTTTTAAATTCGGCCAATTCATTGAGATGTCAAACTTCTTTTTATTCAGATTGCTTTATAACTTTTTCATTGCCATAATTCTGTTAAAAGATTTACAAAAATACACTCGTTTAAAAACAAGCTCTATAATACTATAGATTAGAGATTGAGGCTCAAATTTTCTATTGAATAAGACAGATTTTCAAGTGCTCCAAACATATCCTGGAGAATATACTTGAAATTACATCTTTCATTTATGAGGAAAAATTTCCACTCACTTTTTCGTTGCCAAATAATATTTTGCTCTGCTTAATTATTTCTGAAGCATTATATTTATATCAAAATTCTTACCCATCCACGGTATTTCTAATTCATTAATGAAAATTAATTTAGTCGAATTACCAACTTTAAAGGTCCATTTTGACGTTTATATGTTGAGAACATGACCATTTCACTCTCTTATTTATATACTTTAGTTGTTTCGCCATTATACTAGAATGCCAATTTCACTAGCCTAACAATGAAATATTGGGTTCCACCACGAAATCTCCTTGGACATAATCTCCCCGACGAAATTACCCTCGACATAATCTCCTCCCGACAAAATCACCCCGCGACAAAATCCCCCCCCCCCAACATTTTTGTAAAACAACAATCAATTGAGCGCAAGAATACAACTGACATTACGCATATAAGAAAATTTACCCATATAAGAAGGGGATTTTGTCACGGGGTGATTTCGTCGCGGGGAGATTGTGTCGGGGTTGATATTGTCGGGGAGATTATGTCCAGGGAGATTAATTCGTGTCACCGAAATATTGTGAGGGCTTACTGTATGATATTCCGAATGACAAAACAATTTTTTCATAATTTCCGAGATATTAACAAGACAACAAAATAATGAAAAATATATTTAAAATTTCGGATCATTAGTGGAGCCTCGTGGCGGGCATTAATTGGCCTACCGCTTACTAAGAGACATCTGATAGGACAATGTTATCATTACTTGTCCTAGTAAAATATTCTCATAACTGTAAATACATTGAAGGTAAAAATTGCTCTATGTTAATTCGTTCTTGGATGGGAGTATTGATATGAGAACCGAAAATTTTTTTTACAACAACATTTTTTAAATTTAAAACAATTAAAAAAATGGTAGTAATAATAATAATAATAATAATTCTTTTTTTATTTTTTTTCCAGTTTCCAAGGACAAGGATACATGGAGGGACATTAAATGTTTAGAAATAATAGATTCTAATCAGTTATTTCCATCCGAATACTATTTATGTATCAACCAAGGAAAACTCACTATTTTACATAGAAATCTAAATATGATTGAGGCCATTGTTTCAAGAGCTTTCCATTTTTTGGCCTCAATCGAATTTACAATAAACTTTGATTCCTCACCAACTGCACCGCATTATCAATAGTTATTGTTGGAACCTTCGATTTTTGGAATTGGCTGGTATTGTCCCTGGATATGAGCCGGTATTCATTCAGCTGCTTGAGCAAAATCAATCCTGGCGTTCCATCTCTATACATGACACTTTAAGTATTATTCATGTATTACCTGCAAGAGAATGGATTTTATTCCGTGCAAAATTTAAAAAAAGACAGCCTAGGCTTTTACCAGCACAGATGAATAATCTAATTTATGATTCAAGAGAATCCCTCTTGACATTCTACACTCATCATATGACCCAAGATATGTGGCAATCTCTTGAAAGGTGTAGAAACTTGAAGCAAGTGGCATTTTATCACTTTTCAAGTGTCGAGGCAGCTCTAAATTATGTTTTTGATGATGATGATGATGAAGCAGCAGCAGCAGAAGCACTGGATTCTACTTCGGATGATGAGTATCAAGAGCCTCCACCACTGCCCATGTTATTACCACTACCACCACCACCACCACCACCACCACCATCACCAGTCTTGCTTCAAGCCCTCAAATGTCTGCATATTGATTATCCATTAATCAATGAAAGGCAAACATTTTCAATAATATGGCAATGTCCGAATTTGAAATGCCTCAAGTTTTTAAAATCCTCACGTAAGTAGTATATTTTTTCTTCTTTTTATAATATTCAACTAATTTTTCTTTTTCTTTAATTTTATTATGTTGTTTCAGGGCCATTCTCAGAACATTCTATTGCTGCAATTTTATCTTTAAATAATTTGGAGAGACTTAAACTTAACGCGTCATTTTCAATTAGAAATTTGCTAAGAAATTTAATTAATATCAAGTTTCTAACTATTCGTGGCTCTGCTGAGCATTTAAAAATTCCATTATTATCATTAATACTCAATTCAAATTGTTTAAAATTACTCGAACTAGCCCGCTATTCTCATGATTTTCCATTGGACATGTTACATACATTAGTCCTTGAAAATTATACAAGAGACAATGGCAGCCTATTGAATATTCGAGTTTGCCAAGATATTTATCTACAGGCAGTAGCAGCCTGTGCCAATTCTATCTCCTTGAGGATATTAACTTTTGAATAGAATTAACTAATCATGTTAATGATTGTTAAAAAATAATAAAAAGACATGTATGAAAATTTTTGTTTCTTTTCTTTACAATTTATTATATGTTTAGCCTATAATGCTAAAAAAAATGATTGTTTTGGTTTTCTTTAATTTTTCATTCTTTTGTTATTATTCATAATATCATTAAAATTAGACATAAAGTATTTCGTACTAGATAAGAAATGTGTTTTTTTTCTCTTTTTTCGTTTTTTGAGTTATTTTCTGTCTTTCGTTTTCTTTGATATTTTATTATTATTATTATATTTATATATTAACTATATTAATTGCTGAGGAATCTTCGAGGGCTCCGACCCCCTTCGATGATTACTCAGCAAGCGAGCGAAAATATATTCAAACGCTCTACGACAGTGACCGCTCCCACCAACTGGAGGGTAAGCAATCACTGCAGTCCAGACTCAAATTGCCGTAAAAGACGAAGAGATCCAAGAATAACAGCCTTCTGCATCTGCCCAGCTAACTGATAAGCACCAGACTTACACGCTGGAATGATGGATAATTCAGATACAAAAGACTGCTTCATGCCTCCAAGAGAACCGATAATGAGGACAACCAGCTTCACGCTGAAGCCACGGTTCATCTGACGAAGCTGGAACAGGAGATCTTGATATTTTTGCCGTTTCTCCTCTTCTTTCCGCTCCATATTATTTTCAGCAGGAGCAGAAAATTCGATGACATAGATGACCTTCTCATCACAATCATAGAGGACGACATCAGGCTTGGTTGCTCCAATCGGCCTGATGGTGGCAAATGAGAAGTTCCAATATATTTTACATCTCTCATTCACCACAACGGACTCAATTTCCCCTGGTACATACGGCAGCACTGGCGTCTTGTCTATCGCGTAAGAGTGCCGCAGGAAATAGTACAGCACTCTTAAGGCCGCATTATGTCGATGGATGTATCCTGAGACTGCTCTCACCGGACACGCTGATAGAATATGCGTGAGCGTCTCTGGTGCCCTCTTGCAGGCCCGGCATGCAGTGTCCGGGACCTCGAGGCCCATAATACGGCTACGATAAACGAGGGTGTTCATGACACCATCCTGGCACGCACAAATAAATAAATTATTATTATTATTATCATAATTATTATTATTCTTATTATTATTATTATTATTATTGTTGTGATTATTTCGAGTGATGATCAAGTGATTTCATAATAGTCAAGTTTTTTTATGTTCAAAGCAAAAAAGTGCTTGATAAAGTGACAGTGTTGTTTTTTCGTTTTTTTATTTCTCTAAACTTAATGACATAATTTAAGATTAACAATAATATTTAGAAAAAAAAGTGAAAAGTGTTATTATTATGACTTAATAGAATTTTTATAGACTGTTGGATTAGTCCTATAGGGGATACATCGTAAAAAAAAAGCATTGGGTACTCTACCTCCTGGGTGATGTGGAAACGAGTACACATTATCATTAAAAAACCAAAAAAGAGCTATTTTAAGTTTTCTCTTCCCCACAGATTCATTGGTAATAATGGGGGGCGTGGTGTGAGCGGCCACACTAGGCGGATCATCGCTTTTTTTAATGCACGCGCGCCATATATCCGACTATGGCGCTCTCACTTATATATGAAGAGTCTACATCAAAATTGCTCCATCTCACTTTTATTTTACGAGTGATACATTCAGGAAAAATTGAGCGGATACAATTAGGAAAAAAAGGTATGTTTAGAATATTTTCATTTTTTCTTCTATTTTAAATTATATACATTTCATAATTTTGAAATATCTTGAAAAGTACTGATATAATTCTCTAGAAAGTAGACTAGTTTATCATTTTTTTTTAGTTTTAATTCAGCCAACTCAGTGAAATGAAATGATTTTACTTGAATTTTTTTGTAATTTGGATATTCTTCTTTTAGTAAAACTTCTAATCCGGCATCAAAGTATATAAATTAGTAGGGATTGCACCATTTTATCATAAAAACTCTAATTCAGTAATTGCCGTTTGAAATTCGTATGATTAAATTTTTGTCTATTAATTAATTAAAAACAAAATAAATTGAAAAACAGAGCTAATAATTTGGATATTCTGCCCAGGAATAGGACCTCATCTTGGCCCAGAACCGTCTTTTCAGTATTTACCACCAGTCCTACGTCCTTCAGGCGGTTAAATACTGTTTCCAGGTATTCCAGGTGCTGTTCCTGTGATTCAGAAGCAATTAGAAGGTCATCAATATAGGCGTATACATACGGTAAGTCTCGTGTGACCTCATCGATGAACCTCTCAAAAGTTTGGGCCGCGTGGCGAAGGCGAAAGGTCATCTGGGGGAACTCGTACAGTCCGAACGGTGTTATAATCGCTTGAAAGTTTTTCAAGGCGTCACGTCACCTTGACGCCTCGGAAAACGGAGCATCAGTCACTCCTGGAGGAGAGAGGGGAACTTTCATCCCTCAAAGTGTCTCTGTACTTGGTACAGAGACTTTTTGAGCCACAAAAACACCGCTCCCACCTCCAGGGAAGAGGGGAGAGATGCCCTGAGGCAAAAAAATGAGGATGTTTTTCAATTCTTTTAAATTAATTTTTTCACTTTTTTCTATTTTTTTAATTGTTCAAAAATAATCAAAAAAATGAAAAAAAAGTAAAAAAACTAATTAAAAAAAGAAAAATCAAAAAATCCTTATTTCTAAGCAGTTTTTCGAGAAGTCACGTGACCTTGACGCCTTGAAAAACGGAGCATCATTCTTTCCTGGGGGGAAGGGGTATTTTCATCGCTCAATGTCTGTGTACCAAGTACAAAGACACTCTCAGTGATGAAAGTACCCCTTCCCCACAGAAAAGAATGGTGCTCCGTCTTTGGAGGCGTCAAGGTCACTTGACGTCTCGAAAAACTGCCCAGAAATAAGAATTTTTTGCAATCATTTTTTTCCACATCAAAATTTTCAATTTTTTCCATCATTTCAATCAATTTTAAAACGATTAAAATGATGATCCAAATGAAAAAACTAATGCCAAGGAAAATTCTCTCTTTTCAGCACTAATGGACAATTGATGCTGGAGAGAGAGGGAAATGGAAGAATCAAAGAAGAAATAAATGAGTAATCGTGCATTCAGAAGGTATGTGTATATTGTCAATCGATAATTAATTCTTTTTCACATGCAGGTCTTTCATTAGTTAAACGGAAAATTATCGAAGAACAGATTCAATTAGTATCAAGGGTTAAGTTATGAAAATGTGGGAATCGAGTGATTAATGGAAAAAAACAAAAAGTGATTAACGTTCTTGGAGGGAAAAGCTTCCAGTTAGGGAGACAAAAGCAGTCGATTGTGTTATGTCCGAAGATGTCCCTCGCGTCTGAGGACAATTTTAATTTATTTCCGAACACAAAACTTCGAATTATGATTTCATTTAAAAAGAACGCGACTATGTTTTGTGCCTTTTATTTAATGTTGAGAAGAGAGAATATCTTTTTGGGAACTTTGGGGAGAAAATATTTGGATTTGTTTTATAAAAGAGAGATAAATACTAACTGTTTGAATTTTCATAATATTTTAAACAAAAGAATAATTTGACAAAGAGTTGACAATTTTGGTTTCTTAAAATTGTGTTTGATAATGAAAATTATAATCTTTTTTAAAGTTGTTTAAGACGGACGGTACTCACTCTTATTTAGTTTATTTATTGATTTAATGAGCGAATTAATCTACTAGGGCAATTTCCTCGACTCTCTTCCGTAAAGGGTTTTTAATGCCAGGGAATGCCAGTTGTCTTCTATTGCCTGGAAACTATCAATTTCAATATAATGATTTTTTTAGATTCTGAGTCATTTTTGCATTTAAATGAGTTCGTTCACAAATAGAGATATCTATCACACTTTAACTTGAACACGAGAGACTACTTTCGATTAAAGATACTTGTGACGTGGTATTTTTTCACGCCACCTGTAGGCTAGAGCGACAGGAGATTCGTGAGTAGAGAGAGAGAATTTCGCGCGAATAATTAAATTCATCAAGTTAGTATAAGTCCTCCCGGTCACGAGGGTAAACTGACCTAATGGCTATCTTGAAAACCTCCCGGTCACGAGGGTAAACTGACTCAAGGTTATCTCAAATATCCTCCAAGTAATGAGGAAAAACCGACTATGGGTATCTTGAACAAACTGAGCATAAAAACCTCCAAGTCAAGAGGGAAAACTGACTTACGGTTCTCTCAAACGGGGATTATAACGATCCCTTAAGGATTCAGTTAAATACAGCCCCGAAAATGCGTTCATTACCGCGATAAAAGAGTAATAGTACCGTCACCTCATTTTTTATAGATTTTCCGCAGGGTAGTACCTTTGGCTATTTTGTGGGGGAAGAGAGGGCCCGGAAGCACCATGGTTAATTGACCAAAATAACGTGTTTCCTAGGAGCTTCCGGACCACCCTCTTGGCCGTCCTCAGGGGTGAGTGCAGAGGACGACTTGAAAGGAGTCGCGCTCCAGGTGTGTGGGAATGATCAGGCCCTCGGATGGAAGGTCTGGAGGCAGGGAATAACCCATCCTGCCAAAGGAATTGCCAAAACTGGGTTTACGTTATCGCCGAGGTGAGTCTGCTCATTCCCCAGGAGACGTGCCCCTCTGATGGCGGCTATTCCCCATAAGAAAGGGAAAACCATCTCCGCAAACAGGCTCAAAAATAATAAGCCAAAAAGTATCTCCCAAAACCTATTTTTCCCAACAATTTCCCCACATAATAATAAAATTTTATACTCCCGTAAAGCCACCATAGTCTCCGAGAAAACCCTCAAAACCACCCCCTATTAGTCCTTTACCGATTACAAAATTATCCCGTTAAAATTCCTCTATATTAGTAAAAGAAATCATAAAGGATAAAAATGGGAGAATTCAAGAGTATTTGAATTCTCCCACCCGAATATATGCGCATGAGTGCGGCATTACTACCTCTGAGTGGCGCGAGGGCGCAGCACAACGCAGCTGGCTCCACCGCTCCACTCAACTCAACTTACCCCCCCCTCTCCTCGAAGAGTCAGTTCGAGTAGAGTGGCGAGGCCGTAAACATCTCTCGTGATCCACCTTTTTCATTATTCGTGTTTTCGCGAGGAAAAGTCTCCCCAAAAACCCCAAGTGTTCCCCAAAAGTGCCTAAACCCCGTGGGAACGATGGTGAGTCCTTTAGATTAATTTATTTTCGCGAAGTGTTACTAATTATAACGTTTAATCACCGCGAATGAAAATTTACGATGAGACGCTACACGTGGTTGTAGCGTCCCTTTTATCTCTTTCGTTTTCTCCATTTTCTCGTGGCCGGTTACCTCAGAAATTAATGAGGCCACTGAGAAATTAAGTAAAGAAAAATTCGTGAATGTTTTTTCGTCATTTTCGCGATTTTCAGGAATTTTTAGGATCGTTCAAGGACAAGGAAAAGGCGAGGAAAAAAATGACGCCACGCACCTCGTGGCGCCTCAAATTTTATTAAAGTTTTCCCCGGTTCTCTTTATCTCTCCTGGCCGGTTTCCTTTAATTAATTAAAGGCCAGTGAGGAGATAATGGGGAAAATCAATAAATTAAACATGTTTCAGGACTTTATTTCAGGATTTTTGGGGCATTTTCAGGCGGTTAAACAATGCATCAATGAGTTGATGCAATGCCGCGAAGCACGTGCTCCCCAACGCTTGGGTAGAGCCGGCTATCTCTTTCTCTCTCGCACACACTCACTCGCATACGGCTATCTCACTCGCACGCATAGCTGTTAGAAATTATTAATTTCTCAGCTATTGCTGGCTCTCTCACACTCCTACCTTTCTATCTTTTCTCTCTCTCACACGCATGGCTGTTTGAATTCTTTTGAATTCGCAGCTATTGCTGTCTCTCTCGCACTCGTACGTGTTTCCGAATATTATTTCTACCTGAAATAAAGCGAGCATTCACGTAAGTACGCTGTCGAGTTATTTCTCCTCTCGATTCGGAGAAATAATTCCAGCCGGATTCCTAGGAATTTTCGAGTGCCTTTCTTTACAGGCATCGATGTCTCTTTTCCGTTCTGCGCCGTTTTCTCTTCCTTTTTCCTTCACACCCAAGTCGGTGCGAAGGCAGTTGGGGTACGCTCACAACCAGCGACTCAGCGACTTCCCTAGGCTAGGGGAAATTCCCTAGTAGCCGACTAGGGAGAGATTTAGGCGCGCTTTCAAGTGCATCGGCCTTGAAACTTTCTCTCACAATTAATGTAGAGGGAAAATATCTTTTATTTTGAACTCCTTCGATAGACTTTTGGAGTTTGAGTGATCTGTTGGGATTTTTGCATTAATGGAGGTGCAATAAGTAATCCCCTATACCTATCAAGGAATTAGGATATTTTTGGGCATTTCCGGTTCCCTCACAACATTTTGAAGGAAATGCCGCCTAATTCGAAATAAGGATGGGATTAATCGTGCCGCCGGTTATCTTTTCCGCCAGTTCATAGGAACGTAAGGGCGTATGAGTCTCTCGCAATGGCGCACGAGTTAATTAGTAGACATAATTAAAAATAATTATTCGTTACTATCAGCGAGTATCTTTTAGGGAATTCCGCCCAATCTAACTGATAGATAATTGTCTCAAAATTATCTTTACCAGATTTTGGGGCGCGTTTGTACCTTTTAGTATATTTTTCATTATTGGCGATTTTAGGTCCAAAGTGATGAAGTTAAGTAATTCTCTTGTTTTGTACGATTATTCTCTCTCTCTCTCGCTCGATTTAAGACGCTGAGGACTTCCTCGATTCATCAGACTCTCTAAGGGATTTATCGGTTAATTTGACCTTTTTACTGTTGTTAAGGGAGTTTGAGTCGATCTTTTGGACGTTTCTTAATAAAAGGCGCTTCTCGCAATTTTTCCTAGTAGCATCGGCTACTTGTACGATAACAAAGGAAGTAATGTAGTAAGTAATGTATTACTGAAAATTTTGTATGATTTTTCTGATGCAATAGCGGAACACGTAAGGATATTATTGACTCGAATTCTTTATTTCTCAATCCCTAACCCCAAACTCTCGTCCTATGGTTCGGATCTCTCCTTTGGATTTTATTGGTGTCTTATCTCATTTTTGGCGACTTCTGAGTGTGCCCTAGACCTACGCCCTCTCTCCACGAAACTGAACTAGCCTAGCACCAGCCGCAACCCCCTTTTCCGACACCCTTGTCTCTGGCGTTTCCTCAATTCCCTCGGGAGTTTACCGTTACCGTTACCGAAATTTTACCGTGGTCTGGTTAGATAGGTCCAGCAGTATCAAAATCTATCTGGCGCCCATACCTCTTTCTATTTTGAGCTACTCTCGAGGCGGGTTGGGGGACGGTATTTTGAGCCGTATCGGGTTTTACAGCCACGCTGGAGGAAGGGGAGGGTGTGTCAAGGGGGCCGAAGGTGAAAGTTAGAATAATTACTCAAAATTTCGGTTGAGATAATAAGGGAACAAGGGAGAACAAAGTAAATATTCTAATTCCTCACATACTTGTGACCCATTAATTAGCTAATACATTCCCCTTCACGGTGAATAAAGATTTCGATTAGTAATTAAAGACCGATTTGGCGTCTCGTGCCTAGTGCTTCGAGCCTCTCTCTACTTTGGCAGCTCCTACTCGGGATCTGGTGGACGACTGCCGAAAAACGCGAAAATAATTGATTTTATTGAATGACAAATTTCCCAATTATTGCTTCCGAAAGAAACAATAATCAGCAGTTTGTCAAAAAGTAAAGAAAGACTGTGCAACCTAACCCAGATTGTGAAACTGGGCCATATGCATCAGCTGTTTCTTCACTGCGAAATTTTTCCGGACATAACAATTGCCATTATAATAATAATAAAAAAATGAAAAAAATTGTCATTATAATAATTGTTCAAAATGTCCTCCTCCAGCTTCTATGCATTTTCCAGCCCGCTCAAATAAATTCAACCTAACAGCTTGCAGCATCTGTGGCGTGATGAGCTGCACCGTGGAATGCAGTCTGGCAATCATTATCAATCCATCGGGGACAGTGGTTACAAAAAACTTCTGTTTCAAGTGCCTCCAGAGGAAGAAATCCACAGGACTCAAATCAGGTGATCTGAAAGAGAAGAAGCAAGAGTTAGCTCTGATATGATATTTATCATCTTGATTGATCTTACCGTGGAGGCCATGGTACTGGTCCGTATTTTCCTATCCACTGCTCCGGAAATGTATTATTTAAATATTCACGAGCAGTCAAGGATGTGTGTGCTGGGGCGCCATCTTGCTGAAACCAGACCTCCCTATCTCTTGGTCCATCACCAACAATGTCCGGGAGATTCTCGGCCAAAAAAGCCCGGTACGTATTTCCCTAGAAAAATGGTGGAGGAAATATTGAGGAAATATTAGGAAAGTTATCTCTGGATGTTTGTGTCTGGGAGTATGGAGCTTTTGGATTATCAGGATAGGAGAATCATTAATAAATTTGTAATTTTCAAGGCAGTAATTACAATTTTTGGACTACTCACTTCAAGTGGATCGGCAGCCAGTCGGATGTGCACATCATCCCCCAAAATAGCACTCCACACGTTCAATCGCCTACACTGATATTGGAGATTCGCGGCTTTCACCAGGTGCGGATTATCAACTGCTCAATAATGGTCATTATGGACATTGAATAGTCCTTCCCTGGTGAAAGCACACTCGTCGGTCCAGTACACATGAGAGTGGCGATTCTGACGATTCTCATCAATTAAGAACCGACAGAAATTGAGCCTCGCAGGATAATCCCTTGGCAGCAGCTCCTGGATGAGGGTGTAATGAAACGCATGTAGATTTTCATTCCAGAGAATGCAATGCACCTGAGTGTGACTCGTTCCGAGCTGATGAGCAATCCGTCTAGTGCTGGTGGTAGGCTCCTGCTCTATGGCATCAAGGACTTCCTCCTCCAAGTGGATGCGGTTTTGAGCAGCGGGGCGTTCTTCTCCTCGCCGCGGGAGTACGTGTCCCTCACCAAGACGACGATGGAGATTCACAAAGGCCCGAGGACCAGGATGTTCAACGCGATTTAGGAAAGCTTCTTGATACAAATGAGCAGCAAGATTTGCATTCCCATCAACTCTCCCATACATGAAATGCATATCACGGTACTCTACTGCCTTAAGAACCATTTTCACTTCACGGAAAAGACGTCCGAATAACTGAGAGGATTCGATGGAACTGAGGAAATGACACCCATCAATTGTATGTTAGTAGTTAGGAGGAGGGGGAACTGACGAGAAAGGGGAATGAAAAAACGAAAAACGATCTTCGTCTTGTCTTTGTAAAATGGAGGGGGGGGGGGGATCGTGCGAGGATACGAGTGACTGTTAGAGAAACAAATGCTGGAGAAGAGACGAAAATCCCAATTGTCCATTGATGCTGAAGAGAGAGAAATGCGGAAATGTAAAATTGGAAGAGAAATGAAAAGAGAAGAAGAAAGTTAAAAAATTCTGGATGCTGGATCGAAGGATTCCTGAGCTTACGATTTTTTTTCAATTTTTTTCTTATCTTTCTTTACTATAATTTATTTATTCATTACTCTTTTATTTCTCCCATTTCTCTCTCTCTCTCCCTCTCTGGCTCTCTCTCTCCAGTATCAATGGTCGATTGGTGGTGAAGAGAGAGAATTTTTTTTTAATCAATTTTTCCATTTTGTTCATCATTTTACTCAATTTAAAATTGATGAAAATATTAATCAAAAAAAAATGATTGAAAGAAATTCTTATTTCTGGGCAGTTTTTCGAGACGTTAAGTGACCTTGACGTCTCGAAGAACTGCCCAGGGAAGACTGTTGCTCCGTTTTTCGAGGCGTAAAGGTCATGTGACGCCTCGAAAAACTGCGGAAAAATCAGGATTTTCCAATTTTTTCCCTCTAATGATTATCTTCATTTTTTCCCATCTTTTTGATCATTCTTCAACGATCAAAAAAATGAAAAAAAGTGAAAAAATTAATTTGGAGAAAAAAAATTGGAGAAATCCTAAATTTTTTCCCTCAGGGCATCTCTCCCCTCTCCCCTGGAGATGGGAGGGATTTTTTGTGGCTCAAAGAGTCTCTGTACCAAGTACAGAGACATTTTGAGGAATAAAAATGCCCCTCTCTCCTTCTGGAGAGACTGGTCCGTTTTTCGAGGCGTCAAGGTCACGTGACGCCTCGAAAAACTGTCGGAAAATCAGAATTTATCAATTTTTTTTCTCTCATGAATATTTTCATTTTTTTCTATTTTTTTGATCATTCTGGAACGATCATGAAAATGAAAAAAAGTGAAAAAATTGATTTGAAGAAAGAAAATTGGAGAAATCCTAATTTTTTTTCTCAGGGCATGTCTCCTCTCTCCCCTGGAGGTGGGAGAGGGGTTTCTGTGGCTCAAAGAGTCTCTGTATTAAATACAGAGACGCTTTGAGTGATAAAAGTGCCCCCCCCCTCCAGGAAAGACTGGTGTTCCGTTTTTCAAGGCGTCAAGGTTACGTGACGTCTCGAAAAACTGCTTAGAAATAAGGATTTTTTGATTTTTTTTTTTAAATTAGTTTTTCCACTTTTTTTCATTTTTTTGATCATTTTTGAACAATCAAAAAAATAGAAAAAGTGAAAAAATTACTTTAAAAGAAAAATTGAAAAAATCCTCATTTTTTTGCCTCAGGTCATCTTTCCCCTCTCTCCTAGAGGTGGGAGGAGTGTTTTTGTGGCTCAAAGACTCTCTGTACCAAGTACAGAGACACTTTGAGGGATAAAAATGCCCCTCTCTCCACCTGGAGAGACTGGTGCTCCATTTTTCGAGGCGTCAAGATCACGTGACGCCTCGAAAAACTTTGAAAAAATCAGGATTTATCGATTTTTTTTCTCTTATGAATATTTTCATTTTTTTCCATTCTTTTTAATCATTCTGGAACGATCAAAAAAATGGAAAAAAGTGAAATAATTGATTTGAAGAAAGAAAATTGGAGAAATCCTAATTTTTTTTCTCGGGGTATGTCTCCCCTCTCCCCTGCAGGTGGGAGGGGGGTTTTCATGACACGAAAAGTTTCTGTACCAAGTACAGAGACTCTTTGAGTGATAAAAGTACTCCTTCCCCCTCCATGAAAGACTGGTACTCCGTTTTTTGAGGCATCAAGGCCACTTGACGTCTCGAAGAACTGCCTGAAAATGAGCATTTTTCCATTTTTTCTATTAAATTAATTTTTCCACTTTTTTTTCTTCATTTTTTTGATCATTTTTGAACAATTAAAGAAATAGAAAAAAGCGAAAAAATTAATTTCAGTCCCACTCTCATACTTGCCTGAGCTCCGCAGCTTAGTATGCGAGGTCTAAGCACCATCCGATCCAGGACTTTTGCCTACTCCCAGCAGCTTACTAGGTTACCAGCCTCCGCCCATTCTGGTTGTAGGACTTGCCGACCTGTCTCATGCTTCACAGTCTTGGTTTCCCGATTCTGATCATGCCTGTCCCTCTGAGGGTCGGAGCGAACAGCTTGTGCTCTGAAAAGAGTAGTATCTCACACACCTGACTTAATCAAGGTGTGCATGGGTGAGTGCCACCGGTAGTATATTCGTGGCCGCCAGCATAACGTACACACCTTGATGAACAGAGCAATAGGATCTGCGCATCAAACTTACGGCATTGATCCGTCCTAGCCGAAGCCCCACAGTGAATTGTCATTCAAAATCCTCGGGAGTTTAAGCCCTTTGTGAACAGCATAAATCCTGTCCCTGCAAATTACTGTGGCAACTACCGCACTCTCCTAGCTCGCTCGCTCGAGCCGTGGTGCCTTGAGACTGTTGGTCTTAGGTTAGCTAAGCGTCAACTAGACCCAAGGACTTGACTGAAGCCTGACATAATCTAGGGGTTTGCCTTCGTAGCATTAGGTCGTAGTGCATTGACTCTAAATGGCCTCCCACCTAGTTGTCAAGTTGGCTTCAGAGCGCACGTTGACTAGTTTGGAGGTACTCTCGCTGAACTTATGAATAACCTCCTAGGTTTAGGAGCTTAGTCACTTTCTCCCAGTGACCTTCAACCCTCGAGTCCTTTTCGGATACCCTACTTTGGGTTGTCGAAGGCGCACTTATAGGTACTTGCCCTTCTATTGTGGCAAAATCTTGATACAGTTGCCATGTAAAGGCCCAAGCATGGCAATGCTCAGCCTAGATTTGGTGGTTCGCGCACCGCCTCTACACCCCTTCATAGGGCCTTTGCCTGTTTCCATTGAGTTAGTAACATGCGGATACTGACAATCCTTGGTCTCTTGATCTCATATGGCTCAATGTATGACCTCGTGTCACTCCCTGCTTATTAATGAACCGAGGGGTAGGATAGGGACAATTAATTTTATACGCCACCTGGACACATAAGGCCCATCGGTCGGGGATCGACTGATCCGCATGTTTTTTGGAGGTGTCTCATTATGTCAAAACCTTTGCTGCAGGAACAGTCTCGGAAAAATCCGATACTGCCGGCTCGATCGTGCCACTGGAGGAATACTTCGTCACCATTCCATCGTCATAAATGACTTTGGGATGGCGTCCACGAAGAACCTCTGGGCGGTGATTCCTTCATGTCCGCGGACATGAAGCTTCGTCGAAATATTTAGAGTTGTTGGCAAACAGAGCCCATTCACTCCGCCTAAGCCACCGAGGAAGAGGTTCCCCGAGATGGTTACGGGCCTCTCCTCCATAACTCATATCCGAAAATAGAGTTTAGGCGACATCGGAAGCGAGTCCCATTCAACAACGCATCCATCACCTTTCAGTCCCACTCTCATACTTGCCTGAGCTCAGCAGCTTAGTATGCGAGGTCTAAGCATCATCCGATCCACGACTTTTGCCTACTCCCAGCAGCTTACTAGGTTACCAGCCTCCGCCCATTCTGGTTGTAGGACTTACCGATTTCCCTCCTGTAGTCTCAGCGACAGTTGCCTGCCTCTGGTTAGCTGTCCCTCAGAAAGGGTTCGGAGCGAACAGTATGTGCTCTAAAAAGAACAGTAATCTTACACACCTGACTTAGTCAAGGTGTGCATGGGTGAGCGCCACCGGTAGTATATTCGTGGCCCCCACCATACCGTACACAGCCTGATGAACAGAGCAATGGGCTCTGCGCACCAAACTTACGGCATTGCTCCGTCCCAGCCGAAGCCCCACACTGAATTGTCATTCGAAATCCTCGGGAGTTTAAGCCCTTTGTGAACAGCATAAATCCTGTCCCTGCAAGTTACTGTGGCAACTACTGCACTCTCCTAGCTCGCTCGCTCGAGCCGTGGTGCCTTGAGACTGATGGTCTTAGGTTAGCTAAGCGTCAACTAGACCCAAGGACTTGACTGAAGCCTGACATAATCTAGGGGTTTGCCTTCGTAGCATTAGATCGTAGTGCATTGACTCTAAATGGCCTCCCACCTAGTTGTCAAGCTGGCTTCAGAGCGCACGCTGACTAGTTTGGAGGTATTCTCGCTGAACTTATGGATAATCTCCTAGGTTTACGAGCTTAGTCACTTTTTCCCAGTGACCTCCAACCCTCGAGCCCCTTTCGGATACCCTACTTTGGGTTGTCGAAGGCGCACTTATAGGTACTTGCCCTTCTATTGTGGCATAGTCTTGATACAGTTGCCCTGTAAAGGCCCAAGCATGGCAATGCTCGGCCTAGATTTGGTGGTTCGCGCACCGCCTCTATACCCCTTTATAGGTCCTTTGCCTGTTTCCATTGAGTTAGTAACATACGGATACTGACAATCCTTGGTCTCTTGATCTCATATGGCTCAATCTATGAGCTCGTGTCACCCCCCTCTCATTAATGAACCGAGGCGTTGTCCCACTCAAAGGTAGATAGGGACAGTTAATTTGATACGCCACTCGGACACATAAGGTCCATCGGTCGGGGATCAACTGATCCGCATGTTTTGGGGTTTGGACATTTTAATAAACCACTGCTGCCAGGAACAATCTTGGAAAAATCCGATACTGCCGGCTCGATCGAGATACTGGAGGAGTGCTTCGTTACCGTCCCAACTCCATGAAAATGATGTTGGTGCGGCATCCACGGGGTACCTCTGGGCGGTGACTCCCTTGCGTCCGCGGACGCACAGTTTCGTAAAGATGGGTGAAGGTAGGTTTGTGAAGAGAGAAAGGAGGAAGATTTTTATAGACCTAGGCTACGAGAGACAGGGTGATCCGGCGAAGATTGCAGGGCCCTGAAACTGTGGTTTCTGCTTCCGACAGACAGAAACTGCAGCCCTTGAAGCTACTTAAAATTATTTATTCAGATTTGTTATATTTTAAAAATTGTGCCTCAAATAGACCACTGGCCTAGAGGTTCTTAATACTATACACTCTTCATCATTCAAACATTCAAACATTCTACATTCCGCACTCAATTCCACACATGAACGTTGTTCGCTGAATCATCCCGCGCGTAAGCAGCGGCGGCTTTCAACCACATACACTCATTGCAGAATCCAGAGAAGGCCTCGAAAGACTCCTTAGACGACATCAGAGCTGATGCCACCTCCGGCCAGTCGAGTCCTTCTATGTATTCTGTCAAACACTCTCGCTGTGGAGCATATATAGGGCAGTTAAGAAAGAGATGAGGGACGTTGTCTTCCGCGGCTCCACATTCGCACGCTCTTGTGGTGGCAAGACCCCAATCGTGAAGATATGATCGAAACTGGCCATGCCCCGTCAAAACTTGTGTCACGTAAAAATCCGGTCGTACATATTTCGCCTTCAGGCGCGCTTGAACCGTTGCGAAGAATGCAAAGGTAACCTTTTCCTTGTCCGAGTTTTCGAATCGTTCCCCCCACAGTCGCGTTGCCTCGCATTTGATCATTGTCACGGGATTTGGCCGCTCTTCGTTTTCACCCTCCCTTTCGTTACCGTTTTCGACCTCCCTATCTTCTGGTTGAGGCGCGATTTTGACGTTCCCGATCTTGGCCACCTTCCCGGCTCGAAGGTGGTATCTCGCCGCGCGCTGTTGTAGGAGCTGCTCTATCGGGAGAACTCCCGCTACGACGCAAAGTAACTCGAAGGATGCAGTTCGGTATGCATTTGTAACGGTGATTAACGCTGATCGTTGTATACTGCGGAGTGCGCGAAGGTCGTGCTCATCACATCGGTCTGCCCATGCTGCAGCCGCGTAAGATGCTACGGCTTCAAACACCCCACGGTACACGGTTCGGAGGGCCCCACATTTTATTCCCCAGTTCTTTCTCGCTAACCGCCGCAATCGACCGAACAGTTTCGCTGTTTTCTTTCGGATGTGGGCTACGTATGACCTTACTTTCATACATTTGTCGAAGTGTACGCCCAAGTAGCGTACACTCTCGCGGAACTTGATTTTCTCCGCGGCGATCCTGATCGTTGGTGGGTGGGAGTCAAGTGTTGCCTTCTTTTGCGCTTTACGCTTTCGGTCGGGTCTCGCGCCCCCCTTCTGCCTATTGGGGCCTTTCTTATCCAATTGCTTTTCAGGACAATAGCCTCTGTCTTGCTCTTGGATAATTGGAGTTTGGCCGAATCGCACCAGGACACGATAAAGTCGACTACTTCTTGCCCTACACGCTCCAACTCTTCTCGCGACTTCCCCGGTATGACCGTTTTGAGGTCGTCCGCAAACGCAACCGCAATGTCCCCGAATCTATCCTGGAGCCCTCTGAGAAGATCATCAAACATGCGCTTCCAGAATTTGGGACCCAACACAGATCCTTGAGGACATCCCCTCGATGTCTGCTTCGTAGCCTCTTCCTGGTCCCAGTCGATCTTAACCCTCCTGTTCTCAAAGTAGTTTTTAAGTACTTTGTAAACGTTCTTCGGGCAGTCTCGATCGGCTAGTGCCTGGAGTGCAAGTGGCCACCAAACATTGTCGAAGGCTCCTGAAATATCAAAGAGTATGCCATTACATACTTCTCGGGTCGCTCTTCTACCATTCTACGCATTTCGGCGATCGCATCGTCCGTCGATTTCCCGGGAACGAATCCGTATTGTCGCTCGGATATTTTCTCTGGGGTGAGCACCGTGGTTGCTAGCCGACGCTTAAGAAGTTTTTCAAATAGTTTACCGATAACTGAAAGGAGACAAATTGGTCTATACGATTTCGGATCGCTTGGGTCTCTGTCCGCGCCTTTCAGGAGGTTCAGTAGTGAGCCCTCCTTCCAAGCCGCAGGGAAGACACCATGTTCTAAACACGCATTGAAGAGGGTCACGAAGCATCCGGGGATGGTTCGAATCGCCTGCTTCAGCACACGGACTTCTACGCGATCGCACCCTGGGGCCTTCCCGTTCAACATGCTAGCAACCGCAATATTAATTTCGATGGCCGTGAAAGGCGCCGCATCCTCGGTATCTAATTCTCGATCGCGAACTCGCTCTCTAATTTCGCGTTGTTCTGGGGTGTCTAGCGCTGGGTCGTCGTCCGGGACGTGAGTATCTAAAAGCCGTTCGGCTGTTTCCCGCATGCTCGTTGTTGAGGTGCCATCTCCCTTTCGCAAGGAGCTCAACACCGTGCTCGCTTTAACTTTATCCGCCGCTATTTGATACACAGGGCCCCAGGGGTTCTGGTTGCCCTCCACCGATACGAAGCGCTTCCAGCTACCCGATCTCGATTTGCGGATAAAGTATTTATATCTATTTTTCGCCTTTCGGAGGCTCGCCTTCGCGCGTAGTTTCCTCTCTGGGACCGTCTCCCGCTGGTGACGATTACGCAAAGTGGCAACCACTTGGCGCAACCTAGAGAGTTCAGGGGACCATCACGGGTTCGGTTTACGGTGGTGGCGTTTGGTTGGCATCGAGTCGCTACAGGTCTTTATAAGCACCCGTGTAAGACTCTCTGCCCAGTTTTCTACATCCTGTGCAGACTCCAGTGGGAGGTTATCGAGCTTAGCCGAGTACTTCTCGACAGATGCAGCAAATTGCCCCCAGTCAGCTCGACGTTCGTCGAATCTGAGAGGGTGCGCTGCATCTCTCGGGCTATCATTCCCGCCTGTGGCACTTCGCTTTCCCAGCAGGATAACTGCCGGATGATGGTCGCTAGTGCTCCAGTCATGTTGGAGCTTCCACTCTCGCACGAGGGAGTATAGCGACGCAGACGCAAGTGTGACATCTATGTAAGATGACCCCCTTGTCGTCTCGAACGTTGGGCCCTGCTGTTGGTCGTTCAAGACTTCCAATTCCAGCCCTCTTATGAGTTCCTCCAGAAGCTCTCCTCCTTCGTCGGCTTCCTTCGGACCCCATAAAGGTGACTGAGAATTGACGTCTGCGCCAATCAGCACACGCTTACCTTTCAAACAGTAGAGAATCTTCTCCAACTGTTTCAGATGCTCCTCACGCTCATCCTTGTACTGGAAGTGCGAAGAGACGACGTAAAACGAGAAGACGCGCGTTGTGATCTCCGCACATACACAATTTGGTGTACTAAGTTGAGAGATGTGTACGATCTGGATGGATGTACTGCACACTCCGACACCGGCCTAAGGTTGGGATGTCCGTGTCGCGGCAACCTTAATGCCAGATCCCAAGCCAGAGAGAGTCCAACTTGGTCCTTGCTGCGTGACATATGGCTCTTGAAGGAGCACTATGTCAAGCTGCTTGTCGTACGCGAGTTGTCGCACCTCTCCGGCTACTACTGCTGAGCGAGCCATGTTCAGCTGTAGGATTTTTAGAGGAGGAAAGGATTTAGTGGAAGTGGAGGTTGGGTTCGCTGAATTGTTGGGGGCCGGTGAGTGGGGCATTGGTCGCACGCTATCGCCTCTAACTAATTTGATTTGGAGTTCGCGGAGGGCTGGACCGGTCGCGGGCTTGGATGGTGTACGGCAATCGCAGGCTTGCCGGGCACCACGAACACAATGAACACAATGGAGTGACACCCGCACCGAGCGAGCAGAAGAGGAAAAACGAGTCGACGCGGGTGTCACCAACGCACAGGCCGAAGCTGAGGACTGTGCGGGATGATGCTCCCTCGTTGAACTACCCGCCATTCCTCCTGATGATTGCTTGATGCTTTGCAGATCCTCGAAAGTGACGCACGATTGTGTCCCCCTGGAGATCCGAGCAGGGACAGTTTTGCCTCCAGAAATAGATTTACAATTGTGCCCTTCCATCATGTTAAATGCGTTTTTCTCGTCCGACGACGTTGAGCTGTAATATGAATAATCATTAATCGTTGGGCCCCCTCATCTACGCGATGTCGGGTCGAACCGCTGTGGAAGAAAGTGATTCATTAGCATGGCTGTGTGAAGGGAGAGGCAGCTTTCGCCCGAAGGACTACTAACTGCTCAGGCAGCTGCGGAGAGGGACATGAGACCGCATATGTGCCGGAAAGGAAAGGATGAGATGAAATACATTTTAATATGCAAGAATGAATGAAACCATGAAGCAACCACCTTGAAGAATTTGATTCATAGTTGTTTTTGATTCATACAATCAGAAATCTTCTGACAAAATAAGGCGAAGGGGAGAACAGCGGCGAGTGCAAGCCCTCGAGCCCACACCCATCCGCCATCCTCCCCCTCGCCTTGCACGTTTATCGTGTATGCTCTTACTTCAAAGTATTTGATTCATAGTTGTTTTTGATTCATACAATCAAATATTTTCTGACAAAATAAGGCGGAAGGGAGAACAGCGGCGAATGCAAGCCCTGGAGCCCACACTCATCCGCCATCCTCCCCCCCGCCTTGCACGTTTATCGTGTATGCTCTGCAACCAGCTATCTATGCTTCTGCCCCATTCCTTCAATTACTGAACATCGTATGATGTTGAGCTCAAAGCTCTCGCAATTCCCACTCCTTCTATGAATCAAACGTTCATATGGCTTTGAGTACAACGTGACATGACCCATCTGCCCTGACTATATTTGGACAGATGGGTCGTAATATTATATTCAAGTCACGTGAACTCATACATCGATTTTTATATTTTGCACAACGTGACATGCCCACCCTTGCGGGTGGGCACTGTATATATTATATTCACGTTTATCGATGTATTCGTCCACCTCGGCCTCAGTTGAGGGTGGAGGGTTCTATATTTACGGTTATATTTTTTCCCCTCAACTGAGGCAGTATGATGTTGCGCTCAAAGCTCTCGCAATTTCCACTCCTTCTATGAATCAAACGTTCATATGGCTTTGAGTACAACGTGACATAACCCATCTGCCCTGGATATATTTGGACAGATGGGTCGTAAACTTATATTATATTCAAGTCACGTGAACGCATACATCGATTTTTATATTTTGCACAACGTGACATGCCCACCCTTGCGGGCGGGCACTTTATATATTATATTCACGTTCATCGATGTATTCGTCCACCTCGGCCTCAGTTGAGGGTAAAGGTTTATATTTACGGTTATATTCTTTCTCCTCAACTGAGGCAGACTTTAGGTTTATATTAACTTGGGTTCCTTCGTGTTGAGGTATGCCCATATATATTTACGCGGGCTCCTTCGTATGTAAGGTATACCCATGGAAATGAAAGTAGTGGTTTTAGCATGAGCGAGCCGTATGTTTACTTGATCTGGTGTTTCAGCACAGACAGCTGGCCGCCATGCTATTCTATTCTTAATTACTCCTCCTCGTCTCCGTGACAATGTCACATGCCTCCGCCCTTCCGTGTGCCCAAATCTAATCGAGTGAACTCTCGGACTATTGTCTCCGGTATTCCCTCGCCGTACACAGCAACAGGACAGAAGCAAATAGCCACCCGAGGGTAGGTATAATACAACTGTTCCGTATACTTACGGCAGGACTTCGAAGTTTCTTCATGAGAATTTTCAATTTCGTAGTGAATTTGTCATTGAAAATCCTCGGAATTTTATGCCCTTCATAGACACAATAACTTACGCCTCTTCATCCTTTTCAGCGGGAACCTCGTGAAGGTACCTGCTTTGCGAAGGTGTATGCTTAACTAGGACTACTCAATGGCCTGTAACGACAGTTAAAGTTTCCTCCCTGCAGTAAGAATTCAACATTAAGTCAGGCTGGCGATGCCTGCCTCAAGGCCTGAGAGAGTCGTAGTTCCTCCCACCAGGTAGATAGGGACAATTAATCGATACGCCACCCGGACACGTAAGGTCCATTGGTCGGGGATCAACTGATCCACTATTTTTGGGGTTTATAAAAATTAATAAACCTCTGCTGCCGGGAACAGTCTCGGAAAAATCTGATACTGCCGGCTCGGTCGTGTTACCAGAGGAATACTTCGTCACCATCCCATCGTCATAAATGACTTTGGGATGGCGTGCACGGGGAACCTCGGGCCGGTGATTCCTTCATGTCCGCGGACATGCAGCTTCGTGAAATATTTAGAGTTTTGTGGCACAGAACGCCTGTTTCCACTAAGTTCGTAATAATATAAGGATACTACCAATCCTTAATTTTTTAATCACTCATGTGGCTTGATATTCAAGCTTGTGTCACCCCTCGTCTATTTATCTGACGAGGCGTTGTCCCGCTAGAAGGTAGATAGGGACAGTTAATTTGATACGCCACCCGGACACATAAGGCCCATCGGTCGGGGATCAACTGATCCACTATGTTTTGGGGTTTGGACATTTTAATAAACCACTGCTGCCAGGAACAATCTTGGAAAAATCCGATACTGTCGGCTCGATCGAGATGCCGAAGGAGTGCTACGTTACCGTCCCAACTCCATGAAAATGATGTTGGGTCGGCATCCACGGGGTACCTCTGGGCGGTGACTCCCTTGCGTCCGCGGACGCACAGTTTCGTAAAGATGGATGAAGGTAGGTTTGTGAAGAGAGAAAGGAGGAAGATTTTTATAGACCTAGGCTACGAGAGACAGGGTGATCCTGCGAAGATTGCAGGGCCCTGAAACTGTGGTTTCTGCTTCCGACAGACAGAAACTGCAGCCCTTGAAGCTACTTAAATTACTTTCTTTACATTTAAAAATAATAATGCCTCAAATAGACCACTGGCCTAGAGATTTTTAATACTATGCACTCCTCATCACTCAAGCATTCTACATTCCGCACTCAATTCCATACATGAACGTTGTTCGCTTAATCATCCCACGCGTAAGCCACGGCGGCTTTCAACCACATACACTCATTGCAGAATCCAGAGAAGGCCTCGAAAGACTCCTTAGACGACATCAGAGCTGATGCCGCCCCCGGCCAGTCGAGACCCTCTATGTACTCTGCCAAACACTCTCGCTGTGGAGCATATATTGGGCAGTTAAGAAGGAGATGAGGGACGTTGTCTTCCGCGGCTCCACATTCGCACGCTCTTGTGGTGGCAAGGCCCCGATCGTGAAGATAAGATCGAAACTGGCCATGCCCCGTCAAAACTTGTGTAACGTAAAAATCCGGTCGTACATATTTCGCCTTCAGGCGCGCTTGAACCGTCGCAAAGAACGCAAAGGTAACCCTTCCCTTGTCCGAGTTTTCGAATCGTTCCCCCCACAGTCGCGTTGCCTCGCGTTTGATCATTGCCACGGGATTTGGCCGCTCTTCGTTTTCACCCTCCCTTTCGTTACCGTTTTCGACCTCCCCATCCGCTGGTTGAGGCGCGATTTCGACGTTCCCGATCTTGGCCACCTTCCCAGCTCGAAGGTGGTACCTCGCCGCGTGCTGTTGTAGGAGCTGCTCTATCGGGAGAACTCCCGCTACTACGCAGAGTGACTCGAAAGATGCAGTTCGGTATGCATTTGTAACCGTGATTAACGCTGATCGTTGTATACTACGGAGTGCTCGAAGGTCGTGCTCATCACATCGGTCTGCCCATGCTGCAGCCGCGTAAGATGCTACGGCTTCGAACACCCCGCGGTACACTGTTCGGAGGGCCCGATATTTTATTCCCCAGTTCTTTCTCGCTAACCGCCGCAATCGACCGAACAGCTTTGCTGTTTTCTTTCGGATGTGGGCTACGTGTGATCTTACTTTCATGCATTTGTCGAAGTGTACGCCCAAGTAGCGTACACTATCGCGGAACTTGATTTTCTCCCCGGCGATCCTAATTGTTGGTGGGTGGGAGTCAAGTGTTGCCTCCTTCTGCGCTTTACGTTTTCGGTCGGGTCTCGCGCCCCCCCCCCCCTTCTGCCTATCTGGGCCTTCCTTATCCAATTGCTTTTCAGGACAATAGCCTCTGTCTTGCTCTTGGATAATTGGAGTTTGGCCGAATCGCACCAGGACACGATGAAGTCGACTACTTCTTGTCCTACACGCTCCAACTCTTCTCTCGACTTCCCCAGTATAACCGTTATGAGATCGTCCGCATACGCAACCGCAATGTCCCCGAATCTATCCTGGAGCCCTCTGAGAAGATCATCAAACATGAGCTTCCAGAATTCGGGACCCAACACAGATCCTTGAGGACATCCCCTCGATGCCTGCTTCGTAGCCTCTTCCTGGTCCCAAGCGATCTCAACCCTCCTGTTCTCAAAGTAGTTTTTAAGTACTTTGTAAACGTTCTTCGGGCAGTCTCGATCGGCTAGTGCCTGGAGTGCAAGTGGCCACCAAACATTGTCGAAGGCTTCTGAAATATCAAAGAGTATGCCGATTACATACTTCTCGGGTCGCTCTTCTACCATTCTACGCATTTCGGCAATCGCATCGTCCATCGATTTCCCGGGAACAAATCCGTATTGTCGCTTCGATATTTTCTCTGGGGTGAGCACCGTGGTTGCTAGCCGACGCTTAAGGAGTTTTTCAAATAGTTTACCGACAACTGAAAGGAGACAAATTGGTCTATATGATTTGGGATCGCTTGGGTCCTTGTCCGCGCCTTTCAGGAGGTTCAGTAGTGAGCCCTCCTTCCAGGCTGCAGGAAAGACACCATGTTCTAAGCACGCATTGAAGAGGGTCACGAAGCATCCGGGGATGGTTCGAATCGCCTGCTTCAGCACACGGACTTCTACGCGATCGCACCCTGGGGCCTTCCCGTTCAACATGCTAGCAACCGCAATATTAATTTCGACAGCCATGAAAGGCGCTGCATCCTCGGTGTCTAATTCTCGATCGCGAACTCGCTCTCTAATCTCGCGTTGTTCTGGGGTATCTAGCGCCGGGTCGTCGTCCGGGACGTGAGTATCTAAAAGCCGTTCGGCTGTTTTCCGCATGCTCGTTGTTGAGGTGCCATCTCCCTTTCGCAAGGAGCTCAATACCGTGCTCGCTTTAACTTTATCCGCCGCAATTTGATATACAGGGCCCCAGGGGTTCTGGTTGCCCTCCACGGATACGAAGCGCTTCCAGCTACCCGATCTCGATTCGCGGATAAAGTATTTATATCTATTTTTCGCCTTTTGGAGGCTCGCCTTCGCGCGTAGTTTCCTCTCTGGGGCCGTCTTCCGCTGGTAACGTTTACGCAAAGTGGCCACCACTTGACGCAACCTAGAGAGTTTAGAGGACCACCACGGGTTCGGTTTACGGTGGTGGCGTTTGGTTGGCATCGAGTCGCTACAGGCCTTTATAAGCACCCGAGTAAGACTCTCTGCCCAGTTTTCTACATCCTGTGCAGACTCCAGTGGGAGGTTATCGAGCTCAGCCGAGTACTTCTCGACAGACGTAGCAAATTGCCCCCAGTCAGCTCGACGTTCGTCGAATCTGAGAGGGTGCGCTGCATCTCTCGAGCTATCATTCCCGCCTGAGGCACTTCGCTCTCCCAGCAGGATAACTGCCGGATGATGGTCGCTAGTGCTCCAGTCATTTTGGAGCTTCCACTCTCGCACGAGGGAGAATAGCAACGGAGACGTAAGTGTGACATCTATGTAAGACGACCCCCTTGTCGTCTCGAACGATGGGCCCTGCTGTTGGTCATTCAAGACTTCCAATTCCAGCCCTCTTATGAGTTCCTCCAGAAGCTCTCCTCCTTCGTCGGCTTCCTTCGGACCCCATAAAGGTGACTGAGAATTGACGTCTGCACCAATCAGCACACGCTTACCTTTCAAACAGTAGAGAATCTTCTCCAACTGTTTCAGATGCTCCTCACGCTCGTCCTTGTACTGGAAGTACGAAGAGACGACGTAAAACGAGAAGCCGCGCGTTGTGATCTCCGCACATACACAATTCGGTGTACTAAGTTGCGAGATGTGTACAATCTGGATGGATGTACTGCACACTCCGACAACGGCCCAAGGTTAGGATGTCCGTGTCGCAGCAACCCTAATGCCAGATCCTAAGCCAGAGAGAGTCCAACTTGATCCTTGCTGCGTGACATATGGCTCTTGACGGAGCAATATGTCAAGCTGCTTGTCGTACGCGAGTTGTCGCACCTCTCCGGCTACTACTGCTGAGCGAGCCATGTTCAGCTGTAGGATTTTGAGAGGAGGAAAGGATTTAGTGGAATTTGAAGTTGGGTTCGCTGAAGTGTTGGGGGCCGGTGAGTGGAGCGTTGGTCGCACGCTATCGCATCTAACTAATTTGATTTGAAGTTCGCGGAGGGTTGGACCGGTCGCGGGTTTGGATGGTGTACGGCAATCGCAGGCTTGCCGGGCACCACGAACACAATGAACACAATGGAGTGACACCCGCACCGAGCGAGCAGAAGAAGAAAAACGAGTCGATGCGGGTGTCACCAACGCACATGCTGAAGCTGAGGCCTGTGCGGGATAATGCTCCCTCGTTGGACTACACGCCGTTCTTCTTGATGATTGCCTGGTCCTTTGTAGATCCTCGAAAGTGACGCACGATTGTGTCCCCCTGGAGATTCGAGCAGGGACAGTTTTGCCTCCAGAAATAGATTTACAATTGTGCCCTTCCATCATGTTAAATGCGTTTTTCTCTTCCGACGACGTTGAGCTGTAATAAGAATAGTCATTAATCGTTGGGCCCCCTCATCTACGCGATGTCGGGTCGAACCGCTGTGGAAGAAAGTGATTGATTAGCATGGCTGTGTGAAGGGAGAGGCAGCTTTCGCCCGGGGACTACTGACTGCTCAGGCAACTGCGGTAACAAATAACCCACGTTATGCCGGACAGGAAAGTATGAGATGAAATACATTTTATTATGCAAAATGAATGAAACCATGAAGCAACCACCTTGAAGAATTTGATTCATAGTTGTTTTTGATTCATACAATCAGAAATCTTCTGACAAAATAAAAATAAGGCGAAGAGGAGAACAGCGGCGAGTGCAAGCCCTAGAGCCCACACCCATCCACCATCCTCCCCCTCGCCTTGCACGTTTATCGTGTTCTTACTTCAAAGTATTTGATTCATAGTTGTTTTTGATTCATACAATCAAATATTTCCTGACAAAATGAGGCGGAAGGGAGAACAGCGGCGAATGCAGGCCCTGAAGCCCACACTCATCCGCCATCCTCCCCTCCGCCTTGCACGTTTATCGTGTATGCTCTGCAGCCAGCTATCTATGCTTCTGCCTCATTCCTTCAATTACTGAACATCGTATGATGTTGAGCTCAAAGCTCTCGCAATTTCCACTCCTTCTATGAATCAAACGTTCATATGGCTTTGAGTACAACGTGACATGACTCATCTGCCCTGGATATATTTGGACAGATGGGTCGTAAATTTATATTATATTCAAGTCACGTGAACTCATACATCGATTTTTATATTTTGCACAACGTGACATGCCCACCCTTGCGGGCGGGCACTGTATATATTATATTCACGTTTATCGATGTATTCGTCCACCTCGGCCTCAGTTGAGGGTGGTGGGTTTATATTTACGGTTATATTTTTTCTCCTCAACTGAGGCAGCCTTTAGGTTTATATTAACTTGGGTTCCTCCGTGTTGAGGTATGCCCATATATATTTACGCGGGCTCCTTCGTATGTAAGGTATACCCAATGGAAATGAAAGTGGTGGTTTTAGCATGAGCGAGCCGTATGTTTACTTGGTCTGGTGCTTCAGCACAGACAGCTGGCCGCCATGCTATTCTATCCTTAATTACTGCTCCTCGTTTTCGTGACAATGTGTAGCATCACGCTAACATCGCTCAATCAACCGTGTTTTCACACAGACAATGTCGAGCATTGCTCGTTCAATTGTATATTAAGGCTGGGGCCTACGGGGTCGCCAAGCCCGAGTCTCCCGCTCTCTTTAGGGCTGCTAGAGATGCCCGGTAGAAAGGTAGATAGGGACAATTAATCGATACGCCACCCGGACACATAAGGCCCATTGGTCGGGGATCAACTGATCCACTATTTTTTGGGGTTTATAAAAATTAATAAACCTCTGCTGCTGGGAACAGTCTCGAAAAAATCCGATACTGCCGGCTCGGTCGTGTTACCGGAGGAATACTTCGTCACCATCCCATCGTCATAAATGACTTTGGGATGGCGTGCACGGGGAACCTCGGGCCGGTGATTCCTTCATGTCCGCGGACATGCAGCTTCGTGAAATATTTAGAGTTTTGTGGCACAGAACGCCTGTTTCCACTAAGTTCTTTATAATATAAGGATACTACCAATCCTTAATTTTTTAATCACTCATGTGGCTTGATATTCAAGCTTGCGTCACCCCTCGTCTATTTATCTGACGAGGCGTTGTCCCGCTAGAAGGTAGATAGGGACAGTTAATTTGATACGCCACCCGGACACATAAGGCCCATCGGCCGGGGATCAACTGATCCACTATGTTTTGGGGTTTGGACATTTTAATAAACCACTGCTGCCAGGAACAATCTTGGAAAAATCCGATACTGTCGGCTCGATCGAGATGCCGAAGGAGTGCTTCGTTACCGTCCCAACTCCATGAAAATGATGTTGGGTCGGCATCCACGGGGTACCTCTGGGCGGTGACTCCCTTGCGTCCGCGGACGCACAGTTTCGTAAAGATGGATGAAGGTAGGTTTGTGAAGAGAGAAAGGAGGAAGATTTTTAGAGACCTAGGCTACGAGAGACAGGGTGATCCGGCGAAGTTTGCAGGGCCCTGAAACTGTGGTTTCTGCTTCTGACAGACAGAAACTGCAGCCCTTGAAGCTACTTAAATTAGGTAGATAGGGACAATTAATCGATACGCCACCCGGACACATAAGGCCCATTGGTCGGGGATCAACTGATCCACTATTTTTTGGGGTTTATAAAAATAATAAACCTCTGCTGCCGGGAACAGTCTCGGAAAAATCCGATACTGTCGGCTCGATCGAGATACCGAAGGAACACTTCGTCACCATCCCATCGTCATAAATGACTTTGGGATGGCGTCCACGGGGTACCTCGGGGCGGTGGTTCCCTCATGTCCGCGGACATGCAGCTTCGTGAAATATTTAGAGTTTTGTGGCACAGAACGCCTGTTTCCACTAAGTTCTTTATAATATAAGGATACTACCAATCCTTAATTTTTTAATCACTCATGTGGCTTGATATTCAAGCTTGTGTCACCCCTCGTCTATTTATCTGACGAGGCGTTGTCCCGCTAGAAAGGGAGATAGGGACAATTAATTTGATACGCCACCCGGACACATAAGGCCCATCGGTCGGGGATCAACTGACCCGCATGTTTTTTGGAGGTGTGTTATTATGTCAAAACCTCTGCTGCCAAGAACAGTCTCGGAAAAATCCGATACTGCCGGCTCGATCGTGCCACCGGAGGGATACTTCGTCACCATTCCATCGTCATAAATGACTTTGGAATGGCGTCCACGGGGTTACCTCGGGGCGGTGATCCCTTCATGTCCGCGGACATGCAGCTTCGTCGAAATATTTAGAGTTGTTGGCAAACAGAGCCCATTCACTCCGCCTAAGCCACCGAAGAAGAGGTTCCCCGAGATGGTTACGGGCCTCTCCCCCATAACTCATATCCGAAAATAGAGTTTAGGCGACATCGGAAGCGAGTCCCATTCAACAGCGCATCCATCACCTTTCAGTCCCACTCTCATACTTGCCTGAGCTCGGCAGCTTAGTCCTCGGGCCCTAAGCACTATCCGATTCAGGACTTTTGCCTACTCCCAGCAGCTTACTAGGTTACCAGCCTCCGCCCATTCTGGTTGTAGGACTTACCGATCCACTCCTGCAATCTCAGCGACAGTTGCCTGCCTCTGGTTTGCCGTCCCTCAGGAGGGTCCCGAGCGCACAATTCGTGCCCTGAAAAGGGCAGTAATCTCACACACCTGACTTAGTCAAGGTGTGCATGGGTGAGTGCCACCGGTAGTATATTCGTGGCCCCCACCATACCGTACACAGCCTGGGAACAGAGCAATGGGCTCTGCGCACCAGAACTTACGGCAGGACTTCGAAGTCTCTTAGTGATGACTTCTATTGTGGTGAATTTGTCATTAAAAATCCTCGGGATTTTAAGCCCTTCATAGACACAATAAATTATGCCTCTTCAAGTTACCACTTGACTAGTTTGGAGGTATTCTCGCAGAACTTATGAATAACCTCCTAGGTTTAGGAGATTAGTCACTTTCTCCCAGTGACCTTCCGCACTTATAGGTGCATGCCTTTCTTTTGGGGCAAGTCTTGATACAGTTGCCATGTAAAGGCCCTAGCATGGCAATGCTCGGCCTAGATTTGGTGGTTCGCACACCGCCTCTATACCCCTTTAAATGTCCTTGCCTGTTTCTAAAACGCCGTAGCGCGTACCACATAAAGAGTCATTCAGTCTGAGACGTCGACTCGTGGCAATGCTGCATTAGAAGGTAGATAGGGACAATTAATCGATACGCCACCCGGACACATAAGGCCCATTGGTCGGGGATCAACTGATCCACTATTTTTGGGGTTTATAAAAATAATAAACCTCTGCTGCCGGGAACAGTCTCGGAAAAATCCGATACTGCCGGCTCGGTCGAGTTACCGGAGGAACACTTCGTCACCATCCCATCGTCATAAATGACTTTGGGATGGCGTGCACGGGGAACCTCGGGCCGGTGGTTCCTTCATGTCCGCGGACATGCAGCTTCGTGAAATATTTAGAGTTTTGTGGCACAGAACGCCTGTTTCCACTAAGTTCTTTATAATATAAGGATACTACCAATCCTTATATTTTTTTAATCACTCATGTGGCTTGATATTCAAGCTTGTGTCACCCCTCGTCTATTTATCTGACGAGGCGTTGTCCCGCTAGAAGGTAGATAGGGACAGAGGGAATCTCGTTAATCCATTCATGCGCGTCACTAATTAGATGACGAGGTATTTGGCTTTTTGTACGTTTATTGCCCATGAACCGCATGGGTACGGTGAGAAACATTGTGCAAACAATGTGGGCTAAAGCGTGAGGCGCTACCCCGTATGCATCAATATTCAACTCCTTCCAACAAAAGCATAAGAAGAGAAAAGAAAAAAAAATTAAAAAAAAAAAAAAAAAAAAATATATATAGAAACGAATAATAATAATAATAAATGTCATATATGCTACATTTCATCAGTGCCCCACTTAAGCATTCCCACACATCCATTCTACATCCTGTTGATTCAACACTGATCCATACATTCACAGTCTCTGTTTTTGTTTTCATTTTTCCTCGGACACAATAACATTCACAACCAAACAGTCAATGTCTCTTTTTCACATTCCATTTCAACACACGACAATAGCTGCCACTCTCTTCCCCCTCACTTCCCCACTCACTTGCACTAGGACGACATCAAATTCCTTCGGCTGCTCTCGCACTACTCCGAAGAATAGGCGTTCGGTTATTGTTATTTGTTGAGGCTCCTTCTCTGCATACATCCCTGTTTACGGCAGTTTGTTCTCAGCTCTCGGCTTGAGAGCTGACTTTCTTATTGTGTCTGTACTAAATTCAATATTTCGAAGATATCTCATTCGTGAATAACACAATGGTGAACATACTTTCGTCGGGTGCAGCAGTCACTCTAGGATTGCCAACTGGAAGATCGTCATCAAGGCCATCGTTGCCTCAGTTGCGTGATCTACTGTTCACACTTTATTTTGACGAGAGTCTACAGCTGTTCGATATAGTTTGGTCCAACAGCACGACCAGGACTCTAGGGAGAACGTTCTTCTAACGGCGTTTGCTCAAGATCAGTTGGACGATCTTCAAGGAGCACCAAGACCAGCATGAGCTAGAGGCTGTAATTTTGCATGAGCTCATTCATGCCTATCTCTATAAGGTATACCGTGATACAGGACATTCTTCCAGGTTTAGGGCTCATGCACGCCGGATCAATCGACTAGGTAAATATTCCATTAGTCGCTACCATCGCGCAGCGAATGGTGTTATTAGGCAGTATGGCTGGTGGTGCAGCGGCTGTGGTTTCCGGATTTTCCTAACACGCAACGTGAAACCTCTTGGAGTTCCCTGGCTTGGTCATCATCGTCGGTGTCCTAATCGTCAATGGGTTCCTATAGGCAAAAGACCAGTCCTATAAGACCAACTGCGACCATCCAATCCGTGAATTTATCCCCTGTCATGTCACCTGCCCTCTTCTTTCTCCTTCCCCTTCCCATGGTGTTCAGAGGGAGGTGATCAGAGAGTCATAGTTACTCCCGCCGTTTACCCACGCTTGCTTGAATTTCTTCACGTTGACATTCAGAGCACTGGGCAGAAATCACACTGCGTCAACTCCCGCGAGGGCCATCGCAATGCTTTTTTTTTAATTAGACAGTCGGATTCCCCTAGTCCGTGCCAGTTCTGAGCTGAGCGTTGAATGGCGGCCGAAGAGGACGACCACGACGCCGTGAAGCGCCACAGAAGCCTCGCCGCAAGGAAGATCCGCCGGAGGCCAAGGCCCGGGACCGAGCTCGGATTCTGATCACCAGTAAATGATAACTATTCACCTCGCCCAGGCCCGGCACATTAGCCAAACCCGCTTTCCGACCAAGCCCGACGCGCCCCGGTCCTCAGAGCCAATCCTTATTCCGAAGTTACGGATCCCATTTGCCGACTTCCCTTACCTACATTAGTCTATCGAGTAGAGGCTCTTTACCTTGGCAACCTGTTGCGGATATGGGTATGTTGTGTGCTCAATGAAATTCTTTTGCACAAGGGAAACAAACAAAAGGAAGGAAAACGTATTCTGCTGGAAAAGACAAGAAAAAAAATTCATTCGAGAAGACACGAGTAGAGGCTGCAGGAGAAAAGGGGACGAGGGAGGAACGCCCACAAGAGAAAGAGGGAAACGGTACCTTTGACTGAAAGGTGCCCATCGGACAGGCTGCTCTCGACGGTAGCATGCAGGGAAAAAGGTAACTGCATTGCTATTGGTCGAATCGTCATAAAACCAAAAATTCTTAATTAAATTGTTCAACGAGGAAATAACGCAGCCTAGGGATGCTTCCCCGTGAGCAAAAGAAGAATACCGATTGGTCACCGAGCAATAAAAAGTCAAAAATTTCCAATAGGCACAGTACCAATTCCCAGAAAAGCATATGGAAATTGCCGCCAACCGCCCATCACGAAGCTGGGAAAATTCGGAGAAGACTGGGTGGTTTTATGCGTGAAACTTTTATTGGAAATATTCAATTAAGTCATCTGGACTCATCCAATAAAAAGAATTGAACACGAAAGGGCGCGATATACCACCCCTATAAAAGGAAAAAAACCTGGAGGAATCGGAGCCAGTCAACCTTTTATCTTCTTAAGGTCAACACCGAATTGCTGCCCGTCGTTATTATAAAAAAAACCACAAACAGTCAGTTTGAAGCACTAGTAAATAGCTTCGTCAACTCCAAAAGTAATAAGGGAAAAGTATTGAGGACCACTACTGTGCGCTGTTGAGATCTCCCGAAACACCTGACCATTCTGCGTAACCGAGGAATAAACCGTGAAATCATCCTCGCTTTTCAAGGGACAACAACATCGCTGTTCGCTCTCCTTGCAGATCTTCTCACCTACAAACCAGTTCACCTTCATTTGATAACAGTGAGTCTCACATAATTTTATATCTCATTTATTTTTTTCCCCTTTGATCTCTAAAAAAAATTCTACCCCCTTCCTAACGACGTATGGGTTTTTCCGAATCTGTCTTTTTATTTTAATAAAATTAATCATGTGTGAAATTTGACTAATTCTTCCTGCATAAACCTTTAACTAATTAACTAACAAGTCTTCTTAAAATTCATTCTCAATCAATATAGCGATTTCTCTCTCGTTGCTCGCGTTTGACCGTCGTGTATTTTAATACTTAATCCGAACAATCACGTTCCCTAATGAACAATTAAGTAAATTGGGAGGAATTAAATAGATATTCTAGTTTTCCTAGATCTAATAGTTCTGACCACGGTTAAAGAGAATAATGTTGACTATCGAGTCTTAAGTCATCAAATCATCATCCAGCCGCAACATAATTTTGGCGCCCGAACAGGGACTTGAATTGTTTTAAATAAGGGAGATAGTTAACACGCGATCTCAAATGAAGAAACTAGAGGGAAGAACGAGTCTAGAAGACATACCCGAAGAAATGGCAATGCAAAGTAGAGATAGTATTGCTAGAACGCCAGAAACGGGAAGACAGAACGATAATTCCGGTACAATAAATTTAAATGACGAAGGTGCACAGGCCCTCTTGTCGAATCCAATTTCCAATTACGTAACGACAGGTACTCTGAAAAAATCGGGAGCTAAGTCAGACAATCCTCAAAACGAGGATACTGCGTTAGCAACAAAGGGCGAAGCACTTCTAAAAAATGAAACCTTTTCAGAACGTTTGAAGGAAGATCGCGAAATTCCAATAGAATTGCTGAAGGCCATTGACATGTATATTAACACTGATAAAACAGCGATAGCAAAAATTTACCAGGCAGGGGTAGCTTCACAAATACGCGCTAAATTACTCGAACTTCGAGGTGCAGAATACTCTAACAAGACCCCAAATACAGGGAGGGAACCGTTAAATCAGAATAGCCTGGAAAACTTTCAGGGAGAAACCATTGTAACGAGGTTTCTCGTTACGGCTATCCTATCGGCTCATGTCACCTTCGGGTGAAGCTATTCAAGTGTAGAGCTCGAGGAGACTCACACATGAACAGCTAGAAAATACTACCGCGGTGTTATCTGCGTAAGATGACACCTTAAAGTTATCGGAGACTAACTGACACGTCAGTGGGTTTTATATGCGGCTGAGGATAAGGCAGAAGCCCAGCTGAAATGCTGGTGCTCCACTAGAGATGTCGGAGTTATCTCCGGGCCTGGCAGTGGTGTGAGAGGAAGAATCACGCAGGCGCACGGAGAGACCTCTAGACGAGGAGAAGCAGCCTCAGCCGATATAAATGGACCCAACGACACGGTGTTCAGTTAGTCTGCCTTGGGCGGCAGACTCGAGAAGATCGGGAGACGTCCCTGGATCCTCTACCACTCGCTTCGGTGAGAGTTATCGTTGGTTGCCCGTAGCGTGGCTACGTGGCGTTTCTCGTGTGGATGGAGGCGTTCGGTATTCTCTGGGTGACGATAGATCAGAGGAATACTGCGGACGGGCTCATCCAGAGGCTATTGCGGAATACCGCAATTCCGACTTGTTCTCGCTAGAGGGACTGTGACTAGATCCACGCCCCTCTACCATAACCAGCACACTGGGTTACCGAGAATGGATTGCTCATGCTATTCATTGGGGTTAGTAATTCCCCGAGTAATTACTGCCGAAGTTTCAGCAGGGTAGCCTGAAACTGCCCTAACAGGTTAAGCGTGGTGAGCCCAGGAAAAACCAGCACACAGTGAGTTATGTTTATTTCTCCGGTAGAGAATAAACTGGCGCCCATGCTATCGAACCGTGTGTGTGGAAAGGGATGGCCGGAAGTGTAACGGGATGGGACGAATACCCGTTACCAAATGGCGCGCAACGTGTGTAGTACGACTACAGTAAGGCTAGTGAGAAAACCCAGTTTTCGAAAGTGAATTAATTACTGTGTGACGTAATTTATTCAAAAATCTCGTGATTAAGTCCATCTTACCATGGCTCAATCAATAATACCGTGATTGAGTCCATGTAACCATGATTCAATCAATAATACTGTAATTGAGTCCATGTTACCATGACTCAATCAATAATACCGGGATTGAGTCCATAATACCGTGGTTCAGTCCATGATACCATGGTTCAGTCCATGATACCGTGGTTCAGTCCATGATACCGTGGATCAGTCCATGATACCATGGGTCAGTCCATAATACCATGGTTCGGTCCATAATACCGTAGTTCAGTTCATAATGCCGTAAGTGAATCAATGATGCCAAGATTGTGTCAATGATATCTCAATTGAGTCAGAATTAACGAAAATGAGAATTTTCGAAATTCAAACTGACTCAAAAGTTCGCGCGTGACTAAACTAATCCACCAAGGGGCAGCACGTCACGGGCCTACTACAGCTATCGCAATTATCGACAACTGGAAGGTAAAGGGGTTATGGAAAAACCCGAGAGATGTCTCCTGATGTACTAAAATCAATCAAATATCATCAGGAGAGATTTTTCTTGAATAAATTAAAGGACAAGGGAATACCGATAGGCGTCACATTTTTTCTGCAAGAGGTATTTTGTGTCAGAGGTGTTAAATTCTAAAAAAATTTCAGATTTAGCACGTTCAGAATAGCAATTATACCAAAGGAATTCAGAATGGACGTGACTATCGTTAACGATGACTGCAACAATAATGTTCAGTCAATATCGAAGGAGAGGGAAACCTCTCCACAATAACCGAATGGTAGTGTCCCTGATATTGGGGAATGTCCAAATATGGACATGCCTTCAATCTCGGATCTACTACCAGATCTGAACCTTGCCGAGGCAACAGAAGATCTGGAGAAATTACTGGAGGAAACCCATGTGGGGGAACCAGTAATTTCAGGCTCTCGCAACGAAACGACAGTCACAAAGGAGAGTTTTGATGCACTCCTAGAGACTGTTCTTCGTGACCCTCGTTTACTGAGGCGTTTTTACGCCAAAGTAAAGGAGAGGGAAGCTCTGGGAATGGATTTGCAGACTCCAACTGCACCACCAGGTGGCGCAGTTGAAATGCAAAAACCCCCCTTTGCTCCGACTAAACAAGTCGGATTGAACTCGCAGGAGTCATTGGGACAGCCAGTGACATCTGCCGGGGCAATCACGGCTATGGAGGTGGAAACAACACCTCAGTCGGTTGCAAAGGAGAAGGAGACTCCCCCTCCCCCACAGAGACCTAAAAAGTCTCGGAAGGCGAGGAAGGGTGCTACCGTAGCCACTCCAGCCTTGTGCTGGAACTGCCGTAAGGCAGGGCATCGGTTTACCGACTGCCCGAAGCCTCGAGACACTTTCTGCAGAGGGTGCGGACGAGAGGGGAAGACCCTCAAGACCTGCCCGGCTTGTAGAGAGGGCTGGAAGGCTAGAGGACCGTACATGGCGGCCATTGGTACGAATGTACCACGAGATGTGCGAGTGCCTAGAGGGCGCCCCGGACTTCCAAAGGGAGAACCGAGGGAGACGAAGCCGAAACATCGTCGCCCCAAGGGGAAACCAACGGGAGAAGGGACAAAGTGTACCGCAGCAGCGAAAGCGGCGGTGAAAGCCAAAGCAGACGCAGCTAATGCAGCGGCAGAGAGACTACTCAAAGCCAAAACTGCAAAGATAGACGCGGCACCACCGTCGACGTCGAAGGGGTAATGGCAACCCCTGAGGGCTATCGGAGGCTCTCGTGGCTTTAGAGCCAAAAACACCCCTTCCCTTTTTTCTTTTTCCCCTCCCGAAGACGCCCCAAAAGAATGCGTGGCGTGGTAACGCAGTCCGAATACAGATTCACATCTGTGAGGGCTAGGGATGGCGTATACAACGCCATCTATTAGCACAGAAATGGACTAAGAGGCTATCGAACAGAGGTTTAGCGCCATCTTTGAGTACGAAAATGTACTAAAACGGTTATCGACGCTATCGACAGCGAAAACTCTCGTACAGTCGTCAGAAAGAGGGCGCTGTACAAGAAAAGTGGGAGAAAGACCCACCCCCGAAAAATTTTCCCCTCCATGGGAAAAATGGGTATATAAGGAGGAACTGTCGGCTCTCGGATTCGGACTGGTCTGAGCAACCATTCTGCTATCGGAACCTTTCCCTTGAGAAATCGAGAGAAATGACTAACGACAGCGAAACGCTGACCCCAGGTACCCAGCCTAATGGTGCCGTACCCCCAGGGACACGACCGACCGTTGAGATACAACCGGATCCCGTGCAAGCCACCTCACTAGAGGAGCTAACGGCTATCGTGAAAGCAATGCAAGAGCAAATTGCAGTGCTAATACCGCAAAAACGGGCGCAAGTCCGCAGGGCAGGAGGAACTAACCTTAGGGTAGAAGTTACTCCGCCAACCCCAGAGCAGCTAACGCAGCAATTAGGGCGGCAGCTTCTCAGGGAGGGATATCGCCACCGCCATCTTTGGCAGAGGGGTACGCCACTCCAAGACTACTCGGTCGAGGGGGCCTCCCAGTCGCAGCTTATGTTGCGCACGATCACCTGAAAAGGTGGGGGATATCGTTTAACGGGAAACGAGAAGAAGACGTCGAAGAAGTAATTTCTTCACTAGATGACGCACTCGTTTCGCTATCGATACGTGAGGTAGATCTCTTACATATCCTTAGGGGTCTGTTGAAGGGTTTGGCACGCATATGGTACCGAGGCATGACGTTCTTTAATTGGACGGAAGCCAAAGAAGCGTTCCGAAGACAATTCGGAGGCCTAGACTATCAGGTCCGTCTCAGGGATGAGATGTATAGGCGAACGCAAGGCCAGCAGGAGTCTGTGGCCGAGTATATGCGAAGTGTGCGCGGTTATTTTATGAAAATAATGCCACCTTTGGACGAAGAGGCCAAAGTATACACTGCATATACGAACATGCTACCGAAATATCGAGCGGGAATCGATATTGACCGCAAGCTAACGATTGAGGATCTCGAGCGTAAGGCGTTACGTAATGAATGGAATTACGAATGCGCCCGAAACTACCAACCCCCTCCACCAGCAGAAACTGCTGTATGTCCAAGTTTGGCATACAAGGAGCCTAAGAGTTTCGTCAAGAAATTCCCAAGGCACCAGGTCAGAGCAGTGGAAGTGGAAAGTGGAGAGGAGGAGGAAGAGCTATCGGAAGAGGAGGAAGAGATTGACGACCTATTGGAAGTCATGAGACGTCCCAAATATCGAAAGAATGGACGTCAGTCCAATACAGCTAGAGGGAATGCTTCAGCGCCCTCTGGACGTTCCTGCTACAATTGTGGCGAGGAAGGGCATACTTGGAGGAATTGTAAGAAACCACCAAGAGAGCCAAGATATCGTCGTGATGAAAAAGAGAAGTCAAGACCACAAGGTGAACAGACGAATCCAAAAAACGGCCAAACGGGCTCGTAGGAGTCACTCAATTGACCACGAAGCCCGATGCATCGGATATCGTACGAAAAGCGAACCACGAAGATCCAATAGGAGAAGTGGATCTCGCTAGAGGGAGCAGCACGTCAGACAGCTCCCTACTTCCTGAGAAGCTCAACGAAAAAGTTGTAGTGGAAGAAACTACCGAGTCTGGCAACAGGCAGACATATGAGGATATCGTTCAAAATCCAGCTATGGAAATTGATACCGGGAATGACATACTCGTCTGTGCAGCTAACGCTTCACGACCAGTAGCATTCTACACCACCCTTACTATGAAGGGAAAGCAAATTAGAGCGTCGGTTGACTCAGGAGCAACACGCACGTTTGCTGGCGAGGCAGGAATTGAAACTCTTTCCTCTTTAGGAATAAGTTTCAAAAGAATTCCGCCGAGAAGGGTTCTCGTAGCCAATGGCCAATTAACAATAGTCAAAGAGGCTTCTGACTTACCGATCGGCTTAGGAGGCCGGGTAACCAAAGTGGAAACACTATGGATGCCAACGTTAACGGACGACTTTATCCTCGGGCTCGATTTCCTGAGAGCAGCACGGATGGTGATAGATTTCTACGGTGAAACGTGGTACTATCGCGATAATCCGGAGGAAAAGTTCGTCTTCACACCGGTAGAGACCGCAAATAACATTAGTGTTTGCAACGGTCTCAGAGTACCGCAAAACGAGGAAGCTGTTCGGCTCGACGCTTTCCTCAAAGAGGTTTTACCGCCGGTTTCAAAGAAACCTGGGATATCGAAATTGCTGCCGATGAAAATCGATGTGCAAAGTAACGACCCAATCAGGCAAAGGCCACACAGGCAAGCGGAGATTATGCGCAAAGCCATGTGGAAAGAGGTTGATGAAATGCTGGTTAACGGCATCATCGAACCATCCAATAGTGATTGGGCAAGCCCTGTCGTTATGATCAGAAAACCGAATGGGAAAATTCGATTCTGTGTCGACATGAGGCGGGTTAACGAGGCAACCAGAAAGGATGCCTATCCATTACCGAATATGGCAGCGACACTCAATGAGTTACGACAAGCCTGTTATTTGTCCACTATCGATTTGAGTCAAGCCTATTGGCAAATACCGCTAACCGAAGAGTCTAAGGAAGTGACTGCGTTCATTGTCCCAGGACGAGGGTTATTCCAATTTAAGGTAATACCGTACGGGCTAACGAATGCGCCAGCAGTATTCCAAAGAGCCATGGACAAACTGCTTGGACCAGAATTCTATCCACATGTGTTTGTGTACATGGACGATATAATAATCGTCTCCAAGACATTCGAAGAACACTTAATGTGGGTAAGAAAGGTTATCGACAAACTCTCAGGAGCTGGATTAATGATTAATCCAGAGAAGAGTAAATTCTGCCGACAGGAGGTAAAATACCTCGGGCTTATCGTGGACAGTCAAGGACTCAGAGTAGACTCAGACAAAGTCCAACTGGTTCTCGAATTCCCAGTACCAACGAATTTGAAACAAATTCGACGCTTTTTGGGTATGGCATCGTGGTACAGACGATTCATATCATAATTTGCGAGTATTGCGGAACCGTTAACGAAGTTAACGAAGGAAAATCAACCATGGACATGGGGTGAAAACGAACAAAAAGCGTTTGAAACCCTGAAGAAACTTTCAACAAGTGCGCCAACACTTGCTTGTCCTGATTTTTCATTACCGTTTACGCTGCAGACTGATGCAAGTAACGTTGGGATAGGAGCAGTCCTCACCCAAGTTATCGATGATCAGGAGAGGGTAAGAGCATATGCTAGCCGCTCACTGACGGATCCCGAAAGGAAGTACACAGTAACAGAGCAGGAATGTCTAGCCATGGTTTGGGCAGTAAAGAAATGCCGGTGTTACTCAGAGGGGTACTCCTTTACAGTGATCTCAGATCACATCAGCCTCCGTTGGTTTCATAATTTAAAAGACCCAACAGGAAGGTTAGCGAGATGGGCTCTCGGATTGATGGAATACGATTTTAAAATCGTACATCGAAAAGGCGTATTGCATCACGTGCCGGACGCTCTTTCGAGAATACCAGAAGATGCGGACATTAAGCTATCGCCATGCACAGACACCAATGATAAATGGTATCTGGATCGCATGAAAGATATCGAGAGGGTCCCGGAGGAATTCCGAACGTGGCAAATCGTCGATGGACTACTGTACCATTATCGATGAACAGATTTGGCTGACGTAGAATTTCATGATCTCGACGCGTGGGAACTAGTTCTCCCGCGTGAATCTCGTAGGTAAGCCATTGAGGAATGGCATACGTTACCGCAGGTGGGTCATCAAGGCAGTGACCGCACCTACCGACGCCTGACAATGAAATACCACTGGCCAGGGATGCTCAAAGACGTAATTTCATACGTCAGCACATGTGACGAATGTCAAAAGTGCAAAGTCGAGCAAAAGGCTCCGTAGGCTTAATGGGCAGAAGAGTGATGGAACAACCATGGACTGTGATATCCGCAGATATCATGGGATCACTCACTCCCAGTAGCAGAGGTTTTCGTACATACTTGTCACACAAGATATGTATACGAAATAGATAGAGGTCTGTCCACTTCGTAAAGCAAACGGTGCCAACATCAAGAAGGCTATCGAAGATCTCGTGATCAATCGGTGGGGAACACCGAAAGTGTTACTCACGGGTAACGGCACAGAGTTTGTCAATAAAGACATTAAATCTCTCGTGCAACTAACGGGCATGTCACAGACGACAACGCCACCGTATCACCCTCAGGCAAACCCAACTGAGCGGGTAAATCGCAGACTAAAGGCGATGATACGGGCATATATCGAGGCTGACCATCGAGAGTGGGATATACACCTTGGCGCATTTCGTTTTGCGTATAACACGGCGTACCACAACTCGTTGCAAGCAACACCAGCTTTCGCTGATTTCGGCCGAGAGCCGGAATCGGCAATCTCAGTCCGTAGAAAGCTGGAAGGGGATGTCGAAATCATTCAACAGCCTACAGCTCAATGGCTAGAAAGAATGGAAAGGCTGGATACTTTGCGAAAAGTCATACTCACGACACTCAGTCTCAACCGTATAATTTACGGAGACGAGACAGAGAGTATGTGGAAGGTGATCTAGTGTTATCTAGGAATCGCGAGCTATCGAACGCAGGCAAAAACAGATCAGCCGCGTTAAACAAGTCATTCGTAGGGCCCTATACAGTCACGAAGAAGCTATCGAAGACTGTCTACGAATTGGCGGATCTCGCAGGGAACAGTAAAGGAAAGATGTCCATACAGGACCTCAAACTGTACAAACCCGACCTATCGCTTGGCCCAATCGAAGAGTCTGATGACTAATCGGATTCGGGTCGAATCCTTTCTCCACGGAGGGAGGTATGTAACGAGGTTTCTCGTTACGGCTATCGTATCGGCTTATGCCACCTTCGGGTGAAGCTATTCAAGTGTAGAGCTCGAGAAGACTCACACATGAATAGCTAGAAAGTACTACCGCGGTGCCATCTGCGTAAGATGACACCTTGAAGTTATCGGAAACTAACTGACGCGTCAGTGGGTTTCATATGCGGCTGAGGATAAGGCCGAAGCCCAGCTGAAATGCTGGCGCTCCACTAGAGATGTCGGAGTTATCTCCGGGCCTGGCAGTGGTGTGAGAGGAAGAATCACGCAGGCACACGGAGAGACCTCTAGACGAGGAGAAGCAGCCTCAGCCGATATAAATAGACCCAACGACACGGTGTTCAATTAGTCTGCCTTGGGCGGCAGACTCGAGAGGATCGGGAGACGTCCCTGAATCCTCTATCGCTCACTTCGGTGAGAGTTATCGTTGGTTGCCCGTAGCGCGGCTACGTGGCGTTTCTCGTGTGGATGAAGGCGTCCGGTATTCTCTGAGTGACGATAGATCAGAGGAATACTGCGGACGGGCTCATCCATAGGCTATAGCGGAATACCCACATTCCGACTTGTTCTCGCTAGAGGGACTGTGACTAGATCCACGCCTCTCTACCATAACCAGCACACTGGGTTACCGGGAATGGATTGTCCATGCCATCCATTGGGGTTAGTAATTCCCCGAGTAATTACTGCCGAAGGTTCAGCAGGCTAGCCCGAAACCGCCCTAAGAGGTTAAGCGTGATGAGCCCAGGGAAAACCAGCACACGAAATCCCCACGTTGGGTGCCATTTTGTAACGGGTATTCGTCCAATCCCGTTACACTTCCGGCCATCCCTTTTCACACACATGTTTCAATAGCATGGGCGCCAGTTTATTCTTTATCGGAGGAATGAACAGAACTCACTGTGTGCTGGTTTCCCCTGGGCTCACCACGCTTAACCTCTTAGGGCGGTTTCGGGCTAACCTGCTGAACCTTCGGCAGTAATTACTCGGGGAATTACTAACCCCAAAGGATGGCATGGGCAATCTATTCCCGGTAACCCAGTGTGCTGGTTATGGTAGAGGGGCGTGGGTCTAGTCACAGTCCCTCTAGCGAGAACAAGTCGGAATTGGGGCATTCCGCGATAGCCTCTGGATGAGCCCATCCGTAGTATTCCTCTGATCTATCGCCACCCAGAGAATACCGAATGTCTCCATCCACACGAGAAACGCCACGTAGCCACGCTACGGGCAACCAACGATAACTCTCACCGAAGTGAGCGGTAGAGGATCCAGGGACGTCTTCTCCTCGTCTAGAGGTCTCTCCGTGCGCCTGCGTGATTCTTCCTCTCACACCACTGCCAGGCCCGGAGATAACTCCGACATCTCTAGTGAAGCGCCAGCATTTCAGCTGGGCTTCTGCCTTATCCTCAGCCGCATATAAAATCCACTGACGTGTCAGTTAGTTTCCGATAACTTTAAGGTGTCATCTTACGCAGATGGCACCACGGTAGTATTTTCTAGCTGTTCATGTATGAGTCTCTTTGAGCTCTACACTTGAATAGCTTCACCCGAAGGTGGCATAAGCCGATACGATAGCCGTAACGAGAAACCTCGTTATATAATCAATGGTCTATACCAAGAAAAGGGGAAGACCCACAACATTTTAGGAATAGAAATTCCATGAAAAAACCGAATGATCCAAGAGTTCACGTAACATTTGAAAAAAGAAATTGCGATTTCTGCAAGAAAGACAATCACACCGAAGGAAAATGTTGGGCGAAGCATGGTTACCCTCTTAAGTCTTTAATTTGCAAATATTGTAAAAATAAAGGGCATGATATAAACGATTGCCGCAAGAGAAAAAATCAGGAGAAGAGGAAAAGAGGAGAGGCCCAGAAAAATAAGTATAGCAACCAGGGAAACGAGAAACGCCCCTCGACAGCGCGTGGTCCGAGGAAAAGGCAGCACTCTGCGCCACAACGATCACGGGCCCAAAGGAAGAGATTACTATTTTTACAATTTAAATAACGCCCTAAATACACCCACTATAGTGTTGAATAGAAAAGGCCAAGCAACACCTTTTACTCTAATGATCGATACAGGTGCTGAAATAAATTTAATTCAAGAAGACGCACTAGGCCCAAATGATCGAATTGACAGATCAAGAGTCTGTTAAATAAATGGGATTGCTTCTACAGCATTGATTACTTTGGGGATAGTAAAAATCCCGCTTTTTGGGCAAGAGTATCCCTTTCACGTAGTTAGCAACGACTTAGCAACCCAACAAGACTGGATTATAGGAACCCCGCTTTTGAGTTCACAGGCGGCAAGAATTAATTACGCTACAGAAATGTTAGAATTGAAAGGAATGCAAATCCCATTTTATACAAAAAACGTGATAGTCTTGCCTCCGCGGTAGTGACACTTACCTTTACCCGGTAGTGAGTAAATGCCCCCCAGTAAAGCTCGAGGAATATGAAGAAACAGAAAAGTAGTAGTAGTAGTTTATTGTTTATAAAGATACATATAAAAATCTTTGTTACAATAGGAGAATCACGTTTTTTGAGTTTCAGTATAATGTTGATATTAATTTTAGTTATTTACGTGAGATCTACATTTTCAGTAAGGCTAGCTCTTAATTTACAACTGCTTATGACAAAATAGAAGATCGCCTTTATACATTTTTTATTCTCAGTCTCAAGTATTCGTTTCATTGAAACTTCGGTATGGTCATAGTTTTTACCAAATACTGTTTGCAATAACAAATGTCTCTTTGCCACAAAAAGGGGGCACTTCAGAACGAAGTGTTCAATTGTATCAAGGGCCGATTTGGAACTGCAACATGGACAGAAGTGCTCAGGATTGAAAGCATACGCATTTCCGTTCACATACAGTGAGGCACGAGCTCGGCTCGCCAATCTCAATTGTGCTATAAGTTTTTTCATTTGCAGAGGCACCTGTTGTTTAAGGTAGCCCCGATAAAGTAACGAGCTCGTATCCTCCAGCTGTAAGTAATGCGAATTTCTAACCTGCAAGCCGATCTCTTCTTCCAATTTGCCCGTGAGTTTAGACATAATGAGGACTCCAGCATTCCGCCAAGTCTCGATGCTGAGAGTATTGGCGAGGTGGACAAGGGACAAGTCAACTGATTGAATGAAGGCAAATATTTGTGCTACCCAGTTATACTGTGGCATTGTTTCACCTTTTGTATATCTTGATGATTGAGCCTGGAGGCACAGATATGAAGGAACAGAAAAACAGCAAATTGCATATCATATTTCCCATGTAAAGTCAACAGAAATGGATCGAGTAGGAAAATTGAAACCTCTGTTCAGACTTGAACACTTGAACGAAGAAGAGAGAAATGAAGTACATTCAATAATAGTGCAAAATCATGATGTCTTCCACATACCAGGGGAACCTTTGGGTGCTTGCTACACACAAAATAATCACGACAGACCCTATTCCTATAAATGCTAAGCAGTATAGATACCCTGATATACATAAAGAAGAAATTAACAGGCAGGTTACAGAAATGTTAGAAACCGGTATAATATCTACCTCTAAATCCCCTTATAACTCACCCTTATGAATAGTACCTAAGAAAAATGACTCTCATGGTAACAAGCGGTGGAGGCTAGTCATTGATTTTACAGTCTAAACGAGAAAACCGTATCGGACGCGTATCCACTACCACAAATCAACGAAATTCTGGATGAATTAGGGGGCGCGAGATATTTTTCAGTTTTCGACCTGGCATCAGGATTTCATCAAATCCCAATGCAGCCGGAAGATAAAGAGAAAACGGCTTTTTCAACACCATATGGGCATTATGAATATACTAGAATGCCCTTTGGATTGAATAATGCCCCCGCGACGTTCCAACGACTCATGGATCAAACTCTCACTGGTTTGCAGGGAAATGAAATGTTTGTTCACTTGGATGATATTGTGATTTACGCTAAATCATTGAGTGAACATCGTGTAAAATTCGAAAAATTAACTGAAAGATTAAGAAACGCGAACTTGAAATTGCAACCAGATAAGTGTGAATTTCTAAAACGAGAGGTAGCATACTTAGGTCATATTATCAGTAACAATGGAGTCAGACCGAATCCTGATGAATTAAAAGCCGTACGCGATTTTCCGGTACCTAAAAACCCTAAGAATATTAAACAGTTTTTGGGTCTCGTGGGTTATTACCATCGATTTATTGAAAACTTTTCAAAAATAGCTCGACCGTTAACTGCTCCTCAAAGATGGAGTTCCATTTGAGTGGAAAGAATCTCAGCAGGAAGCTTTTAAAATACTTCGCGATAAACTAATTACCAAACTAATTTTGCAATATCCGGATTTCACGAAGCAATTCATTGTTACAACAGATGTGTTATGTCTGAGACGCGATTGTTAGCGTCGAGGACAATCAGTAAATTAATTATCTTCTCAAACAGACAGACTATGAATTATAAATAAATTGTAGGACGCTAGAGTTTTATACTTTCATTTTGTTTTTATTTTATATCCAAATATCTTTACATAATATTACGAAATTTGTCAATACCCTTTGATTAATTACAAAAAGAGCTCATGTTACGATTTTTTATTTCCTTCTTTTTGTGAGAAAGTTTTATTTTAGTAATTTTGAAAATTTTTGGTTTATTTATTCTTGAATTTAATTTCGGAAAACATTTAAATTTTAGTTCTTGAGAAGATTTTTGAGATTTTTATAATAATAATGGAATTTTGAAACTGATTTTACTCACAGTGATTTTGATAATTTTGCCAGAATAAAGGAATAATTATTCTTATTGATTATGGTTCAAAAATCCTTAAGTCTAGGTTGTAAATGGTGGGTCCTTGATTATTCCTTGATTAAACCAAAGATGATCGGTATCCACAGTTTGGTTTTGTTTTAAAATGGTTTTTCAATGGTTTCGAGTTCTTATTCTGCACTTGATAATTTTGTCACTCTCTTTTTAAGTAAGAATCGAACTGGCTACACTTGATTTAAGGCCACAATAAACCCAGTTTCTTGGTGTTTCAATTAAACACTTGTCACGTTATTTTTGATAAATGATCTGACAACTCATTTGCAAGAAAAAGATCAATTTCACGGTTAATTCTTGAAGTGATGTTTAATTTCTTTGGTGACTGGAATAAGACTGCCCGAATTTTTGACCATTCGAACAGTCGTAAGCTTCAAGAACTCAATGTCTCAATATTGTGAAATTGATGATTCTGCAAAAGAGTTGACAATTTTTGTGGAAGTGAAGAAATATATTGATGAAATCGAATCGATATTTCTACTTTCTGATGGTGAAATATCACCATCAGCAATTAATTTCTTACAAATCGTAAATACCTCTACGATTAACCAATAAATTTTACTTTGGGAAAATTGAAAAGAAATTTAATAAAATAAAATTTAATAATTCTGGACCTAACAGCCCCCAATTCTTGAAGGATTTCAAGTATAAAATACAAGAAAACTCTCAAGAATTCGTAATCAAATAATTAAATATTAATAAAAAATTTATATTTATTTTTGAATCTTTTTGAACATTCCCGCGCAGTGTACATGAATGAGAGAGCGGCAGCACCTCATGACCATGCACTGCCGCTTGGGATCTACATCGCGCAACCTTGAGCGCGAGCAAAGTTTGAAAATGCTGAATCGGTGCATTCTCACACTCTACTAAGTCTAAATTTTATTCAATTCATATGAGTGCAGTTGAAATCATCAAGTGCAGCTAGAACAATTAACAAAATACAAAATAAAGTTTAAAATAAAATAATAAAATAAAGTTTAAAATAAAATAATAAAATAAAGTTTAAAATAAAATAATAAAATAAAGTTTAAAATAAAATAATAAAATAAAGTTTAAAATAAAATAATAAAATAAAGTTTAAAATAAGATAATAAAATAAAGTTTAAAATAAAATAATAAAATAAAGTTTAAAATAAGATAATAAAATAAAGTTTAAAATAAAATAATAAAATAAAGTTTTGAATAAAAATAATAAAAGTTGTGATAAAAAGTAAAAGAAAGGTGAAAATAATAATCGAAATCAACAAAAGGAGAAAAAGAAAGTAAGTGAAGATACCCATACCCAAACTTGAATTGTTATGATTAGAGTTAATTTTTTTTCCTTTTTTTTTTAATAATGTACATATATTTTTATATGAAAATTTTTTTTTCCTTTTTTTTTTTTATTATAGCTATTATTTATTCCCTTGATTTCTCGAATATAATAAAAATAAAATTTCTTTAAGGAATGGCAGCTAATGATGATGGAATTTTCGAGGGAGAGCAACCCTCAAACGCCCAGCTTCCGTATGAGAGTGCAGAGGGGGTTGAGGAAAATAATGAAGGATATATGGAGGATTCCATCCTTTCCAAATGGCTTTGGTGGGTGCAACGAGTGGAGGATGTTGGGGAAAATTGCATAGAAAGCCCACTCGATAATTTATCAACCAGACTGAAAAGAGAATACATTGGTTTTAAAGCTTTCCTCATTGATCCTTTTCCTCTAGTGAATTTTGAAACCATGGTGAGTCAAAAATGAAGAAATTGAGAGTGGTCTTCCTAACACAATATTTTCAAACATTATTTTTAATATAATATTTTTTTTTCTTAGGTGGAAATACTGCAGGAACAATTTAATGCTTATCTGCAGTTTCATACTGAAGCGGAAGAGGAAAGTAGAGTACTCTACCTAAAATCCAAGATGAGACAGATCATAAACCTAGCCATCTCTTCTTTAAATGAAACTAACTAATTTGCTCGAAAAGTTAACCAAAATTAAATAAAATTTCTATATAATTTTTTTCTTTTATTCAGGTGACCTCATTTTACTTGTACACCTGCCATACTGAAACGTATTCCCGGGATGGCAGCTGATCCTGATTCCATTGATTCCATCCTTGAACTTTCTGAAATTGATGATGATAATTTTCCATGAGGTTCGTTCTTGCTCAACACTGTAGTGATCGGCATTGGAGGTCCTGGCCGGACTGGAACCAATGACATTGTAGTTACAGGAAGTTCATACTCTCTTTCAATTTGAGATTTTCTAATTGGCATCCTTCTTGTAAACTTATCCATATGGGCTGGCTTCTTTTGACAACAACAAATAAGCAAGCTGAAAGGATTTAAGCCCTTCCTAATCAAAACTGTGGTTATTATTCCCATAGAAATCGCTAAAACGCCAGTTATACTGCAGTTTGTAAGGGAGAATAACTTATGATGATATTCCTCCTGATGATGCAGCCCGATTTCTTCAACTTTTCCAAGGGTTTCCTGAATAGATTGACTGAAGGTATCCGAAGAAGTGTAGTTTGGTAAGATGTTCAATTTTAATTTCGACAGAAAATTTGAAGGAAGAGATTCTTTAGTTAGACTTGGAGCAATTTCAGAAATATTGATGGTAAAGGGCAACCCATGTATGCTAGGTAATTCTGATGAAATCATTCCAGTTCCTTCTAGTATTATAGTAGATGATTCTATTGAGCAATTTGAACTCATTTTTAGAATCCCTGTTCCCTCAATAACCAATGTTTTTATTACCTGTCCGTTACAAATTAACTCTACATTTTCAGGACTCATTGCTGAATACAACCAACCTTCTTTGTTAAATAATTCTACCCAAGAAGTTTGAAGATTCCTTGACATTCTGACGTCACAATTCCTTAACAAATCGGCTGATGGTTGTACATCATTGTTGGTGATTAAGTTGAATTCACATTCTGCAGAGTTTCCTGACTTTTTAAATGGAATACCTCGTGGACAAGCCAAACAATTTTCTAGAGGAATACACTTTTGCAGATATGCATCCGTGATTAATGCATAACGAGAGGTAAATTTTGAAATTAAAATAAAATCGGTTTGTGGTTTGATAAATACAGCAATTCTTTGGTCTTGTTGGATGATTTGAGGTACTTTACATGGAATCATTTTGTATAACTCAAAATGATCTCTTGGTAATAAAGGGATCTTTACTGTTACCAAAAATCGACCATTGTTCATTCCAGTTTCAATTTTTGAGATTTTTGAAATTATTGTCAGGTCCACTTTTTGTTTTGATAGAGGAAAAATACTTTCTGTTACTGATATTTCAATTTCCTTCACTGCCTCACGAAGTCTTTCATTGTTAATAATGAATGGATTCAATTTACCATGCTTTGCGTCTTCTATTGCTATAATGATTTTATGCAAAGTATCAAGATGTTTAATAACTGAGGATTCAATCTGTCTTCCAATTCTACCAATACGCTCGAGGTAATCAAATTGTGAAATTTGGTTTGATATCATAACATTGTTGGCCAAGATATCCGCCAGCTGTTTTTCCAAAATTCTTGTATTGTCGACATTCTTCTCATTAATTTGCCTCAAATTGTTTATTTCCGCTTGAATTACATGCGTAGAGTTGCCAATTAGATGAGTTATTTGTCTTTGGTCCTGATATAACCGATCAATCTCTTTAGTCAAGTGCTCATGATCATTATAATCCATAGTCCCAAAGATTTTCCTAGCAATAGTTCCTACAAATCCTAATAATGGTGCTCTGCTTTTCCGTGCCACTGACTCCTCAATCAGGAATTCCTTCAAGTGTTGTTGTGTTGTAGCAACTTCCTGTGCTAGAGTAGAAATTTTTCCAATACACAGTGTTTCTGCACAAATTTTCGGATCAATTTGGATTATACATTCCTTAAAATACTGATTAATCTTGTCAACAGCAAATAATTTCACTGATAAGAACGAATTAATATCCAGACTGATCAACAAGTTCCATTCCTTATTAATGACTCTAACTTGATCAATTTTTTCAAAATAAAGGCCTGGATTATGCTGAATTGGATGAATTTGATAATTCGGTGGCCGCTCCACTACCCCCATGACAGAATTGATCAAGCCCAACAGTACGCAGATCATTTGAGCCAAATTGTTCATCTAAAATTAGGAATGATCTTTTATTTTTCTATATTTTTTTTTTTTTTTTTTAGAAGTTTAAAATGATGATGACCTGGTAGAATTTTGGTCTATGATAAGTTAGCTAATGTTTTTTTTTTTTTTTTTTTAAATTTTTGGACAATGCAGAACAATGTTTGATCTCGATTTTATGATCCCTGACCCTAGTTTAGCTAACTCGTCAGCTTTTTCATTTCCATGGATGCCTTCATGACCTTTCACAAATTCAAATTTAGTGTCGATTTTTCTAGAAATTATATCTAACTCCTGTAGAAGTTCTTGATTCCTTACAGGCTTCAATTTTGCATTCTTCCATCCATTTTGTTTCCATTTTGGGATATACTCTTTGATACAATTTATTAAGTACTCTGAGTCCGTATAGATTTTAATAGGTCCGAGGTTGAATTCTATTGCAGTTGCACACGCTTCAGTTGCAGCAAGTATTTCAGCGACAATGTTTGTCACTCTTTCTTTTTTCAAGGTCTTTGATACATTCAATGGATTATCATCATTGAACCATACTCCAATTCCTGCAACTGCATTTGGACACCCGTTGAAGGAACAGGAACCATCAACAAAAACCTCAGTTCTACCGGAACTGTCCTTATTGAATAAGGGTTTATATTTTTCGAAAGACATTTCCCTGAAATGAATTTTGAACACAGATAAATTCTGTTGCATGTCTCCCCCCCTCCAAATGTTTAACTCATTATGATAGTTTGAAGGTACTGGTATTGGTTTTTTTTTTTTTTTAATCATCATAACATTGCTTCAATTTGTTGGGATGTTTCATAAAGCGTTGACCTTCCTCTGTCTCCAGGACAACATTGCCTTTCTCCGTAATTTCCACAATTTCATATGGTCCCGTATACTGAGAATCAAGTTTTCCCTTCCTAGGTTCTTTCTCTACATAAGCGAAATTTCCAATTTTCAACTCCAATGGCCTCATGTTGCGATCATATAACTCTTTAGATCGTAATTTAGCTTTTACTAAGTTATCTGCTGCAATTTGATGTATTCGATCCAGTTTACCTATGAAATCTATCATGAAGTCATTATAGGTTTCAATTTTATCTAAATCGTGAAAATTCGATGGCAACCTAGCCCTTTTACCATATAGTAATTCAAATGGAGTAAAATTTGTTGCGCTATGAACTGTAGTATTATAAGATAGCATAGCAAATGGTAGTAAAGAGTCCCATTCATTGATATTATCTGTATAAACTTTCAGGTATTCTGCTAGAACATGATGACTGCGTTCCAGAGCCCCATTTGATTCAGGTCTATAACCTGAAGTCGTGATATGATGGAATCTCAGCAACTTCCCTAGTTGAGATAAAAGTTTACTGGTGAAACTAGTACCTTTATCTGTCAGGATTATTTTCGGGCAGCCATAAAGCGCAACAAATTGCGTAGCTATTGCAACTGCAATAGTATGTGCTTTTATGTCTAGAAGAGGAACTGCTGTACAATGCTTGGAAAAGTTATCCTGTATTGTAAGAATGTGACAATTACCATTTGATGTGGTTGGTAATGGTCCCACAGTATCTATGGATATTTTCTCAAAGCACTCAGTTGGTGTTTCTGTGATTAGCATAGGCTGCTTCACTTTTATTCTCTGTAATTTCTCCAATTGACAGGTTTTACATCTCTTGATGAAGTGTTCGATTTCCTGTTTCAGTCCCGGCCAATAAAATCTTTCTCTAATCCGATGAAAAGTTTTTACTATTCCTTTGTGACCCCCTGGAAGAGCTTCATGACATTCTTTAATTATTTCCGGTCTAATTGCAATAGGAGGCATTCTTATATCTCCATGGCATAAAACAATTTCAATTGGATCATTCTGAAATTCTTTTTCCAGAAACAGCCTGATTTTTATGTCGTCATCAATCTCATCTCCATGATGAACCATTTTTACTGACGGAATTTGAAACTTATACAACGCCTCCCTCAAATTTTTCAAACAAAGTTTTAGAGTTTTCAATTGAACTTTCTCAAAGTGCCATTGCTTGACAATCATTGTGAAGGTCCTGAATTTTCCGGTTTTTGTAACAATAACTTGACCTTTTTCAGGTTTCAAATCTTTCAAATTTTTTAAATCAATTATGCCTAAATCTCTGAGGAGTTTAGTACTTTGTTTAGTCACCTCGCAGTCTGCTGCCAGGAAATGTGCGATATTGTCTCTTTGAAAAGTCAATCCATCTCTAGTTTCCCTTATATTTGCTAATCGTTCATAATGGTCACTTTGGGGAATTGTAATACTTTCAATAATGTCATTTTCACACACATTACTATATGACGGTAATGCTTCAAGATCTTTTATTGGATCAATACCACCAGACGTTGACCTAGATGTCATTCCCTCTGGATTATCAGCAGGCTGATTATTCTGGATTAGTTCTGGTACCTCACTCGTGGGTATATCATCATTCATAGGTTGTTCATTAAAATTCCTATCCTCTGCTGCAGAGAATAGTTCTCGAGGCGCTAAGTCAGATTGACCCCCCCTTTTTAATGGACCTATGTGTGGTGATGATCCAGCCATTGGGGTTTCAACTGTGGTTGGTAGTGGAAATAATGATTGACGATTTTCTGGTGGTTGAGTGACGATGGAATGTCTTGAATTAAGGGGAATCACTTGTTCCCTTTGGTTTCCCACCAAACCTGATGATTTTGTACTAATGTTAGGCTCTTCCTGAATTTCCTCATCAGTATCAATTCCTGCATTTTCTAGTCTTTGAGATTGTTGTAAGAATTCGCTCATTCTCGTTTCCAATCTTGCAGCAGCTTCATTGAAGTCAACAATTCTCTTTTCAATTTCCATTGACTTTTCTTGGATAGTATCTGTTCTTGAATTTAAATTAGATTTATTAAATTCTTCGCGATCAGCCATTTTCTTTTCAAAATTCATAGTAGAATTATTCAATTCATCTCGAAACTCTGGCCCTAAACTAGTTCTATGCAATTGATGCATTGGTAAAAAGCTGGACTCAGGTAAAGTTTCTGGTTCCTCCTCCTTTTCGGAGCGATTTAACATTATTTCATCGAATCTTTTTAAACTTTCCTCTAAAGTTGGTAATGAATTTTTCAAGGCTGAACTTTCTAATTCCAATTCCATCTCTTGTTCCTGTTCTTCTTCCTCCAGTTCAGAAACCAGGTTTTCAGCTTCAATGATTTGAGATTGGTTGTTGAGGCGTGTATCTGACTCCTCTATTTCTGGAGAAGGAAGATCAGGGACACCTTCTATTGTAACTTCTCTACCTTGAATTTCCTCAGTAGTATTCTGAGGATTATTAACCACAGCTGATTCAGGGTTCTTCAGGGCATGTGGAGACGACGTTTCACTAGGAAATTTATTTGGTGTTGAATTTTTCAGAGGAGCTCTACTTATCCGTAGAGGGCTAGGATCTGGTGAAGAAATGTTTCTCCTATATTCCCTTGAATCTCGGTAGGAAATTGGTGTCCTAGTCCCTGTAGTTAATTCTGTAACTCTTCTATTGGCGATTCTGGATGCTATAGATGAACTTCCTGCACTTTCAGATAAAGGCCGATTTTGTATCCTTACTCTTCTTCCTGAGCCTGTTTTTGATGTTGAAGACTTAAGAATTGGTTTTGGTGTTGTTTCTTTATCAGCACTTCCTATCAAGACTGTTTCCACTGTTTCCAATAGAGGATTTTCCGAAAATGGAACAGCTAATAAATCTCTTTTTAATTTCTTGACCTTGACTTCGAAATTGAAATCATTCAAACGTGTTTTCCATTTCACCTGCCTCGTCGTGGGGTTTGTAGAATCTCTCAACCAATTTATAGCAGGTGTATTTGTGACGAGTGTAAATGGAACTCCAAAAATATATGGGTTAAAATGTTCAAGGGCAAAAATTACTGCTAAACAATCCAATTCTGCAGACGTATATCTCGTTTCCGTATCTTTCAAACACCTGGAAGCAAATGAAATAGGATGATCTTCACCATCTTTGCCAATTTGACTTAATATGGCTCCTACTCCCACTTCTGAACTTGATACCGTTACAATGAATGGTTCTTGCATATCTGGATAATATAATAGAGATTCCTCTGTAATAGATTCTTTCAACTTTTCAAAAGCTGCATGTTCTTGTGTACCCCAAGTATATGTGTTATTCTTTTTCAATAAGTCATATAATGGCTTGGCTACATTAGCATAATCTTTTATGAAATTCCTGAAATAATTCGTAAAACCGAGAAATCTTCTCAAACCTTTCACTGTTGATGGAGGAAGCATATCCCTTAGCTGTTTAAGCTTATCTGGGTTAGGTTGTACTCCCTTCTCACTAATCCGATGCCCTAGATAACCCACTTCTTTACAAAAGAATCTACATTTATCTGGTTGTAGGGTCAAACCATTTTTCCTCAAACATTCAAACAAATGCTTCAATCGTTCAAAGTGGTCTTCAGTCGTTCTAGAGTAGACAACTATGTCATCCAGATAGACGTAAAGTTCCACCCCCTTCAAACCGCTCAAAACTTCACTCATCATTCGTTGGAAAATTGGTGGTGAATTCTGTAAGCCAAAAGGCATCCTGACATATTCATAGTGTCCATTTGGACCCGTGAACGCCGTCTTTTCTTTATCTTCTTCTTCCATTTCGATCTGATGAAATCCGCTTGCCAAGTCAAATACACTGAAGTATTTGGCTCCACCAAGTTGAGATAAAATTTCAGCTATATCTGGTAATGGGTAAGAATCTCCTATTGTTTTTCTATTTAAATCTCTGAAATCAATTACCATTCTCCATTTCTTATGACCCTTGGAATCGGCTTTCTTTGGCACTATCCAAAGTGGCGAATTATATGGTGATTCAGAGTTTCTGATAATTTCTTGATTTAAAAGATTACTAATTTGTTTATTTATTTCACCTTGATGTTGTGGGGGATATTTGTATTGTCTTTTGGAAACTGGTTTATCATCGACTGTTCTGATTTTGCATTTGAAGTTACGAGCTTTACCTAATTTATCCCCAGCAAGATGAAAAACATCACTATATTCATGGATAAGTCGCTTCAACTGTTTTTTTTCATGAGGACTTACATCCTCAAGAATCAATGCTTTTAAAACCTTTTCCGTTCTTTCATCCCAATATTTAGAATCCTCTTGAACCATGTAACAATAAGCAGATGTTTTTTCCATATCCCCAAGGTTTTCCTCAAAAGGTTCTAACACCTGAGGTTCTAGATTGAGAAGAAATTCCTCATCAGTGGTGTTGATAACGACCGTAGCTGCGATCCCCTGTTCAACCCGGAGAACTGATTCACCTAAGTAAATGCCCTCCTTCAAAGGAACTTTCGGCAGATAACCAGTCTCTATTTCGCGATTCTTCACATCAATGGGAATCACCATACGAGCTCTAGGTGGTACTGTTATAGGTTTTCCATGATAAAAATCCTCATGCCAAGAGATAGGTTCAGAAGGTCTTCTGAATGTCGTTAAATTCCTCTCCAAATAACGAATTTCTACTTTTTCTTGAATCAAAAACTCAGTACCAAGTATCCCTATTCCCGTGACTGGTAATTTTTGATTTACTATATGAAAAATAACAGGAACCCCCAAGATAAATAACGTAACTGTTCCAATTGTGTAGATGTCATTTGTCAACCCAATGAGCCGTTCAACCCGTGGTGGATAAATTTTTAAATTTGAACTCAAACAGTCGAATTCAATCAAATTAATGTCCGCCCCAGTATCAATAAGAAATTGTTGTCTTGGATCTTTCAAATTTGGGACCATTAAATTGAGTCTTGGACCCCCTCCATTGTAAGAAATTGTGGCCGTTTTTGCCTTGCCTAGACAGGAAGGAAGACAAAAATGGATTGGTCGTAAACTATTCTGTTGAAAAGTGATAGTATTTGTGAAGAACGAGATATATGCCTTTGAATAATGGAAAAATTCATCTCCCAAAATAGCATTGTAATCTCCTGCAAAATCTTGAATCACATGAAAAATTACCATTAATCCAGGGAATAATTCGATAGTTACTTCTCCTAAACTATTTGTAATTTGAGTGGAAAGTCCCATTATTTTGATGGTCTTTGAAATTTCAACTGGAGTATCATTTTCCAAACTATTGAGACTAATTAAATTGACATTAGAACCTGTATCTAACAAGGTAACAACATCACCTTTGAAATATGGACCCTTCAGGGTTACCCTTGGGCCCATACCTATATTACAAACAACTGCTGGTTTCTTAATTGTTAATGGTGGCTGCTGGTGATTGTCTAGTGATGCTGTAATTTCAGGTTGTTCTTGGCAAACGCAACTCGTCAAGCTATCTGTAGGAATCGGTTCAGTACACCATGGTACTGGCTCCATTGAATTTCGAGGAATTGTCAAATTTCTTTTGAGATAACTGATATCTACTTTTTCTTGACTGAAAAATTCTGTTCCTAATACTCCTACTCCCTGAATAGGGATTTCATGACTAACAACCAGAAAAACTGCTGGAACACCCATGATGTTCAAAACAACTGACCCCTCGACCTGTATTTGCCTTGCTAGGCCCAGGACATGGCTTATATTTGAGGAATTGATTTGTATATCTGGACCCAGAGCTTTCTGTTCAATTACATTTACGTCTGCCCCAGTATCAATCAAAAAATTTTGTTCTTGACCGACTAGACCAGGAACCGTTAGATTTATCCTAGGACCCCCTCCAATAAGAGAAACTGTAGCTTTTCCTGATTTTTCAAGACATTTAGGTAAACAAAAATGTATTGGATGAGAACTATCCTCTTGTAGGATGATAGTATTATTGCCGAAAGAAATATGAGCCTTAGATTTATTGAGAAAATTGTCACCCAAAATTGCGCCATAATCTGCTATATAGTCCGTGATCACATGGAAATTTACAAGTAATCCTGGCAATAGCTCGACATTAATTATGCCTAGGGTGGTAACTGTCTTATGGGAGAGTCCAAATATATTTATCTTCTGTGAAGTGTCAATTTCCGTATTTTCTTTTGAATATAACAAATTTATCAGATTTATGGAGGATCCTGTGTCAATCAAAACTTCTACATCTCCATCTAAGTAGGGTCCTTTTAAAGTCACTCTGGGCCCCCTACCAAACCTGAGGAACAAAGCTGATTCGTCTACCGTGGATGCAGACTCCCGGCCGTTACTATGTGACGCTGTGATGGCTGGTTGCTCGTCGCTGCGCCATCGCGAGGAGCATGATCCCCGTTTAAATCCTGATTTTTATGAGGAGATACTGCACGACTAGGTGATGAACGCCTATCTCTATCTCGATATCTCTCTGGTGTACGGTCTCTCGATGGTCTATTCTCAGTCCTATTTGATAGCAACTTTTCCATTTGACTGATTATATTTTCCTGAAGTGTCTTCATATCCTTCTCTAATTTTTCTTGAACTCCTTTTATTTCTGTCCTCAGCTCAGTTCTCAAATCATCTTGAAAAGACACATTTCTTGCTGACCCTACCATACAATTAGTGGATTGCTCTTGAGGGGAAGGTGCTAGAACTGGTGGTGCTGGTGGTGGAGTAGTTGGTCTGGGGATAAATGACCCATTTCGTGGGCTATGATTACTTTGGTTTGGAGTGCTTGATAGATTGTTTCCTTGAGTATAGTAATCTGTATCAGCATATCCGTGTCTCGACATTTCTTGATACGGAGCTTGATAAGGTATTGAATAACTCGGATATGGCTGACGTGGTTGATATTGTTGATATGGCCCCTGAGGATGATGCGAGGGGTATCTGCTTTGGTCAAAATTATGATGATTTTGGAAATTTTGTTGAGAGTGGAACCGATCTACAGAAGGTCTAGTTGGTCTTAAATAATCCGCTTCTTTCTCCATTAACTCCAAAGCGTCAGTGATGGTTTTTACCTTCTTTACATGGAATTTCTCCTGGATTGAGTAAGGCGAAAATTCTCTGGCTTTCTCAAGTGCCTCGTAGTTCAAAACTTTTTCATAATGTGGCACATCAGTCGCATCAAATTCTTGCTTTGCAGCTATCAGACCAAATTCTACCAGTACCGCCAATTTTCTCATAAAATCTTCCAAAGTTTCATCTTTAAATTTTTCCGCGAATTTAATTTGAGATGTATAATGATGGAATCGAAAATTCTTTTTGTAACTCTTCGCAAGGATATTGATAATTTCTTCTACAGAAGTAATCGCTTTATTGGCTAAAACTAATTTAGCAGGCTCTAAAACTTTCTTCAAAACTTCTCGAATATAATCTTCCTTTTTCCCTGCTTCATTTGGAATATTTATTAATTGATTTCTTACTAATTTTTCGAAATATTCAAAACTTGTGTGTTCAGGTGTTCCCGAAAAATATGGAAGACTATTACCTATGTCACGCGCTCTGATGTAATGCTCCTGAGTTCCAAATGTTGCATTAGCATTTACGTTGCCAGCAAAAGATTGATTTATATCAACTGCCATTTTAAATTAAAAAAATTAAAATTCGATTCCAGTTGGAATAGTCAAAAATGAATCTGTCTCTAACTTTACTGAAATTTGTACTGAAACAGCTTTGAAATAAAAAAATGATTCTACAATTTAATTCATTAAGCACTTATTTCAATTAAAAACAAATGAAAGTAATGGAAAAGTAGTCGTGTCCTACCGACTGCGCCAAAAATTCTAGCTGTTATGTCTGAGACGCGATTGTTAGCGTCGAGGACAATCAGTAAATTAATTATCTTCTCAAACAGACAGACTATGAATTATAAATAAATTGTAGGACGCTAGAGTTTTATACTTTCATTTTGTTTTTATTTTATATCCAAATATCTTTACATAATATTACGAAATTTGTCAATACCCTTTGATTAATTACAAAAAGAGCTCATGTTACGATTTTTTATTTCCTTCTTTTTGTGAGAAAGTTTTATTTTAGTAATTTTGAAAATTTTTGGTTTATTTATTCTTGAATTTAATTTCGGAAAACATTTAAATTTTAGTTCTTGAGAAGATTTTTGAGATTTTTATAATAATAATGGAATTTTGAAACTGATTTTACTCACAGTGATTTTGATAATTTTGCCAGAATAAAGGAATAATTATTCTTATTGATTATGGTTCAAAAATCCTTAAGTCTAGGTTGTAAATGGTGGGTCCTTGATTATTCCTTGATTAAACCAAAGATGATCGGTATCCACAGTTTGGTTTTGTTTTAAAATGGTTTTTCAATGGTTTCGAGTTCTTATTCTGCACTTGATAATTTTGTCACTCTCTTTTTAAGTAAGAATCGAACTGGCTACACTTGATTTAAGGCCACAATAAACCCAGTTTCTTGGTGTTTCAATTAAACACTTGTCACGTTATTTTTGATAAATGATCTGACAACTCATTTGCAAGAAAAAGATCAATTTCACGGTTAATTCTTGAAGTGATGTTTAATTTCTTTGGTGACTGGAATAAGACTGCCCGAATTTTTGACCATTCGAACAGTCGTAAGCTTCAAGAACTCAATGTCTCAATATTGTGAAATTGATGATTCTGCAAAAGAGTTGACAATTTTTGTGGAAGTGAAGAAATATATTGATGAAATCGAATCGATATTTCTACTTTCTGATGGTGAAATATCACCATCAGCAATTAATTTCTTACAAATCGTAAATACCTCCACGATTAACCAATAAATTTTACTTTGGGAAAATTGAAAAGAAATTTAATAAAATAAAATTTAATAATTCTGGACCTAACAGATGCTTCAAACTACGCGATTGGAGCCGTGTTAAGCCAGGGGGAAGTTGGTCAAGACTTAATCATTTCCTATGCTTCACGTGTCTTGAATAAAGCTGAAGTAAACTACTCAACAATCGCGAAAGAATTGCTTGCTATAGTATTCGCGGTTCGTTATTTCCGACCATACATTTATGGAAGACAATTTTTATTGGTGACCGATCACCGCCCTTTAAGATGGCTTCACAGTGTAAAAGACACGACATCTCGTTTGTTACGATGGCGAATCAAATTAGAAGAATATGATTACAAAATCATATATAAGAAGGGAAATATCAATTTAAATGCCGATGCTTTGTCAAGAAACCCAATTGTGGAAACTAGCCACCAAACTGGGCATTCAGTCAATTTGTTTACTTGTGGTGTAATTTTTACGGCCAATAAAGGTGGGGCAGCTACTGTAGAGCCAGTAGAAACACCATCTGCCATGGACAGCGAACCGATTGCGTCTAGGCTTAGGGCTCGCAGTCAAAATAAAAAAGAGCCCACATCTGAAAAACCCGAATCCCCACTCATAGAAAGCAAACAAAAGAAATCCCGGAAGGATACTAGAAGAGAAAAACCAAGCATGTCCGTAATAAATGAAGAAGGAGTCGAAGATGAAAATTTTGACACAGAGAAGAAGGAAGATGAGATATTTGAAGATCCACCAATTAATGAAGAGACAAAAATGATTGAAATCAATAATAATATAACATTGAGAGTTGGTCACGTTTTATGCTTTCTCACTATTACAAGAGAACCTTTAGATAAGGGAGCTCAACTGCTGAGCCAACAGAAAAAGTTACGTGAAGTTAAGATTAACGAAATAAATCCTGGAGAAATAGTGATGCAGCGAGAAAAGCATGTGACGTATTACAAAATCATTTGGAATGGTAGAATCCCACTAGAATTTGTCCTGAATGATTTTAAGAATTTACTAATTAAGAATAGAAGCGAATCGTTCAACGTATCCATCTCACCAGATGGACTCTATACGTACAGTTGGGCGAAAGTAAGAGAAAAAATTTCAGAAGTCTTTAAAGATGGAAAAATTAAAATCATTACGTGTCTCAATATTATACAAGTTCCTGATAAGAAGGATAGGGCTGAGATAATTGCAGAAGCCTACTCATCAACTGTTGGAGGACACAAGGGAGTAACGAAAACATGCGGACGCTTCAAACAAAAATATCGATGGGACGGAATGAAGAAGGAAGTTAGAGAAATCATCAAAGCATGTACCAGTTGTCAAAAGAAAAAACTGTTACGAATGAAAACAAAGCAGCCAATGATCATAACTGATACTTCCATTGATGCTTTCGATAACGTTGCCCTAGACATTGTAGGACCCTTACCAAGAACGAAGGCCGATAACATTTATATATTAACTATGTAACGTGACTTTTTATCCGGGGGGGATAAAAAGCCACCGCGCCGTCCCTCCCTCCGCCTCTCTCACACAATGTCCCTTAATTAAAACTGTTCTGTGGGCGCCAGGTGGTTTTTACGGAACCACCAAACCGGAAGTTCCTCGGCGGGGTCCTGCCCTACATTTTTACGGCTCTCAACCGGCCCGTAGCAGCCAGGAGTTCCGCCGAGAACGGAACGAAATAGGCGGAAGGGGGGGGGGGGTGTTACTTTTCTCCCGGCTAGCCCCCGAGAGAAAACGTGCCATGAGGCAGGGGGGGAATCGGGGATGTTAACCCGATCCGTTGCCATTTCCCTTTAACAAAAAGAAAACCCAATAAAAAACCTTCGGAAACGATTCCCTGAAAAACCAAAAAAATACCTGAAAAATTGAGACACCTGGGGAAAAGGAGAATCAAACAAAAATACTCGAACCACCAAAAGAATCGGGTAAAATCAGAGTATATTAACAAAATCAAATTGATTACAATGTACTTGACTCAAAAATTACTAATCATCGGAAACTTCAATAAAAGGCAAAAGAAGTTATTGCATAAAAAATGAGAATTATCAGAAAATTAGATTTACAAGAAATAACAGAAATAAATTATTTTAGTTATGATTATTTTAATCCTAGGTAGTACAATAACCATCCAAAAGGCACGGATTTCTCGGAACTCGTCCGAGGTATACGGGTGACGTGATACGGGGGGGGGGGGAAGGGGGAGATTGAAATGCTACGTTCTAGAATTAACGCATTTTTCTTCCAAAGTTATATTTCCGTTTTCTTTAATAAAAAATCGGAATATGTTTTCGGGAGGGGTAAATTTGGGGTTGTTGGGTTCATCTACTTAATCCCTATCGAGTGGGATGCGTTTCGGGATTTTTCAATGGGAATTTCGGGACTTATTACTGAAATTCTAGTTTCCCTACCCCAAACGTAACGAGTGCGAGTGAGATAGACTCACTACGCGTCACGGCAAGTAAAAGGACGCGGGGTTCTACTTGTTAACGTCCATAAAATTGGGACATTAACGTCGCGGCGATTTCTTTTCGTTAATTAATTAATTAATTACTTAATTAATTGTTTCGGGGATGAGTCGGGTGGTTACGGCTGAAATCGACATGGCTAACGGGCGTCAAACGGGATTGTGAGGAAACGACGTTATCTCACCCAATTCGATGATTCCTTCCTCCGGGTTCTCCTCATCCTCTCGACGAAGAGTCCTCTCCACATCCTGAAGGTGGTCCGCTTCCGTTGACGCTGATGAAACGGCAGGGCTCTCACGTGTTGTCTCCTTGCCGGCTCACTCTCGACTGCCGTGGCTCGGGGGGTCCTCACGTCTTCACTCGATGCCGGCTCTCTCACGACTGCCGTGGCTCGGGGGGTCCTCACGTCTTCACTCGATGCCGGCTCTCTCACGACTGACTCTTCAGACGCGATCAGTCGTCCGGGGGGGGGGGGGGGGGGGTAGTGCTACGTGGTCTCTGGCTTGAGCCGACTCATGCCCCTCGGTACCGTCAGGGCGCATGACCGTCGCACTCACTACGGGACTTTCTTCACGCGGGAATATTCAAACTCTCGCGAAGTGAAATTTTCAACTCACGGGCTCTTCTTCGAATCTTCCAAACAAATTGGCGACCGGGCGACTTTTCGGAGCGCTTCTCCGGGGATTTCCTAACTAATCTACTGTAAATAAAATAATTATTGGGCACGGATCTTGTCCGCTGATGCCCCCTTAAACCTACCCGGGACTGAACCCATTACTAATTATCCTAACCGGGATTCACCTCCTAACATTACCTAAATGAGGCACAGATCTTGTCTGCTGATGCCTCCTAAAACTAAAACCGGGCCTTTAATCCCAACAAACGTGATTGGTGTACGTGAGGCACGGATCTTGTCCGCTGATGCCTCCCAATCCTTACTTCTTCCTAAATGCACCCTCTGAATAAAATTGAAATCCCCCTATTGGGAGCGCCAGTTTAACTGGACCTTCTGCGCTTTTCCCGATCCCTAGCCTCGCTTCCGCTTTAAACGGTCGCGTTACGGGGTTGTCACGGGGCGTGTCGGGTTTATGTCACGGGGTTGGATGGGACTTTTCGGGGGTAGTTGCCTTTTTTCGTGCGCGACGGTTATTGTACTTACCTGTGTTCTGCTGGTGTTTCTGCTAGACAACGAGAACCTTCGGGGCTCGTTACAACTATGCAAGACGACTTAACTAAATAATGTATGGCAGCCCCGCTTCGGGAAGGCAGTGCAGCAGCAGTTGCAGATGCATTCGCGAAAAATTTAATATCATTGCATGGAACACCACATACTATTTTAACCGATCAGGGCACAAATTTCATGAGCAGTCTAATGAAATCTCTAGCAAAATGTCTTAAAATAAAACAACTGCGTACTACTGCCTATCATCCTCAAACTAACGGCTCACTAGAGCGATCACATCGTGTACTGGCTGATTATTTGCGACACTGCACAACAACTGAGAAAAACTGGGACGAGTGGTTAAATTACGCGATGTTTTCGTATAATACCAGCGTGCATGAGGCTACTCAATTCACCCCTTTCGAACTACTTCACGGGCGGGCCGCTCGATTACCTTCCGCTTTTTCATACGAAAGGTTAAAAACTTATCATGACCACGTTGAAACTTTGATCGTTAAATTACAAGACGTTAGATATATGGCCAGGGAACATAGGGCCAGGGAAACATTTGATAAAAGCCAAGGAAAAGTCGAAAAAGTATTATGACAAAAAAATGAATATTCAAGAATTTAAAACCGGAGACTGGGTATATTTATTAAAAGAGGCCAGAAAAGGCAAACTAGATGATCATTATACCGGTTCTCATCGAATCAAACAAATGATGAGTAATGGCAATGTAGAATTGCAAATTAAAACTAACAAAACGAAGTTAATTCATCCCAATCGTCTAAAAATCGCGTATGTCCCCCAAGGATACGCAGGATTATAAAAAAATAACAATATAATTATATACTTTTCCTTTTTCTTTTCTTTTTTCGCAACAAAATAGCGTCAATTTTTTTTTATTTCGTTCGTTCAAATTACAGAAAAAATGAACTTCGTACGGGTACATTCAGCAATAATCATCGATATCCAAGGATTTGTAGATATTCAGGGGTACATGGTACCAAAAGAAGTCGCTTGGAGTACTCTAGACTCAACAATGGAAATTCATACTATTTTAGCATCACCCTATAATTGGGAGGATCTCGATTGCCGAAGCCGAATAACGAACTCATGGCTGATCAAAGAGAAACATGGATTAGATTGGAACTTGCCTGGAATGAACCCGAATTATGTAAGCAAACTGTGCTTAGGGATCCCAGCTGAAATAAATACAGTATATGTTTATAATAAGGCACTTTGTACTAGTATCCGAGCGTCGCCTGTTCAAAGATTTATAACCCTGAGTGAATCGTTACCGCACTTTGAGGTTGGGGTGTGGATAAAACCAAAATGTCCTATGCATACAGAGTTGTGTAACAATGGAAGGAACTTTCAATGTTCTTGGGAAAACGCACAGAAAATGAAGCAGTTTTTATTACAAGCGCAAGCCCCAAGAATTCCTCAGATTAATCCTGTTCCCCTCGTTGAATCAACCGATTTTGTAATCGACGGGAGAGGATGCGCTCATCCTGAATTCAGGTGCGAAGATGAACGCATACATTCATTCTTCAATTGGCCGTCCGATACAATAACACCAAAAGAATTAGTGAGCAACGAATTCTTTTATTCGGGCTTTGATGATGAAGTCAAATGTTCTGAATGCGGAATCAGTTCGGGACTCTGGTTACCTGGGGATAATGCTAGGATAAGACATTTCAAAACTAACTCTGGATGTAGGTTAATGAGGAATTGCAAAAAAAAAAAGGAAATGTATTGTCGTTAATTTCACAGAAAAGAAGGGACAGAACCTTCTTACACCATGAGACGCAACCTGCTTCCTCAAGGTTTTGCAGACGATATTCTTAGAAGGAATAATGGCAAAATTCTATCAGCCGAACCCCACAAGGCATTTATTTTGTCAGCCCCTAGATATGTAGCTTTCCCTCAGTGGAAAAAACTGAGCAATGGAGAACGTAGTTGGCTCCATGCTATAGAGCTTTTTATGGAAAGAGCTAGAAGAAGAACCAATGAAGAAACACTTTCTGAAGAGACCAAACTGTCCCTACCTTTTAAGACACTCAGAACGATTTGAAATAATGATGATACATCACGAAAGCGTGGAAGAAGCTTTGAATGCATTTAAAGAATGGTTTCAATATAGCATAGAGCTTTTAGTAATTGCGTGTACGTAGTAATTGGACTGTGAACTTTACCTCAACTTCCTATGAAAAAGTATTATTTATTCGACTATTGCAGAATCATCATGAGTCCAACCACACCTGAAATACAGCCCATTCAGGGATCGAATCACATCATGATGTCCAACCCGATAGGCTTCACTGTGATGGAACCTGGCCCATCAGGGAGGGCGAGAGCAATAAACAGTAACTCCAGTAATCTCACCACAGCAGTTGGACCAAAACCTATCTGGAAATTCTGTGATTTTTGCGGAAGCTATGTGATGTAACGTGATATTTCATCTCGTTACTGATTTTTCGTCTGGGCGCGTTAATTTTAGAAAATGGCGTCCGAAACGAGAATCCAAATTTTTTTGTCAATGAGAGAGATTTAATTAATAAAAATTTTATTATAATTAAATTATATTATTTTATTTCAAATTTAAATGTACCGCTCACCGGCGACAATTTTCGTATTGAGCGGAAGAGGGCAGCACCACCTGGGCGAATTACTCAGTGATAGAAGGAGGCCAAAGATTTTTTTTTCAATGGAAAATCAAGGATTTTCATTAATGGAATTGCTCTTCATCGGATGAGCAGGCGAGAGGAAGAGTCTGGAGAAGGATCCAGCATCACCAGTCACGAGAGGGGACTGATAACAATTCTGACATTGTTCAGTTTGGAGTGTCTCGTCTGTCATCGTTGGAAGTTGAAATTTCAAATTTGATCAACTAACAGTCACCTGTTGACGTCACAGGCGTCGACCAATCACAGCCTGCCACGCTGGAGTTTTTCGTGCCGGCCGGTGTCCTCACGTAACGAGACCAACATGGCGTTGATTCTCGTTTGGGACGCGTGCTCGTTCGGTTGACAAAATTTGTTTGTAACCAGGATTTTTGAAATAAACTTTGAAACATTGTGGAATATTTTATAATAATATCGTTCAGAAAATTTCACTGAACATTTTGAGATATTAATTTGTTGCGCCAATAGAAGGATTATTGTCTGGTGAGCGAAAATTAAATTAATTAATTTTTGTGTCGAAAAAGAAAATTTTCTTCGAGTCATTTTTTTTATTATTTATTTTTTTTTGTCGTATTGCAACGAATAAAAGAGAAGAAAGAAAGAACTCTAATTTTCGAGATTAGATTTTTCGTCAAGAAAATTTTCTTAGTTAATTATTTTTTTTATTTTTTTTATTCAATGCAAATCTCTCGTTGACAATTAAATGATTTATTTTAATTTTTTTTTTACAATCATCAAACGTCGTTATCAAACGTAACCCATATTATTTTTTTTTAATTAATTATTATAATTTTGTTCATTCCTGGAAAAGAAAAGGAAAAGGATTTTTTTTTTATTATTCTTTTGTAATTCATGTTATTGTCTTTTCAGATTTAAAAAAAAAATTTCATTGTGAAAAATTTATTTTTGGTCAAGGTCGTTGGGGAAATCAGGGACATTGTAGTAGCGTCCCCTAGGGAATTTTCTAGTGACTTTTATAGTGACTTTTATAGTGACTTTATTTGGCGGGAAATCCCTAGATTTTATTCAAATTTAAATTTTGTATTACTGATTGAAATTTTAATTTTGTTACGATAAATTAATTAATAACTTTTCAATTATTAATTAATTTTGAAATTTTATAAAATAACTAAAGTCTATTAAAACGTCTCGTGACGTATAAAAAATTAATATCGTGCTGTGCACAAGTCAATTGTTTGATTTATTATTTCATTATTATTATTTTTTTTTAAAAAGCAATTTTATTAAATTAAATTTAAATTTTGATTTCCCTAAACATTTTGTGTTTGAATTATTTATTTTTTTTATTTATTACTCCTTATTCTTACCCACAACAAACGACCTTGGAGAGATCGCTGAGACAGTCGAGCAGAGTAAGGGAGTATTTTGGGTTTTGAATTTTATTTTATTTTGTTTATTGATTTGGATAATTTTAGATTATCCTGGCGCCCATAAGATTTTGAATTTATTTTGGATATTTTCAGGCGTGCTTAATTTCGGAGTTTACCGTTAGACCTCGGAATTACGTCACAGCTTTTGGCGCCCAACGTGGGGCCCGTTAAAAATTAACGGGTGAAAATTTTTATTAGAATTTTCTTTTGTTCGGGGCCTTTTTGAAATTAATATTGAATAATTTATTCGTGTTTTGAGAATGATTTATAAACTGAAGTTTTGATAATTCAATTTTATTGTTTGGTAACGACAACAAATTGTTTGGTAACAAGTTTAATTGTTTGGTAATTGATTGTAGTGGTGTAAAACGATTGGTAGTCAATTGTTAATGGCGTTTGAGTAGTTTTGATTGGAAATTTATTTATTTTTGAAATTTTTAGTTACGCCTGACTACTGGAATATCGTGTTGCACACGTTTTGACAATAGTTATCTAAGAACTTGATTGTTCAACGAGAGATTTTATGATAATTTGTGGTTTTGATGTTTATGTCACATTATTGATTCCATTGTTTGACTGCAATTATTCCTTCTTTTGATTTGACTTCATATGAGTATTCATAATGTCTGGTAATGGTGAGCAGACTGTTCGGAATGGTCAAAATATTGGAAGTGGAGGGGTTGAGACTGGAGATCGATCGTTTCAGATTGACCGGTGGATAGATATTTTGTCAGTGACTCAATTACGGGTGATACTCCAGGGTTTAGGTTCTAATGATCAAGGATCAATTGAAGTTTTGCGTGACAGATTGATTCGTGCCACGCGTAGACACGCATTTCCTAATACAACTTGGACAGAGGGAGACGATGCGGTACAAACCCGGAGACCAATACCACCAATCTATCCGTTCAACTTTTCGTTACCGATACCAGTTGTTTCTGTAAGATCAAATAACAATACTGCTACTACGAGTAGTGTAACTTTTACGAGTTCGCGAGCAACTGCGACAGTAACGACTGCCAGTACTCAACAGAATCAAACGAGTCAAGGTGTATTACCTTCAATGAGTAATAATGAGACGATAAATCAAAATCAATTCAACAATAATGTTCGAATAGTAGGTTTAACAAGTACTCCGGGAGGAACAGAATCGGTTCAAACTGCAAGTACTCAAGGTCGAGTTATCGCGACTGAGACTCCTAATATAAATTGCGCTTATCGTTTACAGTCAGTTGATGGGGAGATGAGGTTAATACCGATTCCTGCATCCGAGTTTGTGAGTCATCGCGATAACGTTCAAGAAGAGAATCGACGAATGAGAGATGAGAATGCTCGATTGAATTTGAGTGCGTGTGAACGAGTCAAATCTTGGAAGCTTTACTTTTCGGGTACGCCGGAAGAGAGTGTTGAAGATTTTCTGAGGAGAATCGATGTTTGTCGTGAAGCTTGTCATATGGGACATGAAGAGTTGTTTCGATTAATGCCCATGATGTTAAGAGACATAGCGTATGTCTGGTGGATCGGTCGTCGCGATCGAATTCACAGTTTTGAAGAGTTTAGAAGAGCTTTCATACATCGATTTTCTGATTGCGAGGTCCAGCAAAGTCGTTCGATTCGTGATATTGTAATGCGAACTCAAGGAGAGTTAGAACGAGGATCTGACTTTATTGATAATGTTCGAGTCATGTGGAGAGAGACACAAGCCGAGAATTTTAATGAAGCAGCTCGGTTAGATATGACTTTAAGTAATTTACGTCCGGAATATCGAACAGTGATTTCTCGTCGTGATTTCACTACTTTTGACGAATTGCAAGATTTGGTACAAGATTTTGATAGACGAAGAAATCTACCAAAACTAGCAAAACCTCCACCAGCTTGTGATACTCGATATCCGTTATGCGCGTATAAGGCGGAACGTTATGTGAAGACGAAAGGTAATATTGATTCAGGCAAGATTTTTGAGAATTTCGCTGTACAGGTTTCGTCTGTGATGAATGGTGAGTCGAGTAAATCTGGAGGAAAGTGGAAAAAGAAACAACAAAATGAGAAGGACAAAGGGAGTTCAACAGTTGTTCCGAGTCAAGTTTCGGCTGTGAATTCAGTGTCGTCAGTTCCATCAGGTAGTTCTGGTGCCGTTTCAGTTGTGAGAGGTGTTTGTTACAATTGTTCAAAACCTGGTCACAGGAGACGTGATTGTACTGCACCAGCTTATGAAGGTATTTTCTGTTTTGGTTGTGGTGCGAAAGGAGTTCGACTTCCTGCTTGTAAACGGTGCAAGAAGTCTAGTAATAAAGGGAATTCGGAAAACTCTCAACCGAGACAGTAACTAACCCGGTACCGTCTCGAGTTGTTAGGGTTGAAAAAGTTCAGGTTCCGCAACCAGAGGTTATTGAAAATATTGACAATGTAGAAAATCATTTGGAGGTTACGAATCATGCACAAATTCCATCAAGTTCGAATGATCAAAATGTTAATTCTGAGTCTGATCAACTTGGAGTTGATGTTGAGGTGTCGTTATTGAGTTCGAAGATCAATTCTCGTATTTATTTGCCGGTTTCGATCGGATCGGTAAGTTTTCACGTTTTGTTTGATCCAGGTGCAAATCAATCTTGTGTTCGTAGTGTTCCGAAGGATTGGATTAATAAGCTGAACTTACAAGTCAATTGGACGAATGTTCCTTCTGTTTCGTTGGCTAATGGTTGTCGAGAGACTGTTCATGGTAAGGTTGTGATTCCAATTAATATCAAAGGTATCGTACGAGACGTTGAGTTTCTCGTTATGCCTGGTTTGAAGCATAGTGTTCTGCTTGGAGTAGACGTATTCCGAGCGTTCGAGTTGGGTTTTGAGAGTCACAGTAATGAATGGTGGATACATGAACAGGGTGTAAAATATCCGATTGAATCACGTGATTGTTGTGCACCAGTGGAGATTTCGGGCTTGCAAGAAACTTCAGAAGAAGAGCGAGTTCGAATTGAAGAGATGGTTGATCGTTTACGTTTTCGCCAGTCTGGAACTAGACAGTTCACTCCACTTGCTGTACACAAAATGAAAATTCCTGAAGATAGTTGTCCTATAAGGCTTCCAGCTTATCCAGTTTCGCCTCCAGTTTTGTCGGAGATGCAGAAGCAATGTGATGAGTTACTTGCCGCTGGTATTATTGAAAAGTCCAATAGTCCATGGCGTAATCCAGTGGTGATGGTAAAGCAAAAGGATAAATATCGCATGTGTATTGATTTTCGTAAATTAAATAAGATTACGATTAAGGATGCATACTTGATCGCTAATCTTACTGGTATATTGGACAAGTTACGTTCTGCGAAAGTCATTACTACTTTGGATTTGAAGAAAGCTTATCATCAAGTAGCGTTGGATCCACTTTGTCGTGAAATGACTGCGTTTTATGTTCCGAATCGTGGATTGTTTCAATTCGTTGGTATGCCGTTTGGTTTAACGAATGCACCAGCTACGTTTCAGCGTCTGATTGATCAGGTTATCACTCCTGACCTGGAACCATATGCTTTTGCCTACTTGGATGATGTCATCATTGTTACCGAAACGCAAGAGAAACATATGGAAATTTTGGAGAAGGTTTTGTTACGTCTACAAGAAGCAAAATTAGAAATTAATCCGGATAAATGTGTCTTCTGTAGTTCTTCTGTCAAGTTTCTTGGGTTTATCGTTGATGCAGATGGTCTGCATGTCGATCCCGATAAAGTTTCTCCTGTCGTAGAGTATCCTGTTCCGAGGAATCTACGTCAATTGAGGCGTTTCTTAGGTATGGCTGCGTGGTATCGCAGATTTGTTGATAATTTCTCGACCATAGCCGAACCTTTGACCAGACTTATGCGTAAGAAGGTCGAATGGTGTTGGTCTGAGGAGCAGCAGCGCGCTTTTGATCAGTTGAAGACTGAATTATCGACTGCTCCTGTTTTGTCGTGTCCAGATTTCAATGCTCCATTTGAGTTGCATACGGATGCGAGTGCTTATGGTCTAGGTGCTGTTCTGATGCAGAAGATCGACGGTGTCGATTATGTTGTTGGTTATGCCAGCAGGACAATGAACAGTGCTGAGAGAAATTATACTGTGACCGAGAAGGAATGTTTGGCTGTCGTTTGGGCAATCGAACATTTTCGTCGTTATATCGAAGGTTTTCATTTTACTGTGGTTACCGACCATAGTAGCCTAAGATGGTTGCATAATTTGAAGGATCCTAAAGGTCGTCTGAGTCGTTGGGCTCTGGATCTTCAAAATTATGATTATGATGTCGTTCATCGACAAGGTATAGAACATCGTGTACCGGATGCTCTTTCACGCATGTATGAAGACGATTGTCTTGAGAATGAGGTGTTGGAACTTTTTGTTCAGGATACCGAACATGTTGAGAAAGAGGATCTTGCTGTTGGTGTTGATGTCGTATGGTACAACCGTCGAAAGAAAGCAGTTGGTGAAAATCCAGATAAGTGGAAAGGTTGGAAGGTTGAGGATGATCAGTTGTATCGTTTCAAGCCTGATCCTTTTGTCTCGGTTATCGCAGAAGATCTGGATGCTTGGAAGTTGGTTCCTCCTCCAGATGCTCGTACAGCAATTATTTCTGAGAATCACATTCCACCTGTTGCGGGTCATTTAGGTATCGAAAAGACTCGTGCTCGTGTTGCTTTGTCGTTCTACTGGCCAGGGATGACAAACGATGTTGAAGAGTTCGTAAGGGAGTGTGAGATTTGTCAAACTTGTAAAGTTTCTCAGAATAAGCCAGCTGGTTTGATGGGACAACGGATTGTTCAAGTTCCGTGGGCTTTCGTAGCGATGGACATTATGGGTCCATTCCCTCCGTCCAATAAAGGTTATCGTTATCTGCTTGTTTGTCAAGATATCTTTTCGAAGATGATTGAATTAGCACCATTGAAGAAGGCAGATGGTCCAAGTATCTTGAAATGTTTCGAAGATATGGTAATTCATCGTTATGGTACACCTTCAGTTTTGTTGACTGATAATGGTACTGAGTTTGCTAATAAGAAGACTCAAGAGTTAGCGAGTCATTTTTCTATCAAGCATATAACGTCTCCTATTTATCACGCGCAGGCGAATCCTGTCGAGCGCGTTAATCGTATTTTGAAGAGTATGATTATTTGTTACGTTGGACAAGATCATCGGGAGTGGGATGTTCATCTATCCGAGTTTCGTTTTGCTTACAATTCGGCTTATCATAGTTCGTTGAATATGTCGCCTGCATTCTTAAATTATGGACGTCAGCCTCGGCATTCGTTATTCTTTAAGACAATGCAAGATCAGGAAATTACGATTCCTGACATTAACACCAAGGCGTGGTCGAAGCGTATGGAACGTATGGCGGAACTTTACGATTTAGTTCTCGAGAATTTGAATAAAGCATTCGAAACGCAATCAAAGTATTACAATACTCATCATCGTCAAGTTCATTTTAACGTTGGTGATAGTGTGAGACGTAAGATACGACAGTTATCTAACGCGGCGAAAGGACAAGCGGCGAAACTTTTTCGGAAGTATTCAACTGAAGTCTATCGTGTTTCTCGTGTCGTTTCACCTTTAGTTTATGAAATTGTAAATGACCAAGGTGTCGTAGTCGGACGTCATCATGTTAAAGATCTAATTGAAGTTAGAAATAAAGAAACGGTACAACAGAATTTCGATGATGACGAATAAATTTGTCTATTTAATTGTATGCTTTGCTTTGGTTTTTCGACGGAATTTATTTTTATGATTTTGGTTCTTGTCTCGCGACGAATTTGAGTCTCGCGACTATGAGTAATTAATTTATCGTCGAGTGACGAATTTAAAGCATCCATTTCAGTCTTGCGACTAAGGTTTGTTAGTTTCGCAGCTTCTCTACTTCCAAAGGCTCAATTACTACCAATATCTGATCAATCCAGTTCATTACTCTGAAATTGACAGTATTATTATTTTGTTTGTTGATCAGATATTGTTGAATACAGTATTATTTTTTTTTATTATTGTTGCTGTTTGGAGAGTTGTCAGAGAAATAATTTTGAATAAAGACTGAACGATGGAATCAAGATGTTTATTTATTGTGTCCTAATCTCTGTGATCACGATGGATCTAATTGACAAAAAGGTTTGATCTCGTTAACTTTGATCTTTGTTTTGATGTGTAATAAATGACACAAAAGTTAATTATCGCTTCCAGTCTGGGGGGGGTAAGTTGTAACGTGATATTTCATCTCGTTACTGATTTTTCGTCTGGGCGCGTTAATTTTAGAAAATGGCGTCCGAAACGAGAATCCAAATTTTTTTGTCAATGAGAGAGATTTAATTAATAAAAATTTTATTATAATTAAATTATATTATTTTATTTCAAATTTAAATGTACCGCTCACCGGCGACAATTTTCGTATTGAGCGGAAGAGGGCAGCACCACCTGGGCGAATTACTCAGTGATAGAAGGAGGCCAAAGATTTTTTTTTCAATGGAAAATCAAGGATTTTCATTAATGGAATTGCTCTTCATCGGATGAGCAGGCGAGAGGAAGAGTCTGGAGAAGGATCCAGCATCACCAGTCACGAGAGGGGACTGATAACAATTCTGACATTGTTCAGTTTGGAGTGTCTCGTCTGTCATCGTTGGAAGTTGAAATTTCAAATTTGATCAACTAACAGTCACCTGTTGACGTCACAGGCGTCGACCAATCACAGCCTGCCACGCTGGAGTTTTTCGTGCCGGCCGGTGTCCTCACGTAACGAGACCAACATGGCGTTGATTCTCGTTTGGGACGCGTGCTCGTTCGGTTGACAAAATTTGTTTGTAACCAGGATTTTTGAAATAAACTTTGAAACATTGTGGAATATTTTATAATAATATCGTTCAGAAAATTTCACTGAACATTTTGAGATATTAATTTGTTGCGCCAATAGAAGGATTATTGTCTGGTGAGCGAAAATTAAATTAATTAATTTTTGTGTCGAAAAAGAAAATTTTCTTCGAGTCATTTTTTTTATTATTTATTTTTTTTTGTCGTATTGCAACGAATAAAAGAGAAGAAAGAAAGAACTCTAATTTTCGAGATTAGATTTTTCGTCAAGAAAATTTTCTTAGTTAATTATTTTTTTTATTTTTTTTATTCAATGCAAATCTCTCGTTGACAATTAAATGATTTATTTTAATTTTTTTTTTACAATCATCAAACGTCGTTATCAAACGTAACCCATATTATTTTTTTTTAATTAATTATTATAATTTTGTTCATTCCTGGAAAAGAAAAGGAAAAGGATTTTTTTTTTATTATTCTTTTGTAATTCATGTTATTGTCTTTTCAGATTTAAAAAAAAAATTTCATTGTGAAAAATTTATTTTTGGTCAAGGTCGTTGGGGAAATCAGGGACATTGTAGTAGCGTCCCCTAGGGAATTTTCTAGTGACTTTTATAGTGACTTTTATAGTGACTTTATTTGGCGGGAAATCCCTAGATTTTATTCAAATTTAAATTTTGTATTACTGATTGAAATTTTAATTTTGTTACGATAAATTAATTAATAACTTTTCAATTATTAATTAATTTTGAAATTTTATAAAATAACTAAAGTCTATTAAAACGTCTCGTGACGTATAAAAAATTAATATCGTGCTGTGCACAAGTCAATTGTTTGATTTATTATTTCATTATTATTATTTTTTTTTAAAAAGCAATTTTATTAAATTAAATTTAAATTTTGATTTCCCTAAACATTTTGTGTTTGAATTATTTATTTTTTTTATTTATTACTCCTTATTCTTACCCACAACAAACGACCTTGGAGAGATCGCTGAGACAGTCGAGCAGAGTAAGGGAGTATTTTGGGTTTTGAATTTTATTTTATTTTGTTTATTGATTTGGATAATTTTAGATTATCCTGGCGCCCATAAGATTTTGAATTTATTTTGGATATTTTCAGGCGTGCTTAATTTCGGGGTTTACCGTTAGACCTCGGAATTACGTCACAGTGAATACGCGAACGAAGAAAAAAGCATCTTTCAGAACTCATGCCATCGCTATATTGATTTCTATTATTGGGTGTTGTTGTTTTATGCCTTGTCTCTACTGTAACGATTCCTGCTTGGGAACTCAACATTACTGCCCCACTTGTAAAAATTATTTGGGGGAGCATGAAAATTAGAAAATTTATATATGTTCATATATATATACATATATATATTTTCTTTTCACAATAAGAAAAATCACCAATGCTATTATTTCTACTAGGCAATGAACTCAAGCAAAGTCTACATAGAACTGCGATTCAACAAAGAAAAGTTTCTCAAAGAAGTAGCGATCCTCTCAACTAAACGTTCCGAGATTCATCATTGGTTCGTACGCCCGTTGACCCTGCGAGAAAGCATCTATACCTACATGCAACGCTGGCTATTTTTACGAAGACACAAAATTCAGAAACCCGACGACAGTCTGACCTATAAAGAAACTGTTGAAAGAATACAAAAATTAACATTGAACTGCAAAATTATTCATACTTCTGGAAGAGATTCTCTAATGTGGTTGGTTAACCACGTATCGTGCGTCGTATCAGCAGAAATGCCCTCACCATCAAGACAAACGATTTTTTCCAAAAGAAATTTCTCGCATGTCTCTTCTATCAGTCCATTAACAAAAGTTTTAAGGCTCTGTATGTTACTTGAAAATTCAAGAGAAAATTAGAAAAAAACACAAAATTTCATTTTTTTCTTTTAACAGGAAAACAATGCAGTCATACGTAATTGATATACAAACACTGACCGATAAGAATGGGTATTACTACCCCAAAGAGATTGCAATTCTTTCCGTTGTGTATTCATATAATGCTCATTGGATACTCAAACCACCACATCCCAATGATCATTTACCACGCAGCATACTCTCAAAAAACAGGTTGAGAATGCGATTACATTGTAACGGGCAGAAAGGCCCATTAATTAATAGTTAAAAGGGTAAAATGAGCGTACTTCCCCTTCCCTCCCTGCTCCGGATAGAATGAATGAATGGGGACCGAATGAGTGAGTTGTAAGATGAATGCGAGAAACAATGCGCTCGAAGGAACTCTGGAAGAGGGGGAATTGTAGCCGAAGGACCACCACCACCAAGATCATCAACCCGGAAGCCTCAGGAGCCGCAGAAATCCCCGGAAATATCCAGGGAAACAGTCTAGAACATGTGAACGGCCGGAGAAAGGAGAAATCCCACATCAACTGCTACAAGATAGTAAAACCTGGCGGTCAATGAACCCGGATAAAAAGAACTGGGAAACCAAGGCCAAACGACAATTACCATCTGTCGTTTGGCATTGACCTAGTTATCGACAGGATAACTGAACTGAGGATATCGATCTGCGCCACAGAGCGCCTCGATCGATGCCCGAAGAATGCCCAACCAATAGGAAAAGACTGAAAGGGAATTCTCCACGCTGATTGGCCAAAAATGAGGAACCCGGAAAACGAAGACAGCCATGACCACCGACAATGTCACTCTGGTCTTGGTCTTCGTTGAAGCAGCTTCACAATTAATTTAGACTTAATTTATTTATTCATATATAAATAAATTAAGTGAAGAGGACTGCAACGAGAGGACCCATAAGATAGCCCGGAATTCAGCAACGAGCTGAGTAATCGATCAAAGTTCCCACAGAGCGTATTAAGTGAGTAATTGCACTATTGTTATTGTGACAGGTGTGTGTGTGTGCGAGGTTAACAATTAGTATAACCGCGTGGTATCGATAAATTACCCGAAATTAATTCCGCGTGATTAATCCCGAAGGGTTCGAATTAGAATTGAATAATTTCTATCGATAAATCTACAGACTTATTACAATAAATTGTTATGTGAAAAGGTACCCGGAATTCGGAAATAAATCATTGCAAAAATACTGCTGTCGCCGGCCTCACCGGCGACGCCATTTTGGATAGTAGTGCAGGCACGTGCACACAATATTTGTAATTTTCAAGTTTCTCGTGAATTATTAATAAAAACAAGAAAATAAGCCCGTAGTCACTTGACAAATGAAATTTGTCAAGTGATAGAAAAGAAATTAATTCGGAATCGGGAAGATTAATTGACAAAACTTGATTCAATCGAGAGATAGGGAATTGTATGAGTGCGAGAGAGACGGAGAGTGGAGGAGTGGGGGAATATCGCTGGACGCAGCATATTCCCCACATTTGATACACTTTGTATAAAAGTTAGCGGGTGTCTCACGGAAAGACTTATTATTGTATTGAAACAAAAATCATAGTAATGCCCGAACAAATAATTGGATTAACGAGATTCTTAATAAATGTTCACCTGTAAAATGTCTCAATTTGGATTCTTTGTATATTTTGCCCGAACAGATCCTAATGTCCTCATAACAAAATACTAATCCTTGAAATCATTGTATTTCCCTTTTCCAGGGGGAAATACCAGGAGACAAATAAAGTAGATCAAAGAGTAATTGGCCCGAACAGTCCAGAAATAAATTAATAAAATTCAATAAAATCTAAAACAGTGCGTTGGGATTATTACTTTAATTTCAACGTCACAACATCATGGAATTGAATGGACAGATGGGGAAGCAAGTTTAGCCAGGGTAGAAGAACTCCTTCATGCAATGGCCCACACCACCACTAGACTCTACGTAGAAGTCCATTACAACGTTGAATATTTGGAACGATTCATGTTATGCAAAATCATCGAAAGCACCTCTGTGGTACCCCCGATCTCGGAATTACTCGCCGTTGAAATGCAATGTCTATTCCATGGAATACAGCGTAGAGGTCGATATGAATGTTCCCTCAATAGAGCGGAGAAGTTACGTTGCTGGGTAAAAGAGTATGAACATCTTTACGAAGTTCCACGAGAACCAGAGTATGAAACGGTCATATCAGGACACTGTACATTTTTTTTCGTTTGTCTTTTAAAATCAAAAGCCTAGAATAAATAAAGACAAATTCGAGAAAATCCCATATATGTTAAAGAAAAAAAACCCATTTTATGGACATCATTATGATAGGACAATTTCAACTGAGAAAGGTTATACTACTCTGTTTCAGATGTGGTTATTACACATCCTTGCAATGATTGTTATCATTAAAACTGCCAGAAGCTTCGTAGCTTACGACTGTGGAGCACCCAATGCTAATATTACGACAATATCCTTGCTAAATGTCAGGCAATGTCATATATCAGCAAGGAATCCAATAGTGACTGAAACTTATGTGCGACTATTACAACTTTCTAGATTGAGTCATGTCCATGTTAAAATTTGTCGTGCCTCTATAGACAGAACTAGTTATAACTGTGGGCAAGGATCGCACAATTGGATAGTTCACAACGGTTTAGCGAAATATTTTGACGAAATAACACGAGAAATTTGTCATGACATGCATCATTATAAAAGTTATAGATGTGCCCAGACTCTTTTTATTAGTTTGAAACCCAACAGCACACTTTATCCAACTTCAGTAATAGCTGGAACTGTACAGTCTGATGGGGCTGGCACGGGCGCCTCATATTCAGAACATAAAGGCTCTTGGAATAATGTGGTAACTCAAGCAAAATTTGAGATCACGCTACAGGACTACTATGCACCAGTTAATCTAGATGAAAATCAGCTCTATCTTCGTCAGGGAAATCGTTGGAAACTCACCAATAACTTTTGCAAAGATCACGAGGGAAGCAGTATCTTCTGGAATTCAGTACCTCATGATAAATGCTTTTTTTCTGAGTACGAAATACTATATGAAGGACCAGTGAAAAGAGTTTATGATAATACAACTGGTCCAGAAGATGCAGGAGAGATCTACTCTATAAAGAATGGTGAAATAGCTTTTGGGTTGGCAAAACGGGGATCAGAATATGTCTGTGATCATCAACTGATCCGAACAGAGCACCCCAAACTGTTCATAATGGAAATCAAAAAAAATAACATGAGAGGGACCCAAATATCAATCTCGGTAAATAATCTGGACTTGATGGCTTATGCAAACAGTAAATTCGTTTACGTTGAAAAACATTTTGGAAAGCAACTCAAGAGGTTATACATGGATGTTCTCACTCAAAAATGCGAATTAGAGAGGCAGGTAATAGAGAATTCCTTATTAATAGCCCATTCTAAACCAACTGAATTTGCATTAAGGATAATGCGAGAACGAGGTTATATGGCTAATCTTGCTGGAGAAGTAGTGCATATAGTGAAATGTATTCCTGTTCCAGTGACACTCGCATGTTCCACGGAATGTTATAGTCATTTACCAGTGACTCTCAACAACCAGACCATGTTCGTCACCCCGTATACACATATCTTATTAAAGAGAAGTCCGAGAGTTGATTGTGATGAATTTATTTCGCCAATGTATAGAATCGATGGAGTTTGGGTAAAGCTTAACCCAGAACCAAGCCGCGCACTCACCCCTGAAGAACTGGGAGCCATGACGAAGCCCATCTGGAAATACGAGAGCATCAAGGATTTAGCAGTCTCAGGGATATATTCAACTGCAGATTTGACGAAATTGCAAGACCATTTAATGTTTGCTGAAGCACAAACAGCCATCCTTGATACCTTAGCCCGTGGATCACTGGGTCAACAAATGAATAGCCCCGGAGTATCTTTTGCTCACTTATTGGATAATAATTCACTAGAGAAAATCGCCGAAAGGGCATCAGCCAAGTTATGGGGATGGTTGACAGGACTCGGGACCCTAAGTGCTGGAATGATTGGAGTCTTCATGATAATAAAATTGATTGAATTCGCAGTAGATACGATGATTCATGGAGTGGCATTGCATAAAGCTTTTGGTTGGAGTTTGTGGCTTCTCGGAGCATTATGGGATGCAGTTTCAAACTTTCTTTTACATTTCAAACAACGTCGCGGAAATGATGAAGAAAAAATTGAGGAAGTAAAGAAAGAAATAGCCTCTCTACAACCAAGTGTATCAGCACCAAGGGAGACAAATGATTCAGATACCCTCTACCCTAACTTGCATATAGTAACATCCATACCGACGTATTATGAGAGAAACTGTTAGTTTTCACACCATTCTGTAATAAAGAAAAGAAAAATATTTGTTTTTTTTGGATAAGTCCGGCTGCGATTTTGGGATGACGTTTCGGAAAATTCTTATATATATATGTTGAGCACGTGTGAATTTTTGTTAGTGTGACGCACGAAATTACTGCTAAAATTAAGTAATTGATTAACGTTATAATTAAGGAAATATATGTTGACGCGAATAAATTAAAATTAATCAATTTAAATTATCCCCTTAATCACGTGACATTTTACTAATTGATTTCTTTCAATCAATTATTCGCTGGAAAAAAAGAATATAAATGAAGAACCCCTATAAACCTTCTTTGACAGGATTTCAAGACCATGGAAAATAGCGCCAGTAGACAGGCTCAACGATATCTGGCCCAGCTGGTCTTCAATATTCCCGATATAACTGAAATACAAACCCTCTGGAGTGAATTAGCTGCCTCCGTCTGCATAACGATGACAGGATTCGCCGATTATAAGGTATCACGTCTTCACTGTGACGATTGCGCAGTAAAAGAATCGAAGAAAAATCGTTTGGTGCATAACAACGTCCATTATCTCCCACCTCCTTGGGATCTTCATCTGCCAGTTTGCCATATTTGCAAACGGCAAGTTTTGGGTGAATTAAAAAGCGGAGATAAATGCGTGACCTGCAGTCTACGCATTTGGCAACGACGAGCAGCACCACCGATATTCTCTCCTCACATGTGGGCGGACTTCAGGAGCCAATATATGGAGGAATCAGGAGTTGTAACCCCAGCTAATAGTCCAGAAGATGTGCAAGAGCCCATTTCATCAAATCAACTGGCTAGCGAGTAGCAATTAAATGCAAATGAAAAAACTTTTGCGGACGAGAAAGCAGTTCAAATAATTTCATCTACATCTCATGGCAGGTTACCCACTCCATGCTTTGAAATAGAACGACTTCACCTGCTCTCAAGTAGCTCTAGTGAAACTCTCCTTTACACACCAGATTCTAGTGCATATTCTCAAGAATGTGGTGAAGTTAATAATAGTCCTTTGGGATACAAAAGGGCCCCTCTTGCTACACCAGAAAAAGGTGAAGAGACAGGTAGCAATATCGTGGGACTACCCGCAGGAGACGAAGACAGAGAAAAGGATCGTCCAAAGACGGCAGGCGCGAGCTATCCCCAAGTTGAATTCGAGTACGAATTAACTGACTTAGATTTGTAGGAATTATGTCACTACCTTGCACCTATTCTTCTAAAAATTGTGAGCCCCTTTTCCTTTAGTATGTACCACCTAGCACCTTGACACGCCTACGGATTTCTAGACCGGCTGGCGACTCTTTCTTCAAACGCATTCCCCCTCCAAAGAGTTTTCCTCTACTCTACATCCTACCCAAAATTCATCCTCGCTCTAAATATTACATCACAGTCTCCTCTTGACCTCGAAATCTCAATCAAGTGAAAATCCTCTCTCTTCAGTAGTGAATAAAAGTGAGTGAAAATGGTGCCAACATTGATAGCTCTCGCTCTAACTCAATTGTTGAGTGAAACATTGTTCCGGAGAGCATTGAGCAAATTACACTGGACCAGGGTGCGAGAACAATTGGCACGTGAGATAGACCCACAGTACCCAACTAGCTGGCCAGAGATAAGGACCGACGAAGATCTGGCCGCATGGATGACGTACCTGAGGGATGACTTGCGACATCATATAGAAAAAGTGGCAGTAATACAACGCATGGAAATACAAGCGCGCAGGAATCGCCTCATGTGGTTGTGGAGATTTGACAGCTCAAGGAAAAACGCACGTGACGCCGGCGAACCGCTTGCTGATATCTTCAACCTCAATTTGCTCTTCAATAGGGAAGAATATGAAGCAGCACCTAATGACGTGAGGTTTCCATTAGAGCGATGGTGTCAATACGATCTTGATTACTCAATTCCACAAAATGAGCGATATGACACTGCATCCGAGGAGCAACTTGAGCAGGTGAACCAGGAACAATGGACCACCGGGGAAGAACACCCATCGAAAAGGAGAAGAATAGACTGAAATAGTGCACGTGTGCGTTATAAATGCAAGTTTTTGTGTGAAAAAAAAAGAAAGAAAAAAATTGAAAAAAACATATTTTAATGGAAAATTTTGTCATTTGTGTGTTTAAATTGTGATGTGTGAGTTTTATATGTTAATCAACTCTATTTTTATCTGTAAGATGAACTTGTTCTTCGTTCTAGAAACGATTGAATCGTCAAAAAAAAAAGAATATAAAAAAAAAATTTATGAAATTAAAGAAAAAAATTTTGATAACAATACGAGCATGAAATAGTATATAAGGTAGTTTAAGCACTTCTGTAATCACGGAAAAGGGGGGACATTGTGTGTGTTGAATGAAAAAAAAATATTTAATGTTCTCTTAAATATGTCTATCAAATTATTTAAATATCCTGCACTCAATTACGGGATTTTTCTTTATTTTTTTTTGAAATTTACGTGTTAAACGTACTAATATACAGTTGAATGCGTAATGAAATCTTCTTTGTTTTTTATTCCAGAATAAATAATGTAAATAATTAATTATTCATTTCTTTGGCATCATAAATGCAACAAACAATCATATAATTACAATCATACATGATACAGTTGATTCAATGAAAGAAAACTCTTGAAGTGGAATTGATCATTTAAGCAGGCTGAAATACGTTCTCTCTAAACAACGATAAATATGATCTTTTTAGTCTTTTTAGACAAATATTATGCACATCGTTCAAATAAATTTTTTTATATATATATATCTATGTGTATTTTATATTCAAAAAAGGGGGACACTATTCTAGCTCGCGTAATGTCGCGGTTACCCTGAAAACACAAAATTCTTTCAAGGTCGTAAATCTCAATTGGTTCCGCAATAAAAACTTCGGGCACTTGAAACTCGTCTCACCGAAGGTGGGATGACCCAAACGTGGGTAAGAGAGAGAAACGTTTTGAAATGAGAATCTTTAGTTGAGAAAAAGAAAAAAAATAACCCTAGCCTTGGTACCCCGTACGGAAAAACGATATATTGGAAAAATATATCTGAGCATATATGAAAATATGTGGCCATATATAGTGCCGAAATTATGTATAAGTATAAATATATTTTCAACATATAATATAATTGTATGTTTTGATAATATATTGAGTCATACATTGAGTATCATATATTCTTTTACATTTATCGTTATATATGAATGACTATATATCTGCTATACATATCAGCTTAGCAACTGAAGTACGTAATTTAATTGAAAGCACGTTCTCTTCAGAGTTCTGAAAAATAAATGAACATCTAAACGTCATTGTGTTAGTATTAGCTGAATTACAAAACTATTCAACTGATTCTGTGGATTAAGGAGATGTGTAAGAAGAGAAAGAAATTTGCTTTAGTTAAATGGATTAGTGGAGGGAATAACAATCAATGTACGCCCGGTATTCCTGTTGAATGGATACGAGATTTTGATTATGAGAATTTTAATATCGATCGTGAAGATAATGACATTTCTTACGTTGTTGACTGGCGTGGAAGCAAAAAAGGAAAGCAGCCACAGTCGGGATGGGAGTGCTACGATGCTCAAGTGATCATGGTATCATGTGGAATTACAATGTGGTCATACTCGTAAATCTTGAAGAAATGAATTTGAAACAGAAAAACATGTACTGCCAATGTTTAATAAAAATAAAAACTAATTTGCTTGTTTCATAAAATATATTTGAATTTGTCGTATTTAAAAAATATTAAATCCATATACTGCCATTATAATCGCAGTATATAAATTACATATATTTATCGGTCCTATTCGAAGTTATATATAACTCATATATTTTTGGATTTACTAATTATCAATAAAATGCCATATATTGCTATTGAAAAATGAAAATATATTACTCCTTGGACGAATATTTGTATATAAATTCATATATTCATCAATGTATGATTCAATATATGATAATACAATTATTATATATTTCTGAATATATTTTCTCCATATATTGTTTTTTCGTACGGGACTTCACAGATTTTGGAAAGAATAGACGTTGGGAAAGGTCACGTGGAATGAAACTGTATCCTAAAGGAATTCTTCTTTTCTTTGTTTTGTTTGAACCTTTTCATTCTAATCGACTAACCAATCTGTTTTCAGTATAGTATTTCACCAGAAGACGAAATTAACATCAACGAAAATTATAAGAAATACTCCATTTAGGTCAATCATGGGGATCACCAAAGGGCTGTTGATGCTGTATTTCTTCCACATAGTAGGAAAAACAACTCCGAGCCCTGAGATACCGGAAATATACTCCTCTGGATTATATTTTGAAGGAATAAAACCTGTTAGATTCATTAAGGAATACTGGACGATTTACACACCTTTCAATCTTCATGAAATTTTTCTTCATACTGATTCCCTGAAAATAATCGGTAATAAATATGTAGACCTCTGCAAAGATTATGATATTCTTTGCGCTTTTTATTGGGATCGTCAGAGGAAATGGGAAAACGCAGACTCAGATATTAATGTTCTTTGGAGAAAAATAACTGGTTATATAAGACCATTCGGAATATCGCGATACGCTAATGACTCCACTTACTCGTATAATTTGACTCAAACAGAAATAGAAACTTTGACCACGGCAATACCCTTGAAACTCGACAGCTTAAAACATGACACGGTTAACAAAACTTCATATATCATTTCGGGAATCCACATTTTAATCGAAGAATTGAATTTTGCCCATAGTGAAATAAATAAAGTCCTTAAAAATATTACAGACTCGACACTCTCATCATACGATCTACTTCACGAATATGCCCAGTTAACTCAATTAATAGATAGTACAATTGACAATCGCAAGTCACTCTTAAAAGCAATAAATGAAGTGATTGCCTACACACAAACAGGTTTAGTACATCCCTTAACTTTTTTATCCGAACTCTTGCGCCAAGAATTACTGCAAATTGCTAAAAAACATAATCCCATTTTTAACTTCTTCTCCTCACAAGACTTTAGTTTGACGCAATTACGAGATGTGACTTCTACAAAACTGACCTTACATAAAGGAAAGGTGATAATTTCTTCATGAATTTCCTTGTTACAAAATGACGTTTTTGATTTGTACAAATTGCATCCTCAACCGATCCCACAATTCCTAGCGAATGAAACCCAAATATTCGCTTCTGGAAAACCTAGCTTTAATTACTTTATCGCTTCATCCTACGCTAAAATATACGTTGGTTTAGAACTAAACGAAATCAAGAAATTTTGCACTGCTGTAGGAACGCACTTAATTTGCACGTTGTTTCACGCCTTTTATCACTTAGACTCTTCTGTGGCCTGTGAAGCTTCTTTGTTCAAAAGTAAAAATAAGACACCATATTCCCATTGCGATATACTTCTCTTCGCGGCAATGGAAAACATATGGAGTTCTTTGGAGAGACCAGGTAGCTGGCTATATACAGTGCAACAGCCAATAGCTGGTGAACTTGTATGTCCGCAATTACCTGCCATTAATTTGTCGCTTCAAAAACATGGCAGATTAGATATAGATGGGGGTTGTGTGACGCATTAGTTCACCGCAACGAGTGAACTGATAAGAGGGGACTTCAACAACGACTTTACTTAACTTTTCCAACCAAATAACTAACAAATATCATAATATAATATCACTAACAATTTTTATTTTCATTCACACGCAAATATTTTATGTAGCTCTTTCAATTTACAAAAATCATTCTCACACCGAGCACAGGAACCACGTCAGCAATTTCAAAATGCTGAATAAGACCCTGTGCAGAAATTATAAAGGGAAAAACATTCTAATAAAACTCGCTCAGTTCAGATTCAAACATCGCGTGTGAATCATTTCAAGAAGTCATTTCTCCTAAACCTGTAGTGAAACTCCGCACATAAGACAACTCATCCCTTTAAAGAACCACTGAACAGAATTCACTGGCGTCAGCCAGTGAATTCTCGCAAAATGCAATAAATAAAGTGGAAATCAAGGAGTCGGAAGATCCCCAAGACTCTATCGAGTCTGAAAGCAGCAGAACAACGTCAAAAACGAGCATAGGACGTAATATTTTGGTGGCAGCGGTGGGATGCCGTTAGTTTGTGATTGTTGTGATAGTTAGTGAGAAAATAAAACAATAAAAAAAAATTAATAAAGAACAAAATAGAAACATAAAAATAAAAAAATTAAAAATAATAAAAATTAATATTAGAAATAGAAAAATCCATGAATCAATAGAAAGAATCAAAAAAAAAAGAAAAAGAACGGAAGAAGTGAAATCTGATCAAATAAAATTGGAAAAATGAAAACAAAATTACATAAAATAAAGAAAAATAAAAATTACATAAAATAAAAAAAAATAAATAAATAAATGAAAAGTGAAAAAGAAACAGCAAAAAATGAAATAAACAAAAGTGTAAAAAATAAAAAAAAACACTCATTAGAAAAAAAAAATAACCTGTGCGGACAAAAGACAAATAGTGATCTCCGGATATGATAAAAATTCGAACAGCACATCCAGGAGCAGTATCGAGGCAACGATGACAACACCAAGAATCGTCAATCGGCACCAGCATGTTCTCCTCATTAATCATTTTTTTTCATGGGTACGGGAGCCGAAGGACAAAGATTCCCCACCCCGATAGCACCACGAGCACACACTACAGGGGGACCGAGGTGACCAGGACGACACCGGAAATTGGGAAAAGGCATCAGCATGTTCTCTCATTCATAATTTTGCCATGGACACGGGAGCCGAAGGACAAAGCCCCTCCCCCCACCCTGATAGCACCATGAGCACATCTACGAGCAGAACCGAGGTGACCAGGAACCAATCAGCGCTCAACATCAAGATCAGCCAGGAAACATCAACGAGATTCGGACAGACGTACAGACGTTCATCAGTCTATGCGTCTCCGTCTTCCTCCAGAGCTGTTACCTCCAGTTAACGCCTGAACACGAAAACCAACACTTGAGGATAAAATTTAACATTTTTGAAACTTTTAAAATCAATTCAAAAGCATCTGCAACTATAATTCGTACTTTTCCTTGAATTTGTATAAAACATATGGGCCTCAGGAAATTTGTCATTACATTCTCAATAGCATGACGCAAGACGTCGGCTACTGAGTGGTGAAAACGCTGACTCCTTTCTTGACGCCTATATAAACCAGAAAATCTCGTAATAAAATGTCCATTCATATTATATAATTTGTCGCGTTCATTATTGTCATCCACATAAGAATGAAGTTGAGCGGACACCCGCTCACTTCATCTACCGAACGCGCAATAAATAAATAAATCCACTAATTAAATAACGATAATGGCAAATTCCCGGAGTTCTGTCGAGCTCCAAATATCGGTTAAAATCACTTTTACACCTAGGGGTAATAAAATAATGGATCTATTATCCCTAGGACGTAACAGTTGCTCTTTCCAAACGGAAGAAATTCTTTTAATGAATACGAATTCTAGTTTAAGCATATTTAGCATAAGAGATATTTCGCCAAAGTTGGTACTCGATGTACAAGAATTATTTCCAAGAATCGAGCAATATATAGACATATTTAAGATTTATAAGAATTGGAGCAGAATGTCCCCGATCTCTTTGTCAATATTTTCACGTAACCTGTCACAAGAACCTAGAAAATATGTAACGATAGTTAAGGAAATCGAGCCTATCTGGTATTGGAAACTCATGGCAGTTTCAGCATGTGTCATAGGCCTCAGTCTGATAATTTATGAATCCATGATGATATGTAAGAGAAATCATGAATTTAAAAAAACTGAATCAGGAAAAATTATCGGGGCTGGTAAGCAAGATTTGCCTGAGAATTCACCGGAGGAAAATAATGAAGAATTACACGGATTTACACCTAGAATACAATTCAGTCTATTTGATTACCCGGAAACTGTCATGAAACCACTTACAGCCTCGCTATACGATCACCTACCACCACCAAGACCATGTTACCCGAAATATGCCACAATAGCATCAAAAAAATATGTTGAATCAGAATTGTAAGGATAAATTGTAAATGTACGATAGAATAATTATGATATTCGATTTTGAGCTAACACGAACCGCTTTAGAATATATCTTCATAATTTTCTATGTAAACAGACAAAATTGTATTTGATTGTATTTCATGAAAAACCCGATTATCTACCCCATTCTGCCTTTTTATCCACCTGCAGAGAGCGAGAGTGACAGATCATCAGCCAGGGGACCTTTCATCTTGATGAAGCGAGGAGGACCTCACTATTCTTCCCCCCCGGAGGTGTTGTGTGCTCAATAAAATTCTTTTGCATAAGAGAAACAAACAAAAGGAAGGAAAAAGTATTCTCCTGGAAAAGACAAGAAAAAAAATTCATTCGAGAAGACACGAGTAGAGGCTGCAGGAGAAAAGGGGACGAGGGAGGAACGCCCACAAGAGAAAGAGGGAAACGGTACCTTTGACTGAAAGGTGCCCATCGGACAGGCTGCTCTCGACGGTAGCATGCAGGGAAAAAGGTAACTGCATTGCTATTGGTCGAATCGTCATAAAACCAAAAATTCTTAATTAAATTGTTCAACGCGGAAATAACGCAACCTAGGCATGCTTCCCCGTGAGCAAAAGAAGAATACTGATTGGTCACCGAGCAACAAAAAGTCAAAAATTTCCAATAGGCATGGTACCAATTCCCAGAAAAGCATATGGAAATTGCCGCCAACCACCCATCACGAAGCTGGGAAAATTCGGAGAAGACTGGGTGGTTTTATGCGTAAAACTTTTATTGGAAATATTTAATTAAGTCATCTGGACTCATCCAATAAAAAGAATTGCACACGAAAGGGCGCCATATACCACCCCGTTGACCAAATCCCCTATAAAAGGAAAAAAACCTGGAGGAATCGGAGCCAGTTAACCTTTTATTGCTTCCGAATCGAAGCATTGTAAACGCGATTTTTTTCGATTTCGAGATTTCATCGGAATATGACTCAGAATGATCCAAAACGCCGAGAAATGACATTTTTCAAAAATGTCTATATGTATGTGTTGTGACGTAATTCTCGGGCCTAACGGTAAACCCGACAATCAGACACGCCTGAAAATAAAACCCGACAAAACAAAATCAAATGGGCGCCAGGATAACCTAAAGTTATCCAACAAATAATTTATCAATTCAATTAAACAAACAAATATTAACAAAACAAAATACTTCCTTATTTGGCTCGACTAACTCAGCGTCCACCCCATGGGTCGCTGTTGTGGGTTGAAATAAGGAAATAAAAAAAATAAATAATTCAAACACAAAATGTTTAGGGAAATCAAAAATTTAATAAAATGAAATTAAATTGCTTTCTTGAAAAAAAAATAATAATAATAGAAAATTTTAAATAAACTATTCCATAGTGCACAGCACGATCTTAATTATTTATACGTCACGAGACGTTTTAATAAAATTGAGTTATTTTATAAAAATTCAAAAATTAATTAATAATTGAAGAGTTATTAATTAATTCATCGTACATAAAATTAAAATTTCAATCAGTCATACGAAATTTAAATTTGAATAAAATCTAGGGATTTCCCGCCAAATAAAGTCACTATAAAAGTCACTAGAAAATTCCCTAGGGGACTATATATCGCTGTCCCTGATTTCCCCAGAACATTAACCCAAAAATAAATTTTCACAATAAAAATTTTTAAATATGAAAGAAAATAAAATGAATTACAAAATAAAAGAAAAATCCTTTTCCTTTTTCTTTTCCAGGAATGACACAAAAAAAATTATAATAATTAATTTAAAAAAAAAATAATATTGGTTATGTTTGGTAACAACAAAAAAAAATAATGTCCAACAAATTATAATTTCGAAATGAAAAAAAATGAAATTAATTGTCAACGAGAGATTTTTAAAAATAATAACGATAAATAATTAATTAAAGAGAATTTCTTCACAAAATAGTTTGATCTCGAAAAAATGATAATTAACGTTGTCACAATACGACAAAAAAAATAATTTGAAGAAATTAAAATAAAATAAAAAAAAAGGGCTCGACCAAAATTCTCTTTAACACAAAATTTAATTAATGAACTATTTTCGCTCACCAAACGAATATTTCGATAACTCCAATCTTAATTTGATATTCCAACAGAGTGGCAAACTTTTACAATTAATTTTTGATACTTTATTTCTAAATTAATGGATTATTTTTAATGGAAATAATTCGACAAAAGTTTTACGCCAAACAACGAGCACGCGTCCAGAACGAGAGTGACGCCATGTTGCTCTCGTTGGGAACAAGACGCCGGCCGGTACGAAAATTCCAACGTGGAGGGCTCCCATTGGTTGGTCAAGTTCAACTGCCATGAGTTCAACAGGTGACCACTAGTTGTCACAATTTTGAATTTTCATCTTCGAACGATGAGAAACAAGAAACTCCCAAAATAATTGATTTACGGAGTATTGTCAATTCTTCAAGATATTGACAGATGATGCTGGAACCTTCTCCAGTCTTTCTTCTTGTCCTCATCCGATGAAGCAAAATTCTATAGTTTTCCTTTTGTCCAAAATCCAAATTATAGCCCTTTTCCTTGTTGTATTAATCGTCCGTAAGGTGCTGCCCTCTTCCGCTCAATACGAAATATCGCCGATGAGCGGTACAAATTCAAAAAGAATAAAAAAAAATACAAATTCATTAGATTATGTATAAAAATAATTATGATCTCCCATTGACAAAAGGTTTTGACTCCCATCCTGGACACTTTTAATTAATAATTAACGCGCCCAGACGACAACAAAGTAACGCGATGAAATATCACGTTACAGTGTGTGTGTGTGTGGGTGTGTGTGTATGTGTGACAGATATCAGCTCATTGCTCCGCAACGGTAGTACTAGGTGAGCTGAAAATTTAACAGTACTTCCCCTCCCCACGCAAACTGCTGTCAGTGAAATTTGAGCGAAATCGGTTGAGTACTTTTCGAGAAAACTCAAATTTTCGAAAAATCGTTTTTTCAATTCTTCTCCGCGAAAAATTGATTCACAGCCCCAACTCTTAGCGATGGAATACTTCTCATTTGAACTCACAATTTTCATTCGGGGGAAATTTTGCTGAGATTTCTCGTTTGCAGATAATTTCAATTACAGTGTTCTTCATCCTGAATTTACTATACACGATAGCTCAAAAACTATTTGAGTTAGAGACTTCAAATTTCGTCATTTTGTGCATCTAAAGAACGAAAAGTTTGGTATTGAAATTAGGCGAAATCGCTCCAGTAGTTTCTGAGATATTGGCCAAAAACCATTTTATGAAAAGAGGTTATATCTCAAAAACTATCCAAGCGATTACATTCAAGTTCAGCTTAAAAGATTCAGCTTGATGAGCCCCACAAATGGTAAAAATTTCAGATTTTCCCGAAGAAGTCTCTTGTAAAGGTGTTCGATAAATTAGTTTTTTCAAAAATCACGGTTTTTCTCAGCTTTCTCCCTAGGAACACTACCATTTTTTATTTCACCATTCGAAAGTCGACAATTTTTTTTACAAAATGAGTACCTTTTCATTCTGACGGCAATCACAAGAAATCCTATCTGGAACCCGAACGTCAATTTTTGTGTTCCATCGCAGGATCTGAATTTTCATCTAATATTGAATTTTCATGTACCATATGATATCACTGCAATTCAATCGATTATTCTGAGCTGAGATTTCGAGTTCCAAGTAGATTGCAAGTATCGCAGATGGAATCTTGAACAGATCGATACAGTCTGGAGCAATATTTGTAGGAATATATGAGTGCATATTTGTTGCGAAAATAATGTGATATTTTGAGCAATGAGATACATGAAAAGCGATTTGATTCACCATAGATGAATTCCATTCGGAAGCATGTTGCCAATGGAATTGGCAAAATATTAAATGTCGCACAAGGAGTGGGGTTTGCAAATAACGCACCGAGAGTGAGGCTTCTGCTTGTCTTCTTAAGATTGACACCGAATTGCTGCCCGTCGTTATTATAAAAAAAACCACAAACAGTCAGTTTGAAGCCCTAGTAAATAGCTTCGTCAACTCCAAAAGTAATAAGGGAAAAGTATGGAGGACCACTACTGTGCGCTGCTGAGATCTCCAGAAACACCTGACCATTCTGCGTAACCGAGGGATCAACCGTGAAATCATCCTCGCTTTTCAAGGGACAACAACATCGCTGCTCGCTCTCCCTGCAGATCTCCTCACCTACAAACCAGTTCACCTTCATTTGATAACAGTGAGTCTCACATAATTTTATATCTCATTTATTTTTTTCTCCTTTTGATCTCTAAAAAAAATTCTACCCCTTTCCTAACGACGTATGGGTTTTTCCGAATCTGTCTTTTTATTTTAATAAAATTTATCATGTGTGAAATTTGACTAATTCTTTCTGCATAAACCTTTAACTAATTAACTAACAAGTCTTCTTAAAATTCATTCTCCATCAATATAGCGATTTCTCTCTCGTTGCTCGCGTTTGACCGTTGTGTATTTTAATACTTAACCCGAACAATCACGTTCCCTAAAAAACAATGAAATAAATTGGGAGGAATTAAATATATAGGGGAAGGCCGGGCAATATGACATAGGGCGGGCAAAATGACATACCCATATATTAGCAAGAAAAATAAAAATTGAAAAATGTTTGTAAAAATTGCATAATTCCTTTTCTCTATGATTTTAGTCCATGTTCTCTTACTATTTTCGGATAAAAGAGAGTGAGGTGAAAAAGACAAAATGGGAAAAACGGGAACAACTTCGACGTTTTATCTTATGAAAATGGCTCGAATTCCGTGAAAATATTTGCGATGAGTTTTTTCTAATGACTTCATTGGAAAGCTAAGGAAATTTCCCATAGAAATCATGTGCAAGTATTCATTTTTCGGAATTTTCGAGAATTCCATCTTTTCCATCAAGATTTGAAGGTGGAACATTTTTTGCTTTTGAAAAATTCCGATTTTTCCGGATATCTCTGGTTTCATTGGTTACACCGACCTGGAGCTGATCTCAAATGAAAGGTGAGCTCATTCCCTACAGATTTATGGAGTTTGCGGAAAATACAATCAAAATTTCAGTGATAGCACAAAAACTTATCTGCAGAAAATAGCCTATGAGTAATCGAGAAAAAAATTTGAAAGAAATTTCTAACGCATAGGTTGATGAGAAATGAGCTCATCTTTTTTTGAGACCAACGGCATAAGAGCTGACTGCAATAAATAGAACTGGAGATATTCACAAAAATCAAAATTTTTCATGTAATGGGGGGTTTCTACCTTCAAATTTTCGCTAATATAGTCAAATTTTCAGACAATTCCAAGGAAATGAATCCCAGCACTTGTTTCTCAGCTCAAATTCATTTAATTTTCTAATAGAGTCATCCAAAAAAATTTATCCCGAGCAGTTCTATTGCAATGTCTATCTTATCCCACTTTCCACAATGTCATTTGGCCCAGCGCTCCCCTATGTCTTTTGTGTCCTTAGAAATTCCTGTTTGTTAATATTATTTCCCTCATCGCACCGATTTATTATTTTAAATTTTTTGATAGTGAGAAAAAAAAATTTGATCATTTTTGGGTATGTCATTTTGCCCGGGGTATGTCATTTTGCCCGTGGGGACAAAAAACGATCATATCGGAATGAAAAAAGTGCCACGATTTCTTTAACTCATAATGAAGCTCATGAGAAAAAGGAAAGGTGACTACAAGGCATCCGAAAAGATGCTATGTCATATTGCCCGCCCTTCCCCTATTTTAGTTTTCCTAGATCTACTAGTTCTGACCGCGGTTAAAGAGAATAATGTTGACTATCGAGTTTTAACGTCATCAAATCATCATCCAGCCGCAACAGGTACGAACCGGCGCGACACCTCCACGTGGCCCTCTCCTGTATTTTCAAGGTCCGAGGGGAAGATCCAGACACTGCCGCAACTGCGGTGCTCTTCGCGTTCCAAATCCTATCTCCTTGCTAAAAGTTTCCAGGGAACTCGAACGCTTATACAGAAAAGAAAACTCTTCCTGGATCTCCCGACGGCGTCTCCAGGTCATTTTGGGTTGCCCCGACGAACACTCTTACGAGGGCCCGAATTGTAACCGGATTCTCTTTCATCCAACGGGTGTGTTACAATAATATTATATTACATATATTATATTAACATTGTATAAAACACCGTCATCAACATAGGATTTCTCCTAGGGCTTAGGATCGACTGACTCGTGTGCAACGGCTGTTCACACGAAACCCTCCTCCACGTCAGTCCTCCAGGGCCTCGCTGGAGTATTTACTACTACCACCAAGATCTGCATCTAGGGCGGCTCCAGGCAGGCTCACGCCCAGACCCTTCTGCGCACACCGCCGCGACCCTCCTACTTGTCAGGGCTTCATGACGTTTTTAATTAAAAAAACGCCTCACTTGCCACTGACGGCTGAGTATAGGCGCGACGCTTCAGCGCCATCCATTTTCAGGGCTAGTTGCTTCGGCAGGTGAGTTGTTACACACTCCTTAGCGGATTCCGACTTCCATGGCCACCGCCTTGCTGTCTTAAGCAACCAACGCCTTTGATGGTATCCCATAAGCGTCGACTTAGGCGCCTTAACTCAGCGTTTGGTTCATCCCACAGCGCCAGTTCTGCTTACCAAAATTGGCCCACTTGGCACTCTGATCCGAAATCTCATGGCTTCATATATTCAAGCAAGCCAGAGATCTCGCCCATTTAAAGTTTGAGAATAGGTTGAGGTCGTTTCGGCCCCAAGGCCTCTAATCATTCGCTTTACGAGATGAGACTCGTATAAAATTATTATAAACGAGTGCCAGCTATCCTGAAGGAAACTCCGGAGGGAACCAGCTACTAGATGGTTCGATTAGTCTTTCGCCCCTATACCCAGTTCCAACGATCGATTTGCACGTCAGAATCACTACGGACCTCCATCAGGGTTTCCCCTGACTTCGTCCTGACCAGGCCAGGATTTGTTACTCATATCCGAATGTGCAAAATAACACGAATAATACGGGTAGTACTTATAACGAAAAAGGGGTACAATCAGGTCGAAATCCGAATCGACGCGATATTAAATGTTATAATTGTGATGGGATAGGCCAAATGGCGAGAGGATGTCGGAGTGAGAGCAGATATATGCAAAATTCAAGGACTCAATGCCAATTGTGTCGAAAATTCGGTCATAAAGCAGGTACTTGCCGCTCTCAACCCTCCGGAAAAGTGGGTCAGCAGACCAGGCACTGTACTTATCATAAATCGAGGTCTCACTCTGACAGTGAATGTCAGGTGCAAAAGGCCCAACAACCCAACAATGATGGGTCGGGAAACCCTCAAGTGTCTTTCCAATCGGGTGCAAGGAAAGACAAACTGAATACAATACAGCACACAATCCGATACTAGCTCGAAGTGTAGCTACGTTTTTCATTAAAGTAACAGATCCGGAAATCAAGGAGAGATATATTCCGCTTTTAAATACACTCAGCAAAAAAAGTAAGGGAACGGTAAATTTTGTCAGTTTTTTTGCTTGATTTTCAAATGGCTGTAACTTTGCCAAAAATGATCGTATCAGAATATTAAAAAAATCGTTGGAAAGCTTGAAGTCTCTACTCTTGAAATCTTGAAATAAAAATTTCTTATGACCATTCGTTATAACGAGATAGGAGAGTTGAAAGCGAAATTTTTTTTTTTCATTTTTTCAACTTGTTCCACGGACTTCACAAAAATTTTCTCGACTCAACCCTTATAAGGATCGTGTAGCCTAGTCTTTCAGCTTCTATTCCTTTTTTTTTCCTTACGACCCTTTGTTGCTGAGATATTGTCGATTGAATCAAAAAACACCCTTTTGTCTTTGATCGTCGATATCTCAGGAACTACTGATCGCACAGCGAGCGGATGATGAGATTCGTAAACTTGAATAAATTTCCTGTGAGATTCTTGCACTGCTTGATTGAAAAAAAAATTTCTTCCGATTTTAAAATTGGTTCGAAAAAGTACCAAAAAATTGACTTTTTTTCCTTTTTTGAAAATTGCCCTGCATTTTGCGAATTTTGCAAAAATTGAGAATGTTCCAACGTTTTTCTCTAATTTAATGTGTGCTGGAACATCCCCTAAATTTTCAAGCCAATCGGTTCGACTCTTTTTTTTCCCGAATGAATAAAGTTTCAGCAAAAAATGGAAGGAATACTTTTTTGTGCCCTGAACACCAATTAATGATGATTAGGGCCGAAAATGTGTTTTCTCCGTTATTTTTCCGTGATTTTTTGCGCAAAATTTGTTGAATTCCATCGAAAAATGAGAACAATGAGAAAAGACAAAAAATCAATAAAAAATCAAAAAACAATATTTTTTTAACGAAAGAAAATCGAAAAAAAAATTGTTTGAAAAAATCTGCTGAGTCACTATCTCTCCAAATCAAATGCGACTCCAGTGTTTTTTTTCTTTTTCTAATTTTTTTCTAAGCTTTCTACTGGTTTCCTGAGAACAAAAATTGATTTTTCCATTGATTAAAAAGAAAATTTAAATGTTTTATTGATTTAAAAAAAAATCGAATTTTTTATTGATTAATGAAGAACAAAATTCCAATTTTTTTATTGTTTTTTCCATTTTTCTCATTTTTCGATGAAATTCAACAAATTTTGCACAAAAATTCACGGAAAAATAACGGAGAAAAAACATTTTTGGCCCTAATCATCATTAATTGGTGTTTAGGGCACAAAAAAGTGATCCTTTAATTTTGCTGAAACTTCGTTCATTCGGGAAAAAAAATGGTCGAAACGATTGGCTTGAAAATTCAGGGGGTGTTCCAGCACACATTGAACCGAAGAAAAACGTTGAAACATTTTCAATTTTGGCAAAATTTGCAAAATGCAGGGCAATTTTCAAAAAAGGAAAAAAACTTAATTTTTTGCTACTTTTTCGAACCAATTTGAAAATTGGAAGGAAATTTTTTTTCAATCAAGCAGTGCAAGAATCTTACAGGAAATTTATTCATGTTTACGAATCTCATCATCCGTTCGCTGTGCGATCAGTAGTTCTTGAGATATCGATGATTAAAGACAAAAGGATGTTTTTTGATTCAATCGACAATATCTCAGCAACAAAGAGTCGTAGGGGGAAAGAAAAAAAGAAATTGAAGCGGAAAGACCAGGCTACACGACCCTCATGATGGTTAAGTCAACAAAATTTTTTTGAAGTCCGTGGAACAAGTTGAAAAAATGGAAAAAACAAATTCTGCTTTCAACTCTCCTATCTCGTTATAACGAATGGTCATAAAGAATTTTCATCTCGAGATTTCAAGAGTAGAAACTTCAAGCTTTCCAACGATTTTTTTTTATTTTGATACGATTATTTTTGCCGAAGTTGCAACCATTTGAAGATTAAGCAAAAAACTGACGAAATTTACCGTTCCCTTAATTTTTTTGCTGAGTGTATATCTAAGAGCGTATACGCGGGGGAGTACCTCGTGCGGAATTATAACGATAATGCGTACTTGTGAATATTTAACACAACCGAGGAAAAAGTTGCAGTGAAAATTTCTTCTTTACCGATTTTTGAGTTCGAAGAATTATCGACTCAGAGATTTGAGGATGGATTTTTAACTGACAAAATTCCAAACAATCTTAATCAGGAAACTGTAGCTCATATTTCGAAATCCACGGGTAATGAACGGGTTGAGAAAATTGAAGAATTATTGCGTCTAGAACATCTAGGGGTAGTTGAAACAAATCATGCAGAGGACTTAATAAAAAAATATCCGGATAGATTCTATATACCGGGTGAACCTCTGGGTTCAAGGAAAGCATATCAGCATCGTATACCTACAGTGACTGATACGCCAATTGCAATCAAACAATATCGCGTTCCTCATTCGTTAAAAAAGGAAATAAATAACCAAGTCAAATCACAATTCGAATCAGGAATAATAGAAGAATCGGATTTGCCGTATAGTAGTCCAGTTTGAATAGTGCCAAAGAAAGCGGATTCAAAAGGGAACAAAAAATGGCGTGTCGTAATAGACTCTTGACAATTAAATGAAAAAACAGTTAATAACACGTACCCATTGCCAATTATAACAGACATTTTGGACCAATTGGGCGGTTCTAGTTATTTTTGGGTTCCTGATTTGGCTTTGGGATGCCATCAGATAGAGATGGACCCCAAAGATAGACATAAGTCGGCCTTTTCAACACCATCAGAACATTGGCACTCCAACCGTATGGGTACGGGTTGAAAAATGCACCTGCAACGTTCCAACGCTTGATGGATAATATTCTGTCGGGTTTACAAGGCACGTCTATGTTTGTACATTCAGATGACGTAATTGGTTTCGCAAAGTGTCTGGACGAACACGGAAAAAACTCGATGAATTTATGAAACGATTAAGGACTGCGAATCTACAGCTACAACTGGACAAATGTGAGTTCCTGCATCCGGAAGTAAATTACCTTGATCATGTAATTAGTAGTGAGGGTTTAAATCCGGATCCTTCTAAATTAGTAGCTGTTAGGGAGTTTCCGACGCCAAAAAAAAGAAAAATATTAGAGCGTTTTTAGTTTTAACCGGGTATCATGAACGATTTATGAAAAATTTCGGTAAGATTGCGGAAACGTTAACTAAATTATTAGAAAACGACGTAGAGTTTATTTGGTCAGTGGAAGCTCAGGAGGCGTTTGAAACATTGAGAGAGGCTCTATGTACAGCACCTTTTTTCCAGTACCCAGATTTCTCTCAGCCCTTCATAATTACCACCGATTTCCGGAATTACAATCGGTGCATTTCTTGCTCAGGGAGAAATCGGGAAGGATAGACTGATTACATATTTTCCTCGAGTCTTACGGGGAGCTGAATTACGATACGTACGAAAAAAGAGCGTTAGCAATAGTTCAAGGGGTAAAAAGTTTTAGGCCTTACGTTTACGGATACAAATTTATTTTGATAACTGATCATAAACCTTTAGTATGGTTTCAAACGGCGCGAGACACTAACAGTCGAGTTTTGAAGTGGCGTTGACGTTTAGCCGAGTATGAATACGAGGTTCGTTATAAACCTGGAAAAATTAATTTGAACGCTGATGCTGTTTTCCAGAAATCCGGTAGAACGAGTATTAGTGACAACTTGCGCACAACAACGACGTCAAAATGAAAAATCAAAAGCCGACAAGTTAGACGAAGTCGTGCAGAGTGAACTAGACGAAATTCGTAATCACTTATTGGAAATAAATGAAGAAGAAAAATTACGAAAGAATTTAAAGAAAACTTCGGAAGAGGCCCAGTCTACGGACGCAATCAGTAAAAAGAAACGAGGACGACCGCGTAAATAAACGGGTGCACCTGCAAATCAGAATCTTAATTGTTCAAATGGAATCGAAAATAACATTGAAAATATTATACAAAATGAATCTACTCTCTTCAATAGTGAGTCAGAAGACAGTGACGAGGATAGCATTTGACAACGAAGATGTCTCGCGTAAAAGTAAAATTGGAAAACTGAAGGGATCTAATACAAAATTAATAAAAGATTTGTTTCAAATTTGGTATAGAACTGGATAGCTCAATCGGTAGAGCGCCCGACATGACATCGGAAGATCCTGGGTTCGACTCCCGGTGCAGGACGATCCAATTTTTTCTGGAATTGTTTTGAAATGTAGGGTGCAAATAGCCATAACCATTTATTGATAGTCTGTCAAAAACCGTCAAACGATTCTCTTTCTATAGCCACTTCTAAAAATCAAAAATTCCAAAATAGGAGGGCCAACTCATTTTGATTTGTTGCTGAATTTTGAAAAATTTATTTAAAAAAAACTGTTATCCGTCAAACATTAATAATTATCTGTCAATCACCGTCACTCGTCCGTCAAACGATTGCAATAGAAAAAAATGGGAATATCCATATATGAGGGGCCAACTTTACGGAGCTAAATAAAAAAAACAAGAACGAAATAAAGATAATTTTTTTTATATAAATGTGAATCAATAAATAGTTTTATGATCTGAATTCGAGAATCGTAGAAAAGATCCAGATTACATAAAATTCATATTAGAATAATTGGAATTAAGTGAGTAACGTATTTGTCTACTGCGCTAAGTTTATCAACGTATCAGCAAGGAACTCCACAGATCATCACCAAGGAAACTGTGGTGATGACTGTTTCCTTCCCACCCCCCTGGGATGAGGCTCCAACATGCAGGAGACATTATTTATCATCAAGAGAAAAATTAGCAGAAGTTCGCCAACCTACTTCTATGGTTCATTTCGGGAATTACGTTTTAATGACAAACAAAGCTACAAGAAACTTGGAACACAGAAATAAAGTCAACATTTAACAAGAGGATCCATAGAAACCAAAGATCAGCTGTTCTCGTGGAGGATGGTCTTCCACGAGGGAATGATCATGGGACAAAACTGGTGATAGTCGTACGAAAAGAAGTTACAACAAATTCAGATTACAGAGCAACAAAAGGTGAAAAGGCTGTACACGGATGCAGAAAAATCGCACTCAAACAAAGAAGACTACAGAGGGATGCAGGATTGAAGGAATCAATAAAAAAGAAGAACTACAGAGGGTTGCAGAAATAATACCTCCAGTCTACGGAGATGCACCACCAGAATATTTAAGAAATCAACAAGTTCCAATACTCATAAACATAATGTGAGGCAAAAATCTAATGATTTTTGACCGAGTAATAAAATTAAACCAGTTGCAGAAATTTGGGAGCAGATTTTCAATTTGGAGGAGAACAATCACTCAACGTTACTGTCAACACGCCATCGAGGACATCGAAGATCATCAACGCAGAAAAAATCGAAATTTGTAAATCTAACAGATAACTTAAAATATTATTGTGATGTCGACTTATACGTTAAAATTAATATTATTGGTAAAATTTTTGAAAATTGACGATGAAAGTAGATAAATTATTTTTAAAAAAAGAGGAGATTGAAATAGAATGTGTAGAAATCGGGAGTTAGGAGAAATTAACATCAAATAAAGTCAGAGTTCAGCGCTTAGATTGATTTTCGCATAAATTTTTATTGTACGTCGTTCTCGTTCATCTTTGACTCTCCCAAAATTCCATCTAACTGGGGAGGTGTGACGCCCATCAGTCGTTCATTTAACATGAATAAATAGACAAAAAATATTAAAATAATTGAACAAATGAATAGATTTTTATGAAGTATTTCTCGTTGCTTTCCCACATTTTCTGTGGGCTAGCAATAAATTTTAGAGACACTGCGCCGTCTGCTCAAGTATCACTTCAAGAATTCTCGTTTTTGAAAAGAGATTTCAATTTCAAAACGCGTAACCAAAAAATTAATGCAGAGAAAATTCGAGTCAAAGGAAACCATTAACGGATTCTCAAGTAACAGATTAGATAGTGAAGTCGGGCCCACTCTCGCTGTCTCTCTTGTTTCATGACACTCTCATCTGGTCCAGAGGGTCCGTTCAATGCTTTATCTCGAAAATATCATCCAGACGTTTCTACAAGAGTTTAGGATTTTGGAGACTACGAAAATTTAACGAGAATTATTTGAAACAGATGTTTTTTGAAGTGAAACTTCTTTTGGGAGGGTACCAACTTTTTTCTCGTGTCACGAAACGAGTGTAAGGCTTTGAGGGGAACGTGGTAGTAGAGTAGTGGGGGGAAGGAGAAATTTTTGCTGCTGCCGTCGGGTTCCTCCGGATGGTGGGGCAAGTATCAGTTTTTTTTTTAATTTTTTTTAATCGATAAAGTTAGAAAATGGCATTTTGTGGAGAAGAGAACGGGCCTCCCCAAAGCAAAAGGTATGTTCACTTACATATAGGCAATTAAGATGAGACCGTGTGGAGTGGATGTAGTGGCCCTGAAGCATTGGTCCAGAAAATCTTGAAGAGATAAACCTAAGACCCAAATGTTACGTCATTGGTCTTAGACTCCTCTCCCTTAAAAAATAGGGAAACGCGTTCAAAATGATTCAAAGGACTATAGAACTGTTTAATTCTTAGTTTGCCAACTATAAGCTCTGAAACCGTCAAATTCAATTATTTTTGCTTCCGAATGGAAGCTTTGTAATCGTAATTTTTTTCGATTTTGAGATTTCATCATAATATGACTGCAAATGACCCAAAACGTCGAGATTCGTCGTTTTTAAAAAATGTCTGTGTGTATGTGTGTATGTGTGTGTGTGTGTGTGTGTGTGATGACGCATTTTCTGCTTTACTCTGGAGTGGGGTTAGCTAGCGATCTGAAAATTTTACCATGAGTTCGCCATGCGTGCCCCAAGCTCTCACAAAAATTTCAGCTAAATCGGCCGGATAGTTTTTGAGAAAAATGAAAATGCTGAAATATGGTTTTTTCGACTTTTCTCGATGAAAAATGGAATCACAGCGTCCAGTCTCCGCGAGGAGATGCGCGTCCAAGAGCCGCATCTTTGACCCTCGGGGTGGTGGGAGCTCAGATTTTTATTTTAGCCAGTAGAAAACTTTTGATAAATTTTTCGTGAAAATCTTGATTCCACGATAACTTAATAAATAATTGAGCTAGAGACCTCAAATTTTGTGAGGTTATACATCTGATGAGCACAAAGGTTGGTATTGAAACTGGGCGGAATCGGTCCAGTAGTTTTTTAGATATTAGCATAGAAACATCAGAAAAAGCGAACTATATCTTCAAAACTATTCAATTGATTATATTCGGAACAAACTTAACCCTCTGAGGCCTATTTTAGTTTTCGCATTCCACGCACTCATCAGTGATGCCATTTTTTTTTGGGAGGTGGGAAAAATCTTACATGAGACACCCGCAGATGGGATGCGGGTGGTGTCAGATTCTTACTGACTAAAAAACCCACCTCCGTGACATCATTCATGCACTATGCTGCAAACCACTTTCGCTTCACTTCAGCATGGACATTGTCTCCAGACGCTGTGACGTAGCGCTCTAATGTCATTTTCTTTCTTATCAATCATTGTGTGGATGATTTCAGCTTCCCTTGTTGCTTGTTAGGCTGATCATCATGCTAATCTTATTGAATTATCGTCCGGTATGAGCTTTCAACTCAAGACTCTCTTCGTTTCATCTGTCGGACATAAACATCCTGTGACTGACATTGTCTATCATTCCGCATCAAGGGCATTGGTCCGTCTCTGCTCTCTTCCTCCTGAATAGGAATTTTCTACAGCAACTGTGTCCAGATAAAGCTTGCGGATTAATCCTCAGAGGGTTAAAAGATATTGGCTATGCGTCATTTGTGTTATAACTTTTAGAATTCTTGAAATAATAATTCTAGGAAACCATTCACAAAATTGATCCTCCATGAATTTCCATTTTCCTATATGTTTCCCTGAGGAGGGCAATATATCTGAATTAATTATCGTGAAGTAAATCTTTTTTTATTGAAAGATGAACCCATTGTCGTTGTGACTTAATCATTTGCCAAATTTGAAGAATATCTTATATCGCAAATATATTGATATCTGTAGGTTATTGTCGTACTAGCGAAAGCGTGAACATTGGAAAAACGCTGTGAGTTGGCTTCCCACATCACTATGTTTTCCCATACGACCATCATGGTGGGGGAACTTGGCTCCCAACTTTTCCCATGTTTACGCTCTCGCTAATACGACCATAGCATGATTTTTAATTTTTTATGACACTGAAAGCCTTTACAACAAAAATCGAAAATTTTCCCTAATCCCACTTTTCTACATGAATATTTTGAAATCATTACTGTGAATTACCTTATTTTGATGTTAGAAACATGCAATAGATTTTAGGAATTCTTCTCGAATTCTCCCAATGCTTCAATCATAGCTTCATCCCAGTCGTCATCAAAAACTATCCAAATAATAAATATGTAAGTATCTGAATAAATCATTTTTCGTAGATAATTATTGTCAATTGCAAATGAAAACTTACGATATTCACATTCTTCCATTTTTTTCAATGAATAGTATTCACTAGTTAATGATCAATTATAATCGCAATTAGATTGGTCAAATGAATCTGCACTATTCAATAACGTGAAATGAGTATCTAAACTGAATAAATCGAATAACGTAATTCACAATTTTGTGACAGTTGACTGTTACACAGACTTTCCCATCATCATCTTAGAAATAAAGGGGCGCAAATGTTATGCTTATAAACAGCACTTATATTTTGGTTCTGATTCTTGGAAATGCTGTTTATAAGCATAACATTTACGCCCCTCTGTCTGTTAGGCATTGATTTCGGTCGTACAAGTGTTCAGTACCACATCATCATAATTTGTTGGAAATTATTGTTAGCGAACAATAATTTGAGAATAATTGACCATTCTACTAGGCGTCGGTACTCAGTAATTTTCCGCATTTTATGTGATATGATTGATTGTTGTGGTAGAATTATTTCGACTTCTGAAATGAGATAGTTTATATCAACTTGATTGATTCATGCTATCTATACATTATATTTTTCTTGTATCGATTTTTAGTAGCACAATTTTAGTATTGAGAAAAAATTCAAAGTTACGCAAATTTTGAAAATTTCTCATTGCAGAGAATTTTATCATAAGCAACCTTGAATTAGGCTTAGTTTGGGCAAGGCTAAACTCGAGTTAGCTAACTTGACTATGACGTTGAAGCTCAAGATTTCAATGGAATATGACCCAAGATGTTCCAAAGAGTAGAAATATGACAATAAAAAAGAATTTTGTTACTCATAGCAAATGAGGGGATTCTCATCATCTTCAGAACATTCAAAGACATATTATATTTAACAAAAAGAACATGAATTGACGTGATCAATATGAATAAGATCAGTGAGGGTAGATTTGAAATTGAAAAATTCATTCGGAAGCTTTCTGCCAATTGCATTGGCGGAATATTAGATGTAAGATTCTCAAATTACGCACAAGTAATGGGGCTCCTGCTTGTTTTTACAAGTGTCAATCGTCTACAAAATGAGAAAAAGGAAGAAGGAGAAAACAGTTTAAAGTGAAATAAAAAAATTTTGAATACCGTGTTGAAAGTTAGTTATCGAATACATAATAATAAATATTTTTCGAATTCAATTGAAGTAAGTTCGGATTAAAGGAAGATGTTTGAAGTAAATTACAAGTGAAATTTCGGTAATTTGTCAGTTTCACTCTGCCAAATATTCCAAAATTTTTCAATAATATTACCAAGTTTTTTATTTTAAATTGATGTGTCTTGATGTAGCAGAGGCCAGTGGCAAGATTTTAAGGCAAACGGACAAAATCCTAATTAAATTTTTTCCTAAATCAACTAACTTTTTTTGGAAGTCGCTAACCAATTAAACCAAAAAAAAAACAATAAATGAAAATTGAGATTATCACCACGTTTGGCGTAACCCAAGGTCACGACGAGGACGTAGTGGTGCATGGTCCTCGAAAAGGAGCCTATCACGACCCATCCTATGAACGACACTCGGGATTTTAGATGAAGAATATATTGACAAAAACCTCCGCCCACCTTCATTGGGCATAAAAAATTTAATTTTTATATTACAGAAAAACAAGTACCTCATGCACTGTGACGGTTTTTACCGTCACAGAATCAATAAATTTAAAATATTAAAGAAATTTCATGGAAATCACGGTTTTGGTCGCGATTCGCGGTACCCGGTGAGGATGGGGCTCATTTTGAGTCAAGACAGCAAATGTCCAGAGTGAGGTCAACTAATTTTTGTGACCTCACTAATTATTTTTGTTTATTTTTGTTCAATTTAACTCCAAAATTTGGAGGAAAGTACGAGAGTTAAGACTGGGAAGGATTTTCCCCAGTCCCACGAATAAATTACAAGAATCAAGGATGATCCGGAGAAGCTTGGACAAGAGCAGCCTCCAAGGGATCGGTTCAGCATCAGCCAACTAGGAAGAATGTTGGCCAACAGTGAAGGAAGTTGGAGATCTCCAGGAACAGTGAAAAGTGTGAAAATAAAGACTAAAGTTATGTGTGTGGAAAGAAAAGACTAAAGTTCTCCGTTTATCATTCTCGGGAAAATATTGTCCGAGTTATTATGATTATTTTTGTACATTATTTGGAATTAGTTAGTTTAAGAGAAATTTAAGTAAAGCCAGTGACGTTAGGGTAAAGTAGTGGGGGACTCGCGAGACAATTGGTTGGGTTGGGCCTCGGCTGTACCGAAATTGAGCGGAAACAGCCGAGGGAACCCAATGCCAAGTCGTGGGAGAGAAGACTCGTTCTTCTTCTCCCGGGACACCGTGGCGATCACATCGTGTAGAATAACGTAAAGAAAATTGTAAAGAATTACGTAAGGAAAATTGGAGTAAAGATAAATAGAGAGAGGTCAACACGGAGGAAAGACAGCACAGATAATGTAAGGTACGCGAGTCCCCGTACAATTAATATTTTGAGTTTAGGGTAAAGAATTTTGAGTAAAGACTAAAAGTGAAGAATTTTGAGTAAAGAATTGAAAGTAAAGAAAACGTCGAGTTAGCGTCTGTTCCGGGTGAGTCCACCCGGCTAATATTAAAATTATTGTCGTTCATTCTGAGTTGGGTTTAGAGTTAATAATTAGTGTGAAATAATTATAAAATTAATCACAAAAAGTTTCTTTAAATATTTCATGTTTTTTCCAATTTACGTGTATCTAATTCATTCTTCTGAATATATCGAATTTATATTATTTGAGTTAAAATTTGTCATGAGTTTTGTGTAAAGTTTTTGTCGTCACGAATACCCAAATAGAGGGTATCGTCCCCTCTCCCCCTCGGGATAAATTGAGAGTTTCATATAAAAAAGCGAGTAAAATTAGAGTCTTTTGGGGGTTTTGTATTATCGTTAATTTAGAATAAAACTTGGGGATTTGTCGTTTTCCCCCAAGCTCTTAAAGTTTCGAAAAACGACTGGCGCCCAGTTTAAATAAAGGGAAATTAATCGGGAGTAATTTGGGGAAAATTTCGGAGCATAAATTTGGGTCAGTTTTTGACGAATTTCAGTGCATTTAACGTCTTGGCTCAAGGTCAGTCAAGCCAACCGTTACAGCACCATGTGCTTTTTTAAATGTACCTTTTCCTTCATTTGTCAATAATTTGTACACTTCGCGTGGAACAATTTCAATTTGGAATATCAATTAAAAATAGTAACGAAAAAAAAAAAAAGACGAAAAAAAACCTCAATAAATTTAATACGGATTGAATGAAACTTCAAAATACTCATCTGAAAACTGGATTCTCCAAAAAAAAAAAAAAAAAAAAAAAAAAACCAAGACGCAGTGGTATTAACTAGCTCTTAAAACACAATGATAAACAGAGACCAATGGTCTTATCAAAATGGCAAATTTGGTAATTCAACCAAATGAGCCTTTTCTAGACCAGTATCATTCGGGTCGTCTGCAGTGAAACATCAAAACTGTGTGTTTTGTTTCAAGAGCTAGTTGCCAGCACTGCGTCTTGGTTTTCTTTTTTTTTTTTTCGAAAATCCAGTTTTCAGATGAGTATTTTGAAGTTTCATTCAATCCGTATTAAATTTATTGAGGTTTTTTTTCGTCTTTTTTCTTTTTTTCGTTACTATTTTTAATTGATATTCCAAATTGAAATTGTTCTACGCGAAGTGTACAAATTATTGACAAATGAAGGAAAAGGTACAATTAAAAAAGCATATGGTGCATGAAGTACTTGTTTCTGTGTAATATAAAAATTAAATTTTTTATGCCCAATAAAGGTGGGCGGAGGTTTTTGTCAATATATTCTTCATCTAAAATCCCGAGTGTCGTTCATAGGATGGGTCGTGATAGCTTCCTTTTCGAGGCCTATGCACCACTACATCCTCGTCGTGGCCTTGGGTTAGGCCAAACGTGGTGATAATCTCAATTTTCATTTATTGTTTTTTTTTTGGTTTAATTGGTTAGTGACTTCCGAAAGAAGTTAGTTGTTTTAGGAAAAAATTTAATTAGGATTTTGTCCGTCTGCCTTGAAATCTTGCCACTGGCCTCTGCTACATCAAGACACATCAATTTAAAATAAAAAACTTGGTAAAATTATTGAAAAATTTTGGAATATTTGGCAGCGTGAAACTGACAAATTACCGAAATTTCTAATCAAATTCGCATCGAGATAACTACAAGTAACAAGTCGACAAAAGAGTTTTCATCTTCTGTTAATATCGTGGAAATAGCTAAAATATGAATCAATTTATTGTTTTTAACCATAACCGTGTTTTTCTTTCGACTACCTAATCCCAGTCTATTGTCCGAAAGGCTAGGGTTGAAACAGGGAAAAATGTAGTTGATCGGATTCTTGTTTAATTTGGACTTCATTGAAATACTTCTTCAAATCTCAATTAATTTAGGAATCTTCTCAACAGTTATCGTCATTTTGACCTAACAATTCATAATGTGATTTTTTTCACTGAAGTGTGTGTGTGTTTCAAATATTTTTTCTTTTTCAATCATTTGTCTTTTTTTGCAGATTCTTCTCCATCAAAACTGTAAAATGGACGCATTCAAGGAGGGTTATGTCCGAATAAAGAGAGTGGTGGTGCCTCGAAAATGGTTGGATGTGGCTTCCGTCCAAATTTTCGACATCCTTACAGCCGCTGCCACTCGTGAAGGGGATCCTGCGACTGATATTCATACAGAGATTGATGGAGTTTGCACCAAGCTCAGGACGATTAATGGACTTTTTGTCTTTCAAAAAGTACCAAGGCCAGATTTCCCTAACTAGGGAGGATATTGGGAATGTGTCGAAATCACTGCGGGCAACCTCGACGAGGGTGTCTGCACTTGAGGCTAACTCTGCCACTTGGAATCAGAGGTTGGATCACGTGAATACCACGGTCAATGAGAAGGTTGACAATATTTCTAAGGACGTTATGGTATCAAGAAGGGAAGTCTCGGCACTCACGGGTGAAGTTCGTGAGTTGTCAAAGGGGCTCCGTACTGGATCTCCCAGGGGCGATGTCGCACTGAAGCAGCAGTGTTTGGAGGAACTGGAGGATAGAAACTCTCGTAAGAACAACCTCATACTGTTTGGTCTAGGTGAAGCTAAGGGTGAGACTGGCGAATTGAGAAAGAGAGATGACGAGAACAGGTTCTCCGGACTGCTGAATGAACTAGATGTTAGATGTAGTCCCAAAGAATTTAGGTGCTTTCGAGTAGGTCGGTTTTCACAGAACTTAGCTAGACCTAGACCACTTAAGGTTATATTTCCTGATCCACTCAAACCAATGACTATTATTCGTGAGTTTAATACAATGAAGCGATTGGGTTCTGTTCCACAGACACTGAAAGATCTCAGACTACTAGCGGACTTGACAACTCAGCAGAGGGACGCACGAAAGGAACTGAGAGTGGAACTGGAAAAAAGAAAAGAAGCAGAAAAAAACCCGAATCTGCGAATAGTGATGAGGAACGGAGTGGAACGCATTGTGTCGGGGTTGGCGGATCAACGTCAGCGGAATCACTAACGATATACTACCACAATATGAGCGGGATGAACACGAAGGCTGTAGCTGTGCGCCTTAAAACTGAGCTGGTCGATGCTGACTGCATTGCTCTTACTGAGACCTGGTTATCGCCTGATAGGTACTCCGCTGAGTTTTTTAATTTAGACAAATTTGACATTTATCGTTGTGACAGGAGTGATCCAGCTAAGGCGACTGGTGGGGGTGTGGTGCTAGCAGTTAGGAATAAGATCAGGTCTATCGAACTCAATCTTGAAGAGTTGAATAAACGCTTCGCGATGATTGAAACAACTGGTGCACTGTTGTTTCAGCCGAAAGGTATTGTGTGTGTTGTGGTTCTATATATTCCGCCGAACACTCAGGTCGAAATCACTGGAGAATACCTGGACTTATTGGTGAACTTGGTCCATAAACATCGTAATAAGTTGATGATCTTTGGAGACTTCAATTGTCCGGAATTTGTGGATAAAGAGGTGCAGTTATCTGACTATGGGATGGCGATTGAAAATCTGATGGTATTGCTGGACTTGGAACAGTTCAATGTCATTAGAAATGCTAATGGTCGCTTATTGGATCTGGTGATGTGTTCCATGGTGTGTACGATAGATAACTACTCAGATCCAATTCATAATGTGAGTTCTCATCATCCGGTCCTATTAGCTTCAGTGGCGAACTGTACGAAATCAAAAAGTGTGCAATTTCAACCAAATAAATGTGGGGCGAGAAGATTTAAATTTGGTAATGTGAGTCTTGAAGTACTTCGCGCGGGTTTAGCAGTTATAGACTGGTCTCCAATGTATGTCCAGAATGATGTGAATGAAATGTGTAAATTTATGTATGAGAAAATGTATGGAGTGCTTGATGGGCTTCTCCCGTCGAGCACAAAGATTAATGAGAATCAGGAAAAGGAAAGATATCCGTATTGGTACACTGCTCAAATAATCTATGATCTCAAACTGAAAGAAAAGCATAGGATTAAATGGCGTAAGACTGGTTCCGCATTTCATAAAGAGCAGTATGACTCTCTGCGGAGACAGGTGAACCTGAATGTAATGGTAGCATACGAGGAGTATTTGGCCAGAGTTGAGAGCTCTCTAGTGGTCAATCCATCGATGTTTTGGGGTTATGCCCAGAATCTCAGAAAGGAGTCTAGAATTCCAGGCGTTATGAAATATAACGGTGAACTCATTCAAGATCCAGGAGTAATTGTAAATTGTTTTGCTCATTGTTTCAGTAAGGTTTACTTACCGTGCACAGTAACGCCATCCACTAGCAATTTGTCTCTTGTGCTCTTGGGCAACTGCTCCTCGTTCACGCTATCTGAGGTTAGGGATTCGATCTTATCATTGGCCAATAAGAAGACTGCGGGCTTGGATTTGATACCAAACTTCTTAATCAAACAGTGTGTGGACATTTTCGCTATACCACTGTCTGTCATCTTCAACCTGTCCATGGAGAAGGGTTGTTTCCCGAGGGAATGGAAGAGGGCGAAAATTGTCCCAGTGTTTAAGAAGGGTGACAAATCATGTGTTGAAAACTACAGGCCTATTGCGGTTTTGTCCACCTTCTCGAAGGTCTTTGAGATGTGTGTTTTCACTCATCTGATGGCAGCCTTTAGTGCGAGTTTGTCCTTGAATCAACATGGATTTGTACCGAGAAGATCGACGTTGACGAACTTAGTGGATCTGACTCAATTTTTGAACACGGCAGTTGCTCAAGGGCTTCAGGTGGATGTGATTTACACAGATTTCTCGAAGGCCTTTGATAGGGTGGATATTTCGATATTACTGAAGAAGCTGGCTGACTTGGGTATTGGTAATCAGCTGCTCAATCTAATTAGATCCTACTTGTTGGACAGGTCATGTGAGGTGTGTTATAATGGCTTTGTATCGGAGGCTTTCAGTCCCACTTCCGGTGTTCCTCAGGGATCCAATTTGGGTCCCTTACTTTTTAACATATTTCTAAATGATATAGTCTCGGAATTGGAATGTGGTAACCTGATCTATGCTGATGATGCAAAGCTATTTACTGTCATCGGATCTGAGGTTGATGCGATAGCACTTCAGGGTGATCTTGATCGTTTTGCCGTCTGGTGCGCTAACAACAAGCTCGAATTAAATGCCAATAAATGCATGAAAGTGTCATATACTAGGGCTAGAAACATGATAGAGTTTGCATATGCAATTGATGGATCAGTGTTGCCTATGGGTAATGTGGTTAAGGATCTGGGTGTCATATATGACAGTAAACTGACGTTCTCTGAGCACATTGATTCCATTGTAGCCTCAGCTAATAAAACGCTAAGTTTTATCTTGCGCACGAGTAGGAGTTTCAAGAATCTTGCCGCGATCAAAATATTGTACTTCAGCTTGGTGAGGACCAAGCTGGAGTATGCTAGCTTAGTCTGGGCACCGATATTCCAGAATAAAATCAAAAAGATAGAGGCTGTGCAGAGGAGGTTCTTGAAATTCCTATCTTGGAAGGAATGTGGCGCTTATCCGGAGAGGGGGATTGAAAATGATATTTTGTGTGAAAGATTTGGTGTTCTTAATCTCAGGGAAAGACGGGAGTTGACGGCAATAATCTTTTTGGTGAAATTGATTAGAGGCAATGTTGACTGCCCGAGGTTCCTGGAGTTATTACCATTTAGAGCGCCATCGCGTGTGTCTCGCAACCAGGCAATCTTTTATCTCCCGTTTCCTAATTCAAGTCTGTCATTGTCCTCTCCCCTCTATCGATCTTGCAATGCACTGAATGAAATGTTCATCAGGTGTAGTGATACGGTGGACTTAATGTCTTCATCCATGCAGTGTATCACGGAGGCTGCGACTGATTATGTAATGAGTATGAGATAGAGGTATTATAAATACTGAATGTTATCTTGTGTGGACTGTATGTATGTGTGACTATCTACTTCTCAATTGTCTTTTATATTTTTGTAAAGAAAGAACATTAAAATTAAATTAAAATTAGGTTAAATTAAATTGAAAGAAATAAAAAATTAAATTATGTTGTACTATGTACAAAATATGTATTCGATACTATGTAGAGGATTATTACTGTGACCCTGTCATTGGCCTCGGCTGTTGGGTCTTATTCGAATAAATAAATAAATAAAATAAATAAATAAATAAAACTAAAAGAATCGGGTACTTATTCAATCATTATTTAATAAATGAGCAGAATGAATTAATTTATGACTTTACAAATAAAAATGTAATAGCTAACGTTTAATGGGAATTATGAACAACAATTAATGTATTGTTGATCTTCATTGAATAATAATAACTTCCAATAAATTAAATGGGCGATTTATCGATACAAGAGAACTTTTAGATGTTTACATGTCAATACTCCTCTCTCAAGTCCCGTTTCTATAATAAAAATAAAAGAAGCTCGTTGCTGCGGCGCATCTCCTATCTTCTTTTAAGAAATTTCAATATTGGAGAGGAGATACGCTGCACTACTCCCCTTCAGAAAAGGTTGTCGCCCAACAACCACTGGAGTTATTTGAGATATTTCATGTCTCCAACATCTGCAGCAAACTAGCAAAATCGTTAACAAAGAATAAATTGTCCGAAAATAGCATGAGCTGCTGAGACATAAAAGATTTCACATAGGGAGGACTCCAGGTGTTTCTTCAGCTTAAACCTCCCAGAAATTAACACTGAACAAACAATCCCGATACACTCATACACACATGACTCGATATAAATGAATAATAATTGTACAACACAAATCTGAGGTTCTATCATTCATTCCGTTATAATCAAATTCATTCTCATCCTCATGCTTCCAATACAATTTTTTTTTTTAACATTCATCAAATCTTCTTCTATCACGAACACTGGAATCTATAATTTCAACAAAGAAAGAAATTTCTATTAGTAATCCTCAGTCAAAGTGTATAAAGGTTTCACAATTGAGGAAAATCCTTTTACATATTCTCGATAATACGAGCACACTCCTAAGAAACTTTTTATTTCCAATTTTGTGGTGGGAATTGGCCATTCTGGAATAGTTGTCATTTTTTTCAGGAAGACAGCTTACTCCCTCAGACGACACAATATGACCTAGATGAGGAACTTTGTTTTTGAAGAACAGACATTTCTTTGTATTGACTTTTAAGTTTGCGGTAGCTAATCGAGAGAAAATTAGTTGAAGATTGTTCAAATGATCATTAAAATCTTTCCCAAACACAATTATGTCGTCCAAATAAATGCAACAGATACTACCTATTAACCCTTCGAGACCAGTATTCATAACTCTGATAAACGTAGCAGGAGCGTTACGAAGTCCAAAAGCTAGAACGGTAGATTGCCAAAGTTCATTTCCCAATGCAAAGGCTGTTTTTTCTCTATCTTTTGGTTCCAATGCTATTTGCCAATAACCCGATTTCAAATCTATTGATGAAAACCATTTAGAACCGGCACTAGCATTAGAATTGTCTCTTGGACTCTGTAGAGGCATTGCGTTCTTCTTTTGTTACTTGATTAACTGTGCGGAGGTCTATTCAAAATCGGAAAGAGCCATCTTTTTTATTTGGAAAGACAACTGGGGAACAACACGGACTACAACTTGGCTCAATCACTTTTTGACTTTTCATTTCATCAAGTAATTTCAATACCTCATCACGATAATGGAATGGAATGTGTGCCGACTGTATTCCTAGTTCAGCACTTTGTGACGGTTTTTACCGTCACATAATTGATAAAAATTAGAAAAGTTAATAAAATCAATTAAAATCGCGATAATGACCGCAACTCGCGGTACCCGGAGAGGACAGGGCTCATTTTGAGTCAATCCAGCATATGTCCAGGGTGAGGTCAACAGAAGTTAATGACCTCACTAATTTTTTGTGTATTTTCGCCCAACTCTACTCCAAAATTTGGAGTAAAGCACGAGAAGTAGGACTGGGAAGGATTTTTCCCAGTCCCACAAACCAATTAGCAGAACGAGGGACAGTCCAGAGGAGCCAGGACCAAAGCAGCATCCATGTACTTGGTCCAGCATCAGCAGCCGAGGGAATGTTGGCCAGCAGCGAGAGAGACGGGAGATCATCGGAGAAAAACGCCGAAGCCAGAGTGAAATAAAAGACTCGAGTGAAAATAAAGACTAAACTTATCCGTGTACAGTGTCGCGAAATTATTGTCCGAGTTATTATGATTATTTTGGTACATTATTTGAAATTAGTTTAGTTTAAGAAAAATTTAAGTAAAGTAGTGGGGAGACTCGCGGGACAATTGGTTGGGTTGGGCCTCGGCTCTACTGAAATTGAGCGGAGATAGCCGAGGAAACCCAATGCCGACTCGTGGGAGAGAAGACTCGTTCTTCTTCTCCCGGGACACCGTGGCGATCACATCGTGTAGAAAAACGTAAAGAAAATTGGAGTAAAGATAAATAAAGATAGATCAACACGGAGGAAAGACAGCACAAATAACGTAAGGTACGCGAGTCCCCGTACAATTAATATTTTCAGTTTAAAGTAAAGAATTTTGAGTAAAGACTAAAAGTAATGAATTTTGAGTAAAGAATTTAAAGTAAAGAAAACGTCGAGTTAGCGTCTGTTCCGGGTGAGGCCACCCGGCTAATATTGGATTTATTGTTGGTCATTCTGAGTTAAATTTAGAGTTAATAATTAGTGTGAAATAATTATAAGATTAATCACGAAAAGTTTCTTTAAATATTTCATGTTTTTTTCAATTTACGTGTATATAATTAATTTTTCTGAATATATCGAATTTATATGATTTGAGTTGAAATTTGTCATGAGTTTTGTGTAAAGTTTTTGTCGTCACGAATACCCAAATAGAGGGTATCGTTCCATCTCCCCCTCGGGATGAATTGAGAGTTTCATATAAAAAAGCGGGTAAAATTAGAGTCTTTTTGGGGTTTTGTATTATTGTTGATTTAGAATAAAACTTGGGGATTTGTCGTTTTCCCCCAAGTTCTTAGAATTTCAGAAAAACGACTGGCGCCTAGTTTAAATAAAGGGAAATTAATCGGGAGTAATTTGGGGAAAAATTCGGAGCATAAATTTGGGTCAGTTTTTGAGGAATTTCAGTGCATTTAACGCGTTGGCTCAAGGTCAGTCAAGCCAAGCGTTACAACTTCCAAGTTAACAAATTAATCTCACTTGAAGAATATACGACTGGTTAGTTTATAATTTTATTTTATTCATTTATTTTGGTTAACAAAGATTCATAAAATTTGATGCTAGGTTTAGCTTAGATTTAGTTTGAATTTGACTGAATTAATATAGAAATAATTGCCTGTGGAAGGCTTAGTAAATTCACGACTCCACACTTTCTGACCTTGAAGAGGTGCTCTTACAATTACTTTAGAACAAAATAAAATTTCAATGTCCAGATAGTTATACAGGGTGTACCGGAAGTACAGGTACTCCCGGGAATCCTGGGTAAAGGGGTTCATTTGGAGCAGAAAAGTCCTCTTCCACTTTTCTCTCCGATGAACCCCTGCGGAGATATGAGGGTGGAAAGGTGGGCCAATGAGAGCCCACCGATAGACGGCCGCCCATCCGTGAGAAATTCACGGATGTGTTGGTGCGTCCCCACTCCGCGGTAACCGATCCCCTCCACAACCACCGAGTCTCCCGCTCTCAGTAACGTGGAAGGGATCGGCGATCGTCAGCTGTCGACTGTCAGCTGAGAAGATATGAATATTCAGATGGAAGGGGAGGGAGGGGAGGAATATTCTAAGAATAAAAAAATTAGGATTTCTCCATTTTTTTTTCTTCAAATTAATTTTTTCGCTTTTTTTCATTTTTTTGATCGTTCAAGAATGCTCAAAAAAATGGAAAAAAATGAAAATATTTATTGAATTAAAAAAATGGAGAAATCCTGATTTTACGGGAGTTTTTCGAGGCGTCACGTGACCTTGACGCCTCGAAAAACGGAGCACCAGTCTCTCCTGGGGGGCAAAGGGGCATTTTGATCACTCAAAGTGTCTCTGTACTTGATACAGAGACTCTTTGAGTCATAGAAAAATACCCTCCCCCCTCCGGGGGAGAGGGGAGAGATGTCCTGAGGGACAAAAATTGGGATTTCTCCAATTTTTTTTCTTCAAATGACTTTTTTCACTTTTTTTCATTTTTTTGATCGTTTAAGAATGACCAAAAAAATGGAAAAAAATGAGAATATTCATGAGAGAAAAAAATTGAGGTAAATCCTGATTTTTCGACAGTTTTTCGAGGCGTCATGTGACCTTGACGCCTCGAAAAACGGAGCACCAGTCTCTTCTGGGGGGCAAAGAGGCATTTTTATCACTCAAAGTGTCTCTGTACTTGGTACAGAGACTCTTTGAGCCACGGAAAAACCCCTTCCACCTCCAAAAGAGAGGGGAACGGTTCCGAGATGAAAAAAAATCAGGATTTTCCCAATTTTTTTTTTTTTTAATTAATTTTTTCACTTTTTCCCATTTTTTTGATCGTTTAAGAATGATCAAAAAAATGGAAAAAAATGAAAATATTTATTGAATTAAAAAAAAGGAGAAATCCTGATTTTACGGGAGTTTTTCGAGGCGTCACGTGACCTTGACGCCTCGAAAAACGGAGCACCAGTCTCTCCTGGGGGGCGAAGGGGCATTTTGATCACTCAAAGTGTCTCTGTACTTGATACAGAGACTCTTTGAGTCATAGAAAAATACCCTCCCCCCTCCGGGGGAGAGGGGAGAGATGTCCTGAGGGAGAAAACTGGGGATTTCTCCAATTTTTTTTCTTCAAATGAATTTTTTCACTTTTTTTCATTTTTTTGATCGTTTAAGAATGACCAAAAAAATGGAAAAAAATGAAAATGCTCATTAGAGAAAAAAAATTGAAGTAAATCCTGATGTTTCGACGGTTTTTCGAGGCGTCATGTGACCTTGATGCCTCGAAAAACGGAGCACCAGTCTCTTCTGGGGGGCAAAGAGGCATTTTTATCACTCAAAGTGTCTCTGTACTTGGTACAGAGACTCTTTGAGTCACAAAAAAACCCCTTCCACCTCCAAAAGAGAGGGGAAAGGTTCCCAGATGGAAAGAAATCAGGATTTTTTCAATTTTTTTTTTTTCAATTAATTTTTTCACTTTTTCCCATCTTTTTGATCGTTCAAGAATGATCAAAAAAATGAAAAAAAAATGAAAATATTTATTAAATTAAAAAAATGGAGAAATCCTGATTTTTCGACAGTTTTTCGAGGCGTCACGTGACCTTGACGCCTCGAAAAACGGAGCACCAGTCTCTTCTGGGGGGCAAAGAGGCATTTTTATCACTCAAAGTGTCTCTGTACTTGGTACAGAGACTCTTTGAGTCACAAAAAAACCCCTTCCACCTCCAAAAGAGAGGGGAAAGGTTCCCAGATGGAAAGAAATCAGGATTTTTCCAATTTTTTTTTTTTTCAATTAATTTTTTCACTTTTTCCCATCTTTTTGATCGTTCAAGAATGATCAAAAAAATTAAAAAAAATGAAAATATTTATTAAATTAAAAAAATGGAGAAATCCTGATTTTACGGGAGTTTTTCGAGGCGTCACGTGACCTTGACGCCTCGAAAAACGGAGCACCAGTCTCTCCTGGGGGGCAAAGGGGCATTTTGATCACTCAAAGTGTCTCTGTACTTGATACAGAGACTCTTTGAGTCATAGAAAAATACCCTCCCCCCTCCGGGGGAGAGGGGAGAGATGTCCTGAGGGAGAAAAATTGGGATTTCTCCAATTTTTTTTCTTCAAATGACTTTTTTCACTTTTTTTCATTTTTTTGATCGTTTAAGAATGACCAAAAAAATGGAAAAAAATGAGAATATTCATGAGAGAAAAAAATTGAGGTAAATCCTGATTTTTCGACAGTTTTTCGAGGCGTCATGTGACCTTGACGCCTCGAAAAACGGAGCACCAGTCGCTTCTGGGGGGCAAAGGGGCATTTTTATCACTCAAAGTGTCTCTGTACTTGGTACAGAGACTCTTTGAGTCACAAAAAAAACCCTCCCCCCTCCGGGAGAGAGGGGAAAGATGTCCTGAGGGAGAAAAATGGGGATTTCTCCAATTTTTTTTCTTCAAATGAATTTTTTCACTTTTTTTCATTTTTTTGATCGTTTAAGAATGCCAAAAAAATGGAAAAAAATGAAAATGCTCATTAGAGAAAAAAAATTGAAGTAAATCCTGATGTTTCGACGGTTTTTCGAGGCGTCATGTGACCTTGACGCCTCGAAAAACGGAGCACCAGTCGCTTCTGGGGGGCAAAGGGGCATTTTTATCACTCAAAGTGTCTCTGTACTTGGTACAGAGACTCTTTGATTCACAAAAAAAGCCCTTCCCCCTCCGGGAGAGAGGGGAGAGATGTCCTGAGGGAGAAAGATGGGGATTTCTCCAATTTTTTTTCTTCAAATGAATTTTTTCACTTTTTTTCATTTTTTTGATCGTTTAAGAATGACCAAAAAAATGGAAAAAAATGAGAATATTCATGAGACAAAAAAATTGAGGTAAATCCTCATTTTTCGACAGTTTTTCGAGGCGTCATGTGACCTTGACGCCTCGAAAAACGGAGCACCAGTCTCTTCTGGGGGGCAAAGAGGCATTTTTATCACTCAAAGTGTCTCTGTACTTGGTACAGAGACTCTTTGAGTCACAAAAAAACCCCTTCCACCTCCAAAAGAGAAGGGAAAGGTTCCCAGATGCAAAAAAATCAGGATTTTTCCCATTTTTTTCATTTAATTAATTTTTTCACTTTTACAATATGGAAAGAAAGGGAATCAGACGAAAAAAATTCCCACTGAATGATGTTTTCCTTCATTTACATTTTTTTCCACTTTTTTGATCATTCTTGAACGATCAAGAAGATGGAATTCTTGATCGTTCAAGAATGATCAAAAAAGTGGAAAAAAATGTAAATGAAGAAAAACATCATTCAGTGGGAATTTTTTTCGTCTGATTCCCTTTCTTTCCATATTGTCCGCAATGGCAGACGGTGCTTTTCCGGGAATACACCGTTCGCTCTGTCCCTCTTGCCCCCTCCTCGCCGCCGATGAAAATATCGCAAGGATCGTCATTTGTTTCGCGCTTCCATTCGTCAATTCATTCTCCCACTCCTCGCGAAAAGAAAAAACGTGAGACGAACACGGCGTCAGCTTTCAGTTTTCCAGTCCAGTCTTGTATTCCGTCGTATCCGTACGTTTAATAGCTAGACGATGCCGTTAACGGCCATGGAATACCGTGACATGCACTTTGAGTACGGCCGGGCTGATGGGAATGCGAATCTCGCAGCGCAGTTCTACGCTGATAGATACCCGAATCGTGTTCATCATCCTGGTCCTCGCGCTTTTATAAACCTCCATCGGCGGTTGGGTGATGGACACGTGCTCCCACCACATGGTGAAGGACGACCCATCCGTCAGAATCGCGTACACCTGGAGGAGGAAGTGCTGAACGCAGTGGAGAACGACCCAACCACCAGCACCAGAAAAATTGCTGCAGCAATCGGAACAAGCCACAGTCAGGTGCACCGAATCCTCAAGAACGAGAATCTCCATCCATTCCGTTTCACCCCCGTTCAGGAATTGCTGCCGAGAGATCATGCAGCTAGGTTGGATTTCTGCCGATTTTTGGTAGCAGCACATGACAGAGATCCTCAATTCATCTACCACGTGTGTTGGAGTGATGAGTGCATATTTGACAGGCGGGGATTATTCAATCATCACAATTCGCATCATTGGAGCATTGATAATCCTCACCTTGCAAGACCATCAAATTTCCAATACCATTGGCAACGCGTGAACGTCTGGGGTGCCATTTTGGGCGATGAGGTGAATCTTCGTCTAGCTCCTGATCCACTCGGAGTAAGTATCATAAATATTTGGTTCAAAATCCTGCCAAATACTTATCTTCAAACTTCTCTCATGCCTTATCTTCAAATGTTCCCTGTCCTCACAGCTGGCACCTGAATGTCCTTTTTCTTTTAACAAACTTGAAGATTCTATTCCCTGTTTCCCTTCAGTATCCCTCCACCTTTGTTTCAGGGGGATAATTACCGAGATTTTCTGGCTGAAAATCTTCCAGAAATCGTCGGGGATGGACCAGCAGGAAGGCTTGTCTGGTTCCAACAAGATGGCGCACCAGCTCACACATCACGAGCTGCTCGGCGATTTCTGGATGAGGCATTTCCGGAGCGGTGGATTGGCAAGCATGGACCAGTGCCTTGGCCTCCACGGTGAGACAAATGTTATTTATGTATGGGATGAATGAGTACATGACTCCATATTTTCCGGCAGATCTCCTGACCTCAATCCTCTGGATTTTTTCTTGTGGGGTTTCCTAAAAGAGAAGATCTTCGAAGTCCCGGTGGCAGACGAGATGACAATGATTGCGAGAATGCATGGTGCTGCGGGGATGATCACGCCAGAAATCCTATTGAACGTGCGGAGGAATCTGGTGGAGAGGGCGCAAAAATGCATCCAAGTTGGGGGGGGACATTTTGAGCAGTTACTCTGATTTTTAGAATCCTCAAAATCCCTATCTTACTACCTTCTATTTTCCATTCTCTTTATTTTTGTTTTTTTTTTTTATTTTCTTTCTAATTCTATGTAATTCTTATCTGGAATTCCTTACCACATTAACCAACGGAGCATGTGAATTAATACTGCAATTCCGAAGAATATAAAATAAATTTTGATTTTACCGAGCACGTCGCATGTTGTCCCAATTCCTTGGTCATTTCCTGTCCCACTTCATCAGGAAAACCGAAAAAAACTTGACGCCTCGAAAAACCGTCGAAACATCAGGATTTACTTCAATTTTTTTTCTCTAATGAGCATTTTCATTTTTTTCCATTTTTTTGGTCATTCTTAAACGATCAAAAAAATGAAAAAAAGTGAAAAAATTCATTTGAAGAAAAAAAATTGGAGAAGTCCCCATTTTTCTCCCTCAGGACATCTCTCCCCTCTCTCCCGGAGGGGTGAGGGTTTTTTTTTGTGACTCAAAGAGTCTCTGTACCAAGTACAGAGACACTTTGAGTGATAAAAATGCCCCTTTGCCCCCCAGAAGCGACTGGTGCTCCGTTTTTCGAGGCGTCAAGGTCACATGACGCCTCGAAAAACTGTCGAAAAATCAGGATTTCTCCATTTTTTTAATTTAATAAATATTTTCATTTTTTTTCATTTTTTTGATCATTCTTGAACGATCAAAAAGATGGGAAAAAGTGAAAAAATTAATTGAAAAAAAAAAAAATTGGAAAAATCCTGATTTCTTTCCATCTGGGAACCTTTCCCCTCTCTTTTGGAGGTGGAAGGCGTTTTTTTGTGACTCAAAGAGTCTCTGTACCAAGTACAGAGACACTTTGAGTGATAAAAATGCCCGTTTGCCCCCCAGAAGAGACTGGTGCTCCGTTTTTCGAGGCGTCAAGGTCACATGACGCCTCGAAAAACCGTCGAAACATCAGGATTTACTTCAATTTTTTTTCTCTAATGAGCATTTTCATTTTTTTCCATTTTTTTGGTCATTCTTAAACGATCAAAAAAATGAAAAAAAGTGAAAAAATTCATTTGAAGAAAAAAAATTGGAGAAATCCCCATTTTTCTCCATCAGGACATCTCTCCCCTCTCCCCCGGAGGGGGGAGGGTATTTTTCTATGACTCAAAGAGTCTCTGTACGAAGTACAGAGACACTTTGAGTGATCAAAATGCCCCTTTGCCCCCCAGGAGAGACTGGTGCTCCGTTTTTCGAGGCGTCAAGGTCACGTGACGCCTCGAAAAACTCCCGTAAAATCAGGATTTCTCCTTTTTTTTAATTCAATAAATATTTTCATTTTTTTCCATTTTTTTGATCATTCTTAAACGATCAAAACTGGGAAAAAGTGAAAAAATTAATTAAAAAAAAAAAAATTGGGAAAATCCTGATTTTTTTTCATCTCGGAACCTTTCCCCTCTCTTTTGGAGGTGGAAGGGGTTTTTCCGTGGCTCAAAGAGTCTCTGTACCAAGTACAGAGACACTTTGAGTGATGAAAATGCCTCTTTGCCCCCCAGAAGAGACTGGTGCTCCGTTTTTCGAGGCGTCAAGGTCACATGACGCCTCGAAAAACCGTCGAAACATCAGGATTTACTTCAATTTTTTTTCTCTAATGAGCATTTTCATTTTTTTCCATTTTTTTGGATATTCTTAAACGATCAAAAAAATGAAAAAAAGTGAAAAAATTCATTTGAAGAAAAAAAATTGGAGAAATCCCCATTTTTCTCCCTCAGGACATCTCTCCCCTCTCCCCCGGAGGGGGGAGGGTATTTTTCTATGACTCAAAGAGTCTCTGTACCAAGTACAGAGACACTTTGAGTGATCAAAATGCCCCTTTGCCCCCCAGGAGAGACTGGTGCTCCGTTTTTCGAGGCGTCAAGGTCACGTGACGCCTCGAAAAACTCCCGTAAAATCAGGATTTCTCCTTTTTTTTAATTCAATAAATATTTTCATTTTTTTTCATTTTTTTGATCATTCTTGAACGATCAAAAAGATGGGAAAAAGTGAAAAAATTAATTGAAAAAAAAAAAAAATTGGAAAAATCCTGATTTCTTTCCATCTGGGAACCTTTCCCCTCTCTTTTGGAGGTGGAAGGCGTTTTTTTGTGACTCAAAGAGTCTCTGTACCAAGTACAGAGACACTTTGAGTGATAAAAATGCCCCTTTGCCCCCCAGAAGAGACTGGTGCTCCGTTTTTCGAGGCGTCAAGGTCACATGACGCCTCGAAAAACTGTCGAAAAATCAGGATTCACCTCAATTTTTTTCTCTCATGAATATTCTCATTTTTTTCCATTTTTTTGGTCATTCTTAAACGATCAAAAAAATGAAAAAAAGTGAAAAAAGTCATTTGAAGAAAAAAAATTGGAGAAATCCCAATTTTTCTCCCTCAGGACATCTCTCCCCTCTCCCCCGGAGGGGGGAGGGTATTTTTCTATGACTCAAAGAGTCTCTGTATCAAGTACAGAGACACTTTGAGTGATCAAAATGCCCCTTTGCCCCCCAGAAGAGACTGGTGCTCCGTTTTTCGAGGCGTCAAGGTCACATGACGCCTCGAAAAACCGTCGAAACATCAGGATTTACTTCAATTTTTTTTCTCTAATGAGCATTTTCATTTTTTTCCATTTTTTTGGTCATTCTTAAACGATCAAAAAAATGAAAAAAAGTGAAAAAATTCATTTGAAGAAAAAAAATTGGAGAAATCCCCATTTTTCTCCCTCAGGACATCTCTCCCTTCTCCCCCGGAGGGGGGAGGGTATTTTTCTATGACTCAAAGAGTCTCTGTATCAAGTACAGAGACACTTTGAGTGATCAAAATGCCCCTTTGCCCCCCAGGAGAGACTGGTGCTCCGTTTTTCGAGGCGTCAAGGTCACGTGACGCCTCGAAAAACTCCCGTAAAATCAGGATTTCTCCTTTTTTTTAATTCAATAAATATTTTCATTTTTTTCCATTTTTTTGATCATTCTTAAACGATCAAAAAAATGGGAAAAAGTGAAAAAATTAATTAAAAAAAAAAAAAATTGGGAAAATCCTGATTTTTTTTCATCTCGGAACCTTTCCCCTCTCTTTTGGAGGTGGAAGGGGTTTTTCCGTGGCTCAAAGAGTCTCTGTACCAAGTACAGAGACACTTTGAGTGATAAAAATGCCTCTTTGCCCCCCAGAAGAGACTGGTGCTCCGTTTTTCGAGGCGTCAAGGTCACATGACGCCTCGAAAAACTGTCGAAAAATCAGGATTTACCTCAATTTTTTTCTCTCATGAATATTCTCATTTTTTTCCATTTTTTTGGTCATTCTTAAACGATCAAAAAAATGAAAAAAAGTGAAAAAAGTCATTTGAAGAAAAAAAATTGGAGAAATCCCAATTTTTGTCCCTCAGGACATCTCTCCCCTCTCCCCCGGAGGGGGGAGGGTATTTTTCTATGACTCAAAGAGTCTCTGTATCAAGTACAGAGACACTTTGAGTGATCAAAATGCCCCTTTGCCCCCCAGGAGAGACTGGTGCTCCGTTTTTCGAGGCGTCAAGGTCACGTGACGCCTCGAAAAACTCCCGTAAAATCAGGATTTCTCCATTTTTTTAATTCAATAAATATTTTCATTTTTTTCCATTTTTTTGAGCATTCTTGAACGATCAAAAAAATGAAAAAAAGCGAAAAAATTAATTTGAAGAAAAAAAAATGGAGAAATCCTAATTTTTTTATTCTTAGAATATTCCTCTCCTCCCTCCCCTTCCATCTGAATATTCGTATCTTCTCAGCTGACAGTCGACAGCTGACGATCGCCGATCCCTTCCACGTTACTGAGAGCGGGAGACTCGGTGGTTGTGGAGGGGATCGGTTACCGCGGAGTGGGGACGCACCAACACATCCGTGAATTTCTTACGGATGGGCGGCCGTCTATCGGTGGGCTCTCATTGGCCCACCTTTCCACCCTCATATCTCCGCAGGGGTTCATCGGAGAGAAAAGTGGAAGAGGACTTTTCTGCTCCAAATGAACCCCTTTACCCAGGATTCCCGGGAGTACCTGTACTTCCGGTACACCCTGTATATCTCAACGGAGCAGTATGTTAAATATTGAGGGTTGACTAACAGTATTTGTACTGTGAGTGGATTGGGAACTGACTAAAGTTTCCGAGTCGAGGGGTATATATACAGAAAATTGATAGGGCTGCCGAGGTTCAGGTTTGATGGGAGGAGGTTTCTGTGATTGGTTTAAAATAGGTAAGAAGGGAGAATTCTTCCAGGATTGGTAGAAGTTGGGTTTTTCCGCAGGCAGTGGTGGGAATATTTGGGGTTTTCCCCGTAAGCATTGGTGTGAAGGTTTGGGTCCCTGTAAAGAGAGAATTGAATGAGACCGGTTGCAAGGGATTAGTGAGGGGAGGTCAAGCAGTTTTAGGGATTAAAAGCAATAATCGTAAACACGGCGGGGCTTCCATAGTTCTTCAAGTAATAAACTTTTTCAAACACTATTTTCTATATATTCGAATAATGCAGAAAAATCTGAAGATAAAAATATTATTATTCTTAGGAAAAGGAGAGAATTGAATTGTTTTATTGGCCTTGCAGCTGTGTACGATTCGGGGTGAAATTGTAGGGAAAGATATAAATGTTTGAAAAGAATATTTGGTTATAAAACATCCCTAACGGAAAGTAAGGAGTTTTAGAAGTTTATGAATCGAAATTATTGGTAAATGTTAATTGTAAGGCTTAGGTTATTTTATGATTGGAAAAACTTAGAAATTCTTGTAATTTTTATGATGGAGTGTAATGATGGGGGCCCGTTGGGGAAAAATTGGCGAAAAGCCCCTGCTTTTCAATTCAATGAGTGAAAAATGGGGTGGTGAAATTCACAGTGATTATTTAGTTAATAGTAGGGATGAAACAGAATGGGATGGATGGGTCGTTTGATAGGAGAAGAGTTCTCTATTATCATGCAATGTTTCGTCTTTGTATATTTACCTAAGTCTGAAGAGTTTTTGGAGAAACTCGTTTGGAATGAGAGAAATTGGTTGACTAGTTTCCGTTCCTCAGTATTTAAGAAGCCACAGGAGTCTTCATATGATTTCGTCAAGTAATCAGGAATAGAATTAGAAGGGACGATATTTTTTGAAGGTAGTTGAGATAGAATTGTTTGTTTCATTGCAATAGTCTCATTTTGTTGATTTATATCGAAATTATGGTGTATTATCGATTGAAAATCGTTCAATAATCCGGTTTTATGAAGAAAATCTAATCCGAGGATACATTCGTCTACAATTTTTGCGAAAACTACGTCTAATTTTATTGAAATGTCACCAACGGTGATATTCACTTTTTTTGTTGCAATAAAAGGAAAATTTTCTCCTGAAACAGTTGAAATTGATGTCAAATTAATGAGTTTGACGACATCTTTCAATTCATCTAAATTGTTTTGAAAAAGATTAGGGTTTATGATTCTAATGTCTGCAGTGGTGTCGACAACCATTGAGCAAGAGTTACCGTCGACTTTTCCTTTATGACGACAATCGACAAGTCATCGTTTTTTTTCGATTATCTCGGTAAATAAGCGAGATAGAGCGAAATGGACGTCAACAAGGGATCAGTAAAAATGACAATGTCTGCTCTATCGAATTCTCAGAACCATTCGCGATACTGTTGTGGAAATTTGCAGGCTACTTCCTGACGACATAGGCAGTGTCACTGTGAAATTCCATCAGAAAATACGCCACAGACAAAAAGTTATGAAGATTTAAGAATCGAAATTTTCATTATGGCTGATTTCCTTCGAATATTCCTTCATCCTCATTTTTCACCCATTTCCCGAGGTAATACGAGGTTTTCCTTGAAATTTCGCGAAGAGATGACAGAAAACGAGATGATGGGGAATCCCGAAAGGCCAAAAGCCGCAACGATTCAGGATATCCAGTATCGGCGGAATTTTTTCAGTTTTTCTCGATTATCTCGGTAAATAAGCGAGATAGAGCGAAATGGACGGTAATATGGAATCAGGGAGGGGTTTGCACGATTTTTCGCGATTATCCCGGTAAATAAGCGAGGTAGAGCGAAATGGACGTCAATATGGGATCAGTAAAAATGACAATGTCTGCTCTATCGAATTCTCAGAACCATTCGCGATACTGTTGAGGAATTCTGCAGGCTACTTCCTGAAGACATAGGCAGTGTCAGTGTAAAATTTCATCAGAAAATACGCCACAGAAAAAAAGTTATGAAGATTTGAAAATCGGGATTTTCATGGTGGCCGATTTCCTTCGAATATTCCTTTATCCTCCTTTTTCACCCATTTCCCAAGGGAATACGAGGTTTTCCTTGAAATTTCGCAAAGAGATGATAGAAGACAAGATGATGAGGGATCCTGACGGGCCAAAAGCCGCAACGATTTGGGATATCCAGTATCGGCGGAATATTTTCAGTTTTTCTCGATTATCTCGGTAAATAAGCGAGATAGAGCGAAATGGACGTTAATATGGAATCAGGGAGGAGTTTTTACAGTTTTTCGTGATTATCTCGGTAAATGAGCGAGATAGAGCGAAATGGACGGTAATATGGAATCAGAGAGGAGTATGCACGGGTTTTCACGATTATCTCGGTAAATAAGCGAGATAGACCGAAATGGACCTCCTTGGATTTTTAATGCTAAAATTAATGTTTTGTCATCAACTGAGATTTGAGAATTTTCAGTAATTCTAGCGATTGGTCGAGTCAATTTGTCCCCCAACGAATTGACTCGATTTAGTTTTCCGTATTTCCGGAGGTATTGTTTGAATTTAGATTTCCATTATTGTTAATATTTTCCGAAACATGATTTTGTTGAAAATTACGTCTTCTATTCTCAAAATTCCGATCAGGTTTTAATTGTTGTGAAGAATTGAAATTTCTCTCGTTATTCTGTTGATTGTTTTGTTGATTACTCGTTTGAGTATTGTTTCCTACAGAGGAACATTTATCTCCATAATGACCGATTTTTTCACATGCAAAACACGTAACTTGGTTTCGATTATTCGATAAAACTTGTTGATTATTAAGGTCCAATGGTGGATTCTGGCTGTTAGTTTGAGAACGATGAGATGAGCTCTCATTAGGAACGCGTTTGACATTAATAGTTGCGAAATTGATCTGAGTTCTGTGGCTCTTTGAACAGCTTTTTGTAACGAATTAAAACGCTCTGAACGGAGAGTAAATTCGATTTTAGGATCATTGATGCCACTGATGAATGAAAGGCGCGCGATACCATCTCCATTTTCTTCCGGCATGTCGGGATGAGCAAGGCGAACAAGCTGTTCAATTTCTTCGGCAAAATCCTAGAAACTCTCTTCTTTATTCTGTTTTTGAACTTGTAATTCATTGAAATACATTTGCGGAAGGTGTCTTTTATCGAAACGGTGATTTAAGGGTTCACAAATTTTTTTGTAATTTTTTTTGTCATCATCTGTGATTTACTCCAATATTAATTGAGCTTTTCTGCGTAGTCGAGTTAAAAGTTGAGATGGTTTCATCACTTCCAACCAACCGTTATTTTCTGCGGCAATTTGAAAGTGTGTTTGGTATCGCGACCACGATTCTGTACCGTCATAAGTGTCTGGTTTGATGAAATTTTTTTTTGCAAAAGCTTGTGTTAAATTGGGGTTAGGAGAAGCGGGATTGTTTGGGATGATATTTGTAGAATGATGATTAAGTAAGTTATCTGGCATCCTCGGTGAATTATTCAGGTTAGCACGGCGATGAACTGGTTCGTCCTCACGCTGAACTTCAACTGGAATATTGTGATGGGTAGTGGATCTTTCTGCTCTGACAAGGCGACGGAGTTCCTCCCTCGCCGTTCGGCGGTGTTTCTCCAGATCATGACGGATGGATTTGCGGATGATCGTAATAATCTCTGCTTGAAGTGACCCTTGTTGTTGTCGAAATTCTTCACGTAAATTGTTTCGTACCTCTTCGATATGGTTGGAAAATTCTCGCCGCAGTGGATTGTCGTTCAAGTCTTGTGGATTTTCATTAGCATTTTTTTTAAATTCAATTTAATCAATTCAATTTATTCAATTCGATTTTATTTCATTTTAGTTAGATTACTTTCAATTTATTTTCTTTTATTTATTCATTTATTTTTTATTTTTCTTTCATTTCTTCATTTTATTTTAATTCACGTCATTTTAATTTCACTTCTGGACAGTTTTTTGTTTTTCTTTTATTCGATTCGATCTTACACACATACACGTTGATAATCCTTCCACACGTTTTAGGTACGTTTCGGACCACTTCTGACACCAATGTTGATCTTCATTAAATAATAATGACTTCCAATCAATTGAATGGGCGATTTAGTGACACAAGAGAACTTTTGGATGTTTACAGGTCGATGCTTTTCTCTCAAGTTCCGTTTCTCAAATAATAATAAGAGGAGCTCATTGCTACGGCACATCTTCTATCTTCTTTTGATCAATTTTAATATTGGAGAGGGAATACGCTACAGTATAGAATTTTTTTTTGCTAACGTTTTGTGAGTAGTTTCATTAGTTGCCAAGAAAAAGAAAAATTCTACACATTAATTGCTGTTCGTAATTCCTATTGAATGTTAGCTCATGATAAAGGATGGACTTGAGCGAGAACGGATGGAAAAAAGAATGTAATGTATGATTTTTGGTTCCAGTTGCTGATATATGTGGATACACAATAAAGACAATGTATACTGTGACGTAATTCCTGAGCCTAACGGTAAGCTCAGCAATTAAGCACGCTTGAAAAGCACCCAATAGCCAAAACAAAATTCAAAACAAAAACAAACTCAAAATGGGCGCCAGGATGTATCTCAACATCCGATCAATCTTAAATTGATCTAAACAACAACAACAAAATCAAAAATTCAAATAATTAACCACAAACTCGAATACTCCCTTATTCAGCACGAACTAGTTCAGTCTCCCCCTCAGGGTCGCTGTTGTGGGTTTGAATAAGGAGTGTAAATAATTCCAAACAAAAACAATTTAGGGGACAAAATAAAAATTTTATATAAAAAAAATTAATTATAAATTATTAAACCCCTGCGTTACATCGGCGAGTGCGCAGCACAATAAAATAAAAAAAAATTATAAATTTCAAACAAATAAAACAATTCAAAATAAATAAACAATTAATTACAAACAAATTCTTTGAAACCAAATTTAAAATAAAGTTAATCAAATAAAAGAATTTAATTAATTAACAAATTGATTAATTCATTAATTAATCGTCAGCACATAATAAAGTTATCAAATAAAAGAAATATTCAAAGAATAACATTCAAATTCAAATTCATAAGAAATTAATGTTGCTGCCACCTACAGTCATCTTTCGCAACGAAACGAAAGTAACTATTGTTCCTTAGCGCTAAGTTACTAGAAATTCCCTAGCGATATTCCCTAGGTGTCAAGGCCGACTCAACTATACTCAATGCATGAAATTAATTGAATTAATTTCATAAAAATGAAAAAAATAATTCATCAAACAAAATTTCTCAAAATATTGAATAATAAAAAAAAATTAAAACAGAATTCAATATATTTCACAAAGTCGCGAGACTAAAATTCCAAACTAAATTCCAATTAATTATCTTTGGCCATGACGCCAAAATATATCCGTTAATTGAATTTTTTCATTTCGCGACATTTTATCCAAACAAAAAAAAAAAAAAAATATTTTTCCAAAAAAAAATATTTTTTTCCGAGAAACGAGCACGAGAGTTCCAAAAATTATTTTTAACAAAATTAATGTTTCCAATAAAAAAATTATCAAATTAATTCGCCAATAAATGGTATTCGATTTCGTGGCGTCTTTTTATATAAAAAATACAATTTTCACGACCACGAAATCAATTACCGTACAAAATTTAATTAAACAAAAATTTGCTCACCAGATTATGCGAAATTGATTTCAACGTGAACAATATTTTTTTTTTTATTCAATTTAATTAAACGACAATTAATACAATTAATTCCAATGAATTAATTGTCCAAACGTGAAAATGGCGACTATGCAAAATTGTGCAGAGAGACACTACACAACATGTGTCTACTCTACGGCACACCAAACGAGAATCCTGCCGACAGCAAACGCTGTACTCGGCTAAGGCGTCTTTTCCGGGAAGGACTCTTCTCATTGGTCAATCCCAGACTACGTCAGTTAACACAGCTTAACCTGACGACAATAATTTCTTCTGTTCAATGACAATAAATTCCAACGAAGACAATTGAGAAACTCCAAGTCGATGACATTAGAGTTGGGACAATTTTTTCAAGTCCAAGGATGCAACCAAAGTTCATCTAAACGTCTCAATTAATTCTTCCGATGAATCTTGTCATTGGCGCCAAAACTTTCATCCAATTAATCAACTCTTTCGGTAATGTCGATTCCCTTCATCATCGTCCATCTGGTGTCTCCCTCTTCCAGTCGTGAGACATCAACTCAATTGACGACAATCCAATGAGCGTTAACATACAAAATTAACCAATCGGCATTAGTTTTACAGAATTTATACAAAAATTGAACTCTCGTGATTCGTTTGTTTTGATTCTCCCTTGGTGGTGCCAAAACTATTCAGAATTTAAAATTAATTACGCGCCCAGACGACAAAAAGTAACGTAATCCAAATATTACGTTACAACTTACTCCCCCCAGACTGGAAGCCGTAATTAATTTTTGTACAGTTCAATTCAGAAATTATTTCGAACGATACAAAATTATACCACCAACGAAATCACAAACCATTGATCGACGAGATTTCATTAATCACATGTCACAAAAACAAAATCAAACATAATCAATCAATAACAAGTGAATCTCATAATCAACTTGTAATTAACCATTTCTTGTCATTTTCTCGATCCTCATATGACCGAAATCATCATAATCTCGAAATCCTAGAGATACTCAACAAAACTAGAACAAAATCATCTCAACATCATAATAATTCAACCTATTATCTCAATGAATTATTCTATCATAGAACTGTCATTCACCTGGTTGCGAAACCATCATTACATCATCAGAATTATGACTTATTGATCACAAAACCAGATGCCAACTTGATCAGCCGCGAAACCATTATCAGATCAGTTCTCATGACCAGATGACAAACTAAATCAATCTGAAACCATTTTCAGCTCAGTCCAAAACGACCATAGAGTAAATTAGACAAATATGATCAAAAACATTCAAATTCAAACCAAAATTATCTGCGTGACTGGACAACGTCACCAGACAATAAACTAACGAAATATCTCCAAGATTCGTCAAAATCAACAACAATATAAAATTTTAATTTTTCTCGAAAATCAATCAAAATGAAGCTAGTTGACAACGATACTTAGATACGTTGGATCCCCCAACTACTTCACTATCGAAAGATTGATCCATCATGACAAAACGTCAGACAAGAAAGAAAAAAAAAAAAAAAAAAACAAAAACAAAAAAAATATAACAAAATTCAATCAAATGAATCTGGTTGACAACGATACTAAGAACGTTGGATCCCTCAACCATTCCATAACTGGAACTGATTCATTCTCCTCAACATCACACTATCGAGTAGATGAATTTCCTGCGTCTCGCCATGTCTTCAGAATCCAGAAAATAATTTCTAATTCCTCAATTGAGACAAACGTCTCTGCACAAATACGAAACGTATTCAACTCATCAAACGAATTGTCCAAACGATAAAATTGAACCCGGTTGACAACGCTACTCGTGAACGTTGGATCCCCCAACCGCTTCATTACTGAAGAACGATTCAACTTCATCAACAATGAATTCAAACACAAAAATTCATAATACTGAATGAATGAATCTTTCAACATCTCGCAATTTCTCCGGTATCCAGAACGTAACTTCTAACACCGAAATTATGACAAACGTCAAAAAAAAATTACGAAATGCTTCAAACCCATCACTCTCAGCATCACGATACACAAAAATTTCTGATCTGTTATCCATCAAAACTGTATCTGGATTTCCAATTTCAGAACGAAACTAAAGAATCAAACATCTCTTAGATCGAGACGAAATAAAAGATCCAGACCACAACGAAATTTCCAATGAAAACCGGAACTAAAAAAAAATCAAACATCTCTTAGCCCAAAATATAATAACAGATCTGAAACAACTGTACCAGCTAACACAAGACTGATACGTAACTGACATTGAAAGTGTCAACGATTTAACGCGTTACCATCGCTTTATGACCACTATCAAATTGTCTTTTCTTCTTTGATCATTATTCAACTTTTGAGCACGACGGAATTATCTCGAGAACTTTCCTTATATTGTCGTCTCAACATACTCAGTTGAATTTCAACAATGATCACAAATCCAATTTCCTCCTGCAACACGTGCGTCAGGACGGAAACCCTTTTTGTTTCCATTCTCAGCATACTCTGAGCCGAGCAACGAAAACAAGGAGTTGTTCCCTGCGACATTCACTAGGCCAGTCTGAAACGTCCACGAAACAACCAACAATCCAAATCATAATTTCCTCCTGCAACACGTGCGTCAGGACGGAAAACATTTTTGTTTTCATTCTCAGCAATCCCAAACCGAGCAAAGAAAACAAGGAGTTGTTCCTCGCGACATTTACTAGACTCATTCGAAATGTCCACAAAACAACACCAAACCTGAGTCAAGATACACTGGTGCACTCAGTCTCAACTCAATCAAAATGATCTCACTTCACTACTAACAGAGTGAATCTCCGTAAGATCATTGATTCATTTCGTCTCAGTTTCAAAATCAACGTAAACCTTAGATATTAGTTCAACAATACAGAAACCAATGAAAACCTGTCAATCTGATCAGGATCAACAAAATTAACACTGTCTCAACAACAAACTTCAACACAAGTGTGAATTGATCAGACCCACGACCTATATCTCAATTCGCTGTAACGTTAGATACAATATTCACGCGATCACTGCAGAACGAAACGAAACCAAATTTGAGAGAATTTCATAAGTCAGGTTCGACTCAATTGAATCAAATTCAACGAAACTATTACGAAATTGTCCGCGAATTCGAATATCTCTCAACACAAACCAAAATATTATTCACTGACTAAACACAATAGCCATTAAACTGTGAATAATCACTCTTCTTACTTTCGTAATTGATCAAACGAGCTCAATTCTCCGACTCGTAACGCGACTCTGATTTCAACCATTCTGTATTTTCCAAAAACGTTAATACACTTGGAGTAAATCATCGCCTAAACCAATTACTAGAGGAATATTAACTGTTCACTAAACTCTTGAACTAATTCCTCAAACCAAACGAAAGTAGAAGAAAAATCACAACAAAACATATTCTCGTTTCATAAATTCATAGATGCGATATCTCATTCTGCTTCTCCATACAATAACATCAGGTGAATGTCTCGATATAATACTTGAAAATTTTTCCGTCAAAATTTAAAATCAAATCATCGATCACCTAATGTCCTCAAAAAGACCATCGTGTACCACACGACAACCAATAAATTTCACAATCGAAACTTCAACAAAATCCCAAGATAACAAACAAAACATAATGATATTCCCACTATATTCTTCAGAAATCATTAATTCATCAAACTGAAGCAGAATTATCGACATCTCTGAATAATCACAAAAGATTCCTCGTTCCCGCCATTTCCTTTGAACTAAGATACCTGAAATCGTTGATTATGAGAATCACTCGATTAATCTTAATTCAATAAATCAAACACAAAACACAAAATGATAATTTGGAAACTCTCGTTATCTCAATTTCTCTACATTATCAAAACTCTTGTAATCATTATCGAAACGTGTGCAACACGACAGAATTGTAGTCAGACGTTACCAAAAATTTAAAATTAACTCAATAATCTTTATCAATTTATCCTGAACGTCATCCACAAATAACTACCAATCGTTTTGCATCACGATAACTGATTACCAAACGTTCAAATACGATACCGAACAATTTCGAGTCATTACCAAACAATAACCAATAAATTCAAATAATTTAACTCAAATTATATCGCGATTAACATGGACCGATATGCCATTAAATCATTACTGTACCGTTATTCGAATCGTTCTAACAAACAACAAAAAAAAATTAACTCTTACTGTTGATTTCTGATAGCCCAAAAAAAAATAATTAAAAAAAAAATTTTTCTCCCGTTACTTTTTGAGGCCCCAAACAAAAGAAAATTCTAAAAAAATATTTCTTTTTCTCTGTTACTTTTCCAGGCCCCACAAAAAAAAAATTGAAAATTCTAAAAATAAACAATTTTTGTTTCCCGTTACTTTTCAACTGCCCCACGTTAAAGTCGAAAATACTAAAAAAAAATTTCTTTTCCTCCGTTACTTCTCAACAGCCCCACGTTGGGCGCCAAAAGCTGTGACGTAATTCCTGAGCCTAACGGTAAGCTCAGCAATTAAGCACGCTTGAAAAGCACCCAATAGCCAAAACAAAATTCAAAACAAAAACAAACTCAAAATGGGAGCCAGGATGTATCTCAACATCCGATCAATCTTAAATTGATCTAAACAACAACAACAAAATCAAAAATTCAAATAATTAACCACAAACTCGAATACTCCCTTATTCAGCACGAACTAGTTCAGTCTCCCCCTCAGGGTCGCTGTTGTGGGTTTGAATAAGGAGTGTAAATAATTCCAAACAAAAACAATTTAGGGGACAAAATAAAAATTTTATATAAAAAAAATTAATTATAAATTATTAAACCCCTGCGTTACATCGGCGAGTGCGCAGCACAATAAAATAAAAAAAAATTATAAATTTCAAACAAATAAAACAATTCAAAATAAATAAACAATTAATTACAAACAAATTCTTTGAAACCAAATTTAAAATAAAGTTAATCAAATAAAAGAATTTAATTAATTAACAAATTGATTAATTCATTAATTAATCGTCAGCACATAATAAAGTTATCAAATAAAAGAAATATTCAAAGAATAACATTCAAATTCAAATTCATAAGAAATTAATGTTGCTGCCACCTACAGTCATCTTTCGCAACGAAACGAAAGTAACTATTGTTCCCTAGCGCTAAGTTACTAGAAATTCCCTAGCGATATTCCCTAGGTGTCAAGGCCGACTCAACTATACTCAATGCATGAAATTAATTGAATTAATTTCATAAAAATGAAAAAAATAATTCATCAAACAAAATTTCTCAAAATATTGAATAATAAAAAAAAATTAAAACAGAATTCAATATATTTCACAAAGTCGCGAGACTAAGATTCCAAACTAAATTCCAATTAATTATCTTTGGCCATGACGCCAAAATATATCCGTTAATTGAATTTTTTCATTTCGCGACATTTTATGCAAACAAAAAAAAAAAAAATATTTTTCCAAAAAAAAATATTTTTTTCCGAGAAACGAGCACGAGAGTTCCAAAAATTATTTTTAACAAAATTAATGTTTCCAATAAAAAAATTATCAAATTAATTCGCCAATAAATGGTATTCGATTTCGTGGCGTCTTTTTATATGGCGTCATTACGCTAACAGAAAAAAAAATACAATTTTCACGACCACGAAATCAATTACCGTACAAAATTTAATTAAACAAAAATTTGCTCACCAGATTATGCGAAATTGATTTCAACGTGAACAATATTTTTTTTTTTATTCAATTTAATTAAACGACAATTAATACAATTAATTCCAATGAATTAATTGTCCAAACGTGAAAATGGCGACTATGCAAAATTGTGCAGAGAGACACTACACAACATGTGTCTACTCTACGGCACACCAAACGAGAATCCTGCCGACAGCAAACGCTGTACTCGGCTAAGGCGTCTTTTCCGGGAAGGACTCTCCTCATTGGTCAATCCCAGACTACGTCAGTTAACACAGCTTAACCTGACGACAATAATTTCTTCTGTTCAATGACAATAAATTCCAACGAAGACAATTGAGAAACTCCAAGTCGATGACATTAGAGTTGGGACAATTTTATCAAGTCCAAGGATGCAACCAAAGTTCATCTAAACGTCTCAATTAATTCTTCCGATGAATCTTGTCATTGGCGCCAAAACTTTCATCCAATTAATCAACTCTTTCGGTAATGTCGATTCCCTTCATCATCGTCCATCTGGTGTCTCCCTCTTCCAGTCGTGAGACATCAACTCAATTGACGACAATCCAATGAGCGTTAACATACAAAATTAACCAATCGGCATTAGTTTTACAGAATTTATACAAAAATTGAACTCTCGTGATTCGTTTGTTTTGATTCTCCCTTGGTGGTGCCAAAACTATTCAGAATTTAAAATTAATTACGCGCCCAGACGACAAAAAGTAACGTAATCCAAATATTACGTTACAATACATATCATTCGTTCACAAGAGGAGGGACTGGAAGAATGGAGAAGAACCAAAAAAGAAGAAAAGAAAGAAAGAGGAAACTATTTCATGATAAGCTTTCTAATGTAAGGGAAAAATCAGTTAAATTGGCTACATTGCTAGGGAGTTGTTAAATAGAGAAAATTTGATGGATGAATTCGGGACTTAGTTCAATGTGGAAGCATGAAGGAACTTTTTGAAATATAGCACATGTGTAATTATGTGTATATTTCCGAAGTTTTCTCATTCTTCTACATTGAACTAAGTGTTATGTTATTGATGCGTTTTCTACATTCAAAAATCTCTGAAAATCTTTATTTTTTCTCTGATTTTTTTTCATCGTTTCATTACAACTAATGTTACTATGAATTTACTTTTGAATCAAGAAAATTGAATTAATGAATTGAAACGTTTAGGTTAATGAAGAATGGTAACAAATTTACATAGAATACTTCTATATAGGATCCTTCAGCAGTTTTCATGAACCTATGCGTTAAATTCAGTAATTTAATTTTTTTGATTAAAAAATTCTTTGAGAAATTTCATTCAATTTTTCACTGCTTTTATATTAGTACTCATAATGAGCTGATAATGATGTAAAAAAAGGAATCTTTTAATTTTTCAAGGATTCATAGAGAGAAATTTAATAGAGACAATTGACCAATAAATTCAATATATAGATTAATGAGAGATGATTAGTAAAATTCTCGAATCCTGTATGAGCATAATTATGATTATCCAATATTTCAGAATTTTCCTGAATATTCCTCATTAAATCTATACATTCAATTCATTAATCAATTGTCTCTATTACATTTTTTTCATGAATTCCTGATATGTTCACTGAACTTTTCACTATTTTGCAACGAGGTTGCTCGTTACGGCTATCGCATCAGCTTATGCCACCTTCGGATGGAGCTATTCAAGTATAGAAGTAGATAGGGGTAGGCCTGGAGCGTAGTGCGCATTTTTCCCGCAGCGGGAAATTGGGGGCGCCACCGTCGCGCTGGAAAAGCGCGTGACGTGGTGTGTCACGTGGCATGGGTCCGTGGAGTGCTGGGGCCTTGCCGAGGGGAGGGGGATCTCGCGGTGATGAGAAATATGACTCATCATAAATTCGATGAGTATTAGGAGACTAGGAAAATAGCTATCGTCGCTGCTGGGAAAGCGCGGGCCTTCTCGCGGTGGGCCATGTGGGGGTAGTGGGGTTTTCCCGAGGGAGGGGGAACTCGCGGATGATGAGGCAATGTGTATCCTGAAATGTATCAGGAGAAAGTGGAAATTGGAAATTAATTTAAAGGAAATTTGCGGTGGTCTTCACGGAAATGTTGACCTTTTGCGGTAAAAGTATTAGGAGAGTAGAAAAATATAGTAGGTATGCGGGAAAAAAAATATATATTTGGGGATTTTAGAGGGCTAACAGTATTAGGAGAGTAGGAAAAAAAGTAGTTATGCGAGGAAAAAATAAAAAAGAAGATATTTGAGAATTTATAAAATAAAAATATCTTATAAGAAGAAAGTGCGTGAAACATGTGGTCTCCACTGCACGGGCAAGGAAAATTGAAAAGAAATGGAAATTCAGAAGCTCATTAAAATGCGCTTCTTTAGTTCCCAAACTTACCGTGTTTACCCTTTAAAAATTCGAAAAGAGTTAGAAAAATGAGTATGGCTGATATGGAAATTACTCCTCTTAATGAAAAGAGTATTTTCTTCCATCAACCACTCATAAAAAATCCATCATCGTGGAAACATCGTCTCCAGAGAGCAAAAAAAAATGGATCTCTACGAGGACTTCAAATTTGGTAAGTAGAGAAATAATTTGTAAAAATTACATATTTTGAAAAGTTTTTATGTTTTCCTTTAGTTTTTAATTTTCAAAAATATTTTAATAAATTATTTTATTTTTTTAGATGAGGAAGAAGTGGCTGAGATTGAAACACGTGGCAGTAAGCCTGTGGCTAGTGTCAAGCCGCGACAGAAAAGTATCCGCGAAGGTAAGTAGAATCATAAAATATTTTTAACATATAAATATTATGAATTACTTTGTGACGTGGTATTTTTCCCACGCCACCTGTAGGCTAGATAAATCAGCAGATCCGTGAGTAGAGAGAGAGAATTTCGCGCGAATAATTGACGTAATTAAGTTAGTGTAGAAACCTCCCGGTCACGAGGTTAAACTGACTCACGGTTATCTTAGAAAACCTCCCGGTCAAGAGGAGAAACTGACTATGGGTAACTTGAACAAATTGAGTATAAAAACCTCCAAGTCAAGAGGGAAAACTGACTTACGGTTCTCTCAAACGAGGATTATAACGATCTCTTAAGAATACAGTTAAATACAGCCCCGAAAATACGTCCATTCCCGCGATAGAAGAGCAATAGTACCGCCACTTCATTTTTTTATAGATTTTCCGCAGGGCAGTACCTTTGGCTATCTTGTGGGGGAAGATAGGGCCCGGAAGCACCATGGTTAATTGACCAAAATAACGTGTTTCCTAGGAGCTTCCGGACCACCCTCTTGGCCGTCCTCAGGGGTGAGTGCAGAGGACGATTTGAAAGGAGTCGCGCTCCAGGTGTGTGGGAATGATCAGGCCCTCGGATGGAAGGTCTGGAGGCAGGGAATAACCCATCCTGCCAAAGGAATTGCCAAAACTGGGTTTACGTTTTTGTGAGAATCAAAAATTTGATGGTAAATATAGTAACTCGCAATAGCTCAGCGGTAGAGCACCTGACATGTAATCAGAGGGTCGTGGGTTCAAATCCTACTTGCGCATTACATATTTTTTCCGGAATTTGATTCTATTAAAAATTTATTAATAAAAATTAATTTATTAGTAAATTTATTTGTTTAATGGCTTTCATTGGATAGTTCGCCGAGGTGAGTCTGCTCATTCCCCAGGAGACGTGCCCCTCTGATGGCGGCTATTCCCCATAAGAAAGGGAAAACCATCTCCCCAAACAGGCTCAAAAATAATAAGCCAAAAAGTATCTCCCAAAACCTATTTTTCCCAACAATTTCCCCACATAATAATAAATTTTTATACTCCTGTAAAGCCACCATAGTTTCCGAGAAAACCCTCAAAACCACCCCCTATTAGTCCTCTACCGATTACACAATTATCCCGTTAAAATTCCCCTATTTTAGTAAAAGAAATAGTAAAGGATGAAAATGGGAGAATTCAAGAGTATTTGAATTCTCCCACTCGATCAAATGCGCATGAGTGCGGCATTAATACCTCCGAGGGGCGCGAGGGCGCAGCACAACGCAGCTGACCCCACCGCTCCACTCAACGCAACTCACTCCCCTCTCCTCGAAGAGTCAGTTCGAGTAGAGTGGCGAGACAGTGAACAGCTCTCGTGATACGCTGCAATTATTTTCGTGTTTCGCGAGGAAAAAGTCTCCCCAAAACCCCAAATATTTCCCCAACAAGTGCCTAGATCCCGTGGGAATAATGGTGAGTCCTTTACATTAATTTATTTTAGCGAAGTGTGAGTAATTACGACATTTTTAACCGCCGCAAATAAAAATTTACGATGAGACGCTACACGTGGTTGTAGCGTCCCTTTTATCTCCACCGTTTTCTCTATTTTCTCGTGGCCGGTTATCTCAAAAATTAATGAGGCCACTGAGAAAAATAATTAAAGAAATTTCGCGAATACCTTTTTCGTAATTTTCGCGATTTTCAGGAATTTTTAGGACTTTTCCAAGGACAACGAAAATGCGAGGAGAAATGACGCCACGCACTTCGTGGCACCTCGAATTTTATTAAAGTTTTCCCCGGCTCTCTTTATCTCTCCTGGCCGGTTTTCTTCAATTAATTAAAGGCCAGTGAGGAGATAATGGGGAAAACTGTAACGAGCCCCACGGGATCTCGTTCTTCGGCAGAGCACAGGTAAGTGCAATAACCATCGCGCACAACCCCTAGGCAAATTAATAAAATCAACCCGTTCCTCCCCGTAACGCAACGCCCCCAAAACCCCGTGACGAACCCCGAAACGCGACCGGTTAAAGCGGAAGCGAGGCTAGGGATGGGGAAATCGCGCGAAAAGCCCATAAAAAGGGTGCTCCCAATAAGGGGATTTTTGTAGAAATTAAAGGAAAATTAGTCGAGGGAAATTCGGTTAATTTTGTAATTTTGGAGTAAGGATTGGGAGGCAACAGCGGGCAAGACCCGTGTCTCGATGTACACCAATCACATTCTTTTGGGCATTAAAGTCCCGGTTATATTTAGGAGGCATCGGCGGACAAGATCCGTGCCTCAGGTATTTATTTAAATAATTTTGTTGTTGTGGAATAATTTAGGGGGCATCAGCGGCCGAGATCCGTGCCCCAATGATTAATAAAAATAGTAGTAATAAGATCCCGGAGAAGCGCGCCCAAAAATAGCCCGGTCGCGACAATTTTATTGGATTAATAAAAGTTCAGCCCAAAATCCCCGTTTAAATTCAAAAGAAAACCGCGCGAAAAAGTCCCGTCGCGAAAAGATACGTCATGCGCCCTAGCGGTGAAAAGGGGCATGAACCGTTCAAGTCGAAGGACACGGAGAACGGAAGTCAGTCGAGTGTACCCCTACCGTGAGTGCAACACGTGGTTCACCCGGTACATTTTTTCGCGTGTGGTTTTTTTTTCCCTGGGGGAAAAATAAAAGGAAACAAGAGAAGAAGCAAAAGAAAAAAAAAAAAAGGACAAAACGAGAGGAGTCGTGTGGAGTGTGTTTTGTGGAGGAAAGAAGGAAGTCAAAGAGGAGAGGACAAGGAGATGGAAGAGGAAAAGGAAGAGACGCCACAGGATTTGGTGAGCCCACAGTTTTTCTCCCGTTTCTAACTCCCGTAAAATCATTCCCACTAACCTCTTGTAATTTGTTCCTTCCCCGTTACGCAATTAATAACTCGCCGTGTTAATTTATTCCAAAAAAAAGGACCCGTTACACGTCGTTTTACTATTTTTGCCCGTTTTTCCCGTAACGAAAATGCCCCAAAACCCACGCGTTGCATCAGCCGTAACCCCCCTATACCTCTCTGACTCGCACTCATGGTGTGGGGGTAGGCAAAGTGGTTTCTTACCCGTAACTCCCGTAATTCCCGCGGGAAAAATCGGAAACCAACCCCCTTCGATGGGGTTGATCCCCACGAACCCAACGAGCCCCAATTTGTCCCTCCCGTCACGTTTTTTTGAATTTTTAATTGGAAAAAAATCAAAAGGAAGAATTGGAGCATTTATGGCCAAAATCTCGTGGCGATACATTCCATTCTCCCCCCTTTCCCCCCGATATCACCTCACCCGTATACCTCGGACGAGTTCCGCGAATTTGTGCCTTTGGATGGTTATTGTACTACCTCGTTTCAATAATCATAACTAAAATAATTTAATTTCCAACCGCCTAATAATAACTAAAATAAGTTCCTTTCGAGTCACAAATAATAATAACTAAAATCGTTTTATTTTGAGAATCAAAATAATAATAACTAAAATAATTTATTTCAGCACCAGTAATAATAATAACTATAATACAATTAATTAAAGGACCTTTTTTGATATTCCCGAGAATTCATGATTTCTTTTTTGATTTCTTTTGATGGAATAATATTTTTATGAGTCTCACGCGTTTTGAGACGTTTAAGGGAAACTTTGGGAATAATAATAGGGGAGTTCACCGAATGTAATTTGTTTGAATTTTACTGGCAATATACTCAAATTTTACCCGATTTCCGTATGTTTCGAGTATTTTCTTTTATTCCCCCTGTCCCAATTTCTCAACTTTTCAGGTTCTGTCGTATTTTCCGGAAAGGTGGTTTTCTTGTGGTTTGGTTTTTTTTAGATGAACGGCAACGGATCGGGTTAACAACCCCGATTCCACCCCTGACTCATGTCATGGTAATTTTCTCTAGGGCTAGACGGGAAAAAGGTAACACCTCCCCCCCTCCGCCTATTTCGTTCCGTTCTCGGCGGAACTCCCTGCTGCCACGGGCTGGTTCAGGGTCGTAAAATTGTGGGGCAGGAACCGCCGAGGAACTTCCGGTTTGGTGGTTCCGTAAAAACCACCTGGCGCCCAGCAACGGTTTTTTTTATATAATGGAGCTTTAAAAAAGAGAGAGGCGGAGGGAGGGATGGCGCGGTGGTTTTTCTCGTGATCGGGAAAAATCACGTTACAAAATGGCGCCCAACGTGGGGCCCGATCCGTTGTTTATTTAAATTATAGTTTTCTTTGGGAAAAGTTGAGAGTTGGGGAGGGGATTTTCTCTATTGGGTTTTCATAAATTAATTGGGAGAAAAATTTTTCAAAAAAATTAACCAATCCCTCCCTTTCTTTAATTGCTACAACAATTTAAAATCTCCATTGTTCAATTCATTCTATCGTACAATTATTGCCGTCCAAATTCCCGTTTCTTAGAAAGTTTTTGGTGATGATGTCCCCAACTTTGGCCCGCGAAACCCGTATCTATTGTTCTCTTTGTTTACCAAAAAAAAAAAAAAAAAAAAAAAAAAAGAGCGCAGTAAAGCTAAGAAAAGGCGTATGTCCGACTGACCCGTTACCATTATAACTGCGTTATTCAACATTGTTAGATAACGTAAGTTAATCAATGCATTAATGAAAATTGCATAAATCCACAATTCCCCGTAACAACCTCAACGAAACATTTTTGTAGCATAGGCTTTGAGGTTAGGCTGTAAAAATTAACCCCGTGACGAGACCTAATTTTTCATTCTCTCCAAAACGCCGTAACCAACCCCAAGGGAGTTTTTTTGATGCGCCTACGGGTTTTCATAATTTCGAGTCGAATAATTTTATTCGGGTTATTTAATATAACGCTCGATAAAATTCACACGAAATTCATCTTTGTTTCGAAATACCGAATTTTAATCCCGTAACAATAACAATGTTATTTTCGACGAGAAGCTTCGAGACTTCTATTGTCCCATTGTTTATTTCCCGTATCGACCCGTGTCTTACGTCATCCCGAGTCACCAATTTTAAAATAAAATTTCCACAGCCCGTAAGAGTGAGGGAGAGGTCCGCTCTCGATCTCAACTTTGTTTTCGTACCCGTTTCTTTCTCCCCCACTTTTCGTCAGAAGCGAAAACGGTGAGAACAAAAGCCTGTCACGTGATCCGCAGAGTGGGGATAATTCCTGGGATTATTGCCCGAAAATTTTGCCGTAGCGTCAGTTCTCCGGAAACCGCGAAAGAAAACGGTTCAAAGAGCTACTTACGCGATATCCGAGTGAAAAAAAAAAAAAAAAAAACAGAAAATCGATTATTTTAGAATTGTGTACCGTGCACAAGTGCAATTAATAGAATCCCGCGTTACATCTCACCGTGTGCAATCACGATGACGAATTCTGAGGAGGAGGCCCAGGCGGAAGCAGCCCGTCTCGCAGAAGCGGAAGCAACTCGTGTGGCGGAAGCCCAGCGAAACGCCGAAGCACGGGCGTTCATCTCGGGTGCAACAGTTCCACCAGGGCAGGTAAATAACCCGCAACCTCCCCTCAATCCCAATCCCGTAAACGCATCGCCTACGATGCCAGTCCCGTCCACCTCCCAGGGGGTGAATCAGGAAATCCAAACTGACCCCCTAATAACCGGTAGCATCCGCCCACCCAAGCGGACGTACATCCGACGCAAGGTAAAGGTGAACAATATACCTGAGGCCGACTCATTACAGACACCAGGTCTAGATGGGGACGATGAGAGTAGTGGCCCCTCCGTTCAAGGGGATGACCCTCCCCGTGACGAGCGCGATAACCGCGAGACCCCGTTGATTTACATTACCCCCGCGACCGACTCCCCTCGCCTGAGGGCCAGCCCACCCTCGTCTACCCGAGCTAACACTCCTTTCCCGAGTACAATCGCCACAGGCGTTTCTTTGCCGCACCAAGCCCCAACGTCCCGTCCAACTTATCAGGTCAGCTCCCGTATCGCTGAAACCCATCCCTCGGGATCGGCAGCAAATTCGACCCCGCCCCAGGTTTCGTACGCTGGGGGACCGAATGGTCCAACGGCCCTAACCTACAACATGGCCTACCCGTCACAGCAGACTCAATCTGTTCCCAATAACCCCTATCCCCCGGACCAATCCCAAAATTTCTACCCCGTGCCGAATTGGCAATACGCTCCAGCCCCGTCACAATTAGCCCAACCTCCCACGAGCCAACGACAACGAGTATCCGTCCAGCCCAACGATTTTGGTAATTCGAACAATTTCGACGCCAAAGCGTCTCGGGCGGTAGGACTGATCGTGAAGAAAGGCCTTTATAGTGGGAGAAAGGAAGAAGACCTTGAAACGTTCATCAGCCGTGTCGAATATGGAATGCGTGGACTCCCCGATGACGAAATTCTCTCGTCCTTCGGGAATCTCGTAACTGGAATGGCCGAGATGTGGTATCTCGCCAACCAAAATGCATTCTCATCCTGGGACCAACTCAAGATTGCTTTAAGAGCCCACTACTCCTCGTCGGCCTATCAAGCGACGTTGGAAATGGAGGCTCTCACCCGTGTACAAGGAGTTCATGAATCCGTGAGTGAATATTTCACGATCATGACTTCTTATTTCTCCCGTTTATACCCTCCAATGCCAATAACCAAACAAATCCAGACAGTCACCCGTAACTTGCTTCCACAATACCAAATTGGCCTGTCTGTCCAGGCTTACACCAACCTCCAGGAGTTGGAAGAGGCAGCTAAACGCCAAGAGTTAATTTATCAATGTGCTCCAAGCCGCCCAGTCCCGTTACGACCAGACCAAAGTGTCTGCCCTAGTTTGGCCTATCAGCCACCTAGGAATAATCCTCCCCGTTTCACTAACCACTATGGTAATCCCCGTTTCAACAACCAATATGGTAATTCCTTGGGCCCAAGGCCACCATTTATCCCGAATTCAACTCCCGTCACGAGTGGATTTACCCAAAACCCGCGAACAGTTTTTCCAATTCCCAGTCGCTACCCAAATCCACCCCGACAAAACTATCCCGTTAGAGCTCTGGAGACACTGGAGAATGAACCCGTTGCTCCAGAATGGAACCCCGTCACACCCGAAGGGTACCCCTTCAATTTCCCGTATCCTCCAGAGTATGCACCATATTATGAGCCCTGTTACGACCCAGAGCATCCTCCCGCCATGATGCAGTGGCCAATGGAGACAGTTGATGCTGCTGGGACCCCGCGTCCAAGGCTAAATACCAATGCACCAAGACCCGCCGGTTTTCAGCCGACCCACCTAACCCAAAGTCCCGTACCCCGAGTTGATAACTCCAATCCCGTTCTGCCAACGAATACAACGACTGTTACGCCAGGAGACAATTCCTCTCGGCGTTGTTACAAATGTGGGGAACTGGGACACATGCGTCGAGAGTGTAACAATCCATCTCGTCTCACGTGCCGTCGCTGTGGGAATCCTGGATATTCCTCTTTCACATGCCCGTCCTGTAACTCGGGAAACTCCAATGGAGGTGCGTAGAGCCGAATATGACGCCTCCAGTCCTCGAAAGGCCTGTTACATCGGCAGCCCAAGCTCGTATAGTAAGAGACTCAGAATCTCGAAGTCCCGTATCTTCTGAAGAGTTAAAAATCTCTTCCGAACCCGCCGTAACGCCCACTACCTCTTGGGATAACCCGAATGACCTGGTTAGTCCTGAACCAGCCCCGTCTAGCGAGTTCGTAAAGAATCTCCACCCCGATGACCCGCCTATTGCTTTTCACGTGGATATCGTAATAGGAGGGAAATGCATAAAAGCCCTGATTGACTCTGGTGCAACCAGAACGTTTGCAGGAAAAGCTGGTATCGAAGTCTTCTCCAACACCAACATCCCGTTACTGCCCATCCCGCCAAGACGAGTCGTCACGGCCAATGGACAAATAAACAAGTTAAATCAACTTGCAACCTGTTACGTAGATCTCGGAGGGCGTAGTAGTCTAATGAACGCATTTCTTTTTCCGGGACTATCAGAAGATTTCATACTTGGTATGGACTTCCTCATCAATTCCCGTATCGTAATCGATTTCTTTGCCAAAGAATGGTATTACCGTGACGCCCCGGAACAAAAATTTTCATTTGTACCAACTGACCACGTTTCCCGTGTCACTATGTGTTGTGGACTCCAAACGTTGGATGACTCACAACAGACCCGTCTCGAAGCCTTTCTGGATAAAAATCTTCCGTCCAAAAGGGATAAACCCGGCCTGTGTCCGCTGACCACTCATGACATTGATGTGGGTGATCATGCGCCGATAAATCAAAATGCCTATTCCACCAACCCCGAAACCCGCAAGAAAATGTGGAAAGAAGTCGACACGATGCTGCAAGATGGCATTATTACCCCGTCACACAGCGATTGGTCCAGCCCAATCGTCCTTGTGAAAAAACCCAATGGTAAAATCCGTTTCTGTATCGATTTTCGTAAGGTCAACGCCGTCACGAAAAAAGATGCATATCCCCTCCCGAACATGACGGCAATTCTTGATGAATTACGTCAGGCCAATTTCATTACCACCCTCGACCTGAGTCAAGCCTATTTCCAAATCCCGCTGGCTCCAAGAGCACAAGAGATTACGGTCTTCAAAGTACCCGGCCGTGGGCTATTCCATTTTCTCAGAATGCCCTATGGCTTGACCAACGCCCCTGCCACGTTTCAACGACTAATTGACCGAGTAATCGGTCAAGAAATGTATCCAAATGCCTTCGTGTATTTGGATGACATCATTGTCGTGTCCCGTACCTTCGACGAGCACTTAGTGCAACTCGAAAAGGTCCTGAATAAAATAAAAGCCGCTGGACTCGAGATTAATCGAGAGAAAAGTTTCTTTTGTTGTTCCCGTGTCAAATATCTTGGTTTCATCGTCACAAGCGAAGGCTTACAGGTGGATCCTGAGAAGATCTCCGCTGTGATCGATTACCCCGTGCCGAAAACCCTGAAACAAATCCGTCGATTCCTCGGGATGGTCTCGTGGTATCGCAGATTTATTCCCAACTTAGCAACCATTGCTGAGCCCCTAACAGCCCTAACAAGAAAGAATCATGCCTGGCAATGGGCCGAGAGGCAACAAACGGCCTTCGACACCCTGAAGACCCGTTTAACCACCGCCCCGATTCTTTCATGTCCCGATTTCTCACAACCCTTTGTGGTTCAAACAGATGCGAGTACCGTTGGCCTTGGAGCCGTCCTCACCCAAACCATTGAGGGAGAGGAAAAGGTAATCGCCTATGCGAGTCGCACCCTGTCAGCCCCAGAGAAGAATTACACCGTAACCGAGCTCGAATGTCTCGCAGTAATCTGGGCAATCCGCAAATTCCGTGGCTACCTCGAGGGGTACTCCTTCACCGTTATCACGGACCATAGTAGCCTCCGGTGGTTAAATAATCTGAAAGATCCGACTGGGAGACTTGCCCGATGGGCCCTGAGTCTCTTAGAATATGACCTGACGATTATCCATCGAAAAGGAGCCCTTCACCACGTACCCGATGCATTATCCCGTTCACTCGAAGGGGAAGATCCTAGCAGTGAAACCATTGCGTTCGCCCGTGTCGTTATTGAGCCCCCAGCCGAAACAAACGATTTGTGGTACCTCAATCGTTTAAAGAAAGTCCAAAACGACCCGGATCAGCACCCTGATTGGAAAATCGTTGATGGAAGACTATACTCCCATCGCCCCTCTGAATTCATCACTTTAGAGATGGAGGATTTGAATGCGTGGAAGTTGGTCTTGCCCATTGAGTCCCGACACCAAGCCCTGTCACAATGTCACGACGTGCCACAAGCCGGTCACTTAGGAGTGGACAAGACGTATCGTCGAGTCTCCACCACCTATTATTGGCCAAATATGTTTCGTGACGTCGTTACATTCGTTCGTCACTGTGACCCGTGTCAAAAAGTCAAAGTGGAGAACGCTTTGCCCCGTGGACACATGGTAACCAGAGTTGCCATGGAACCCTGGACTTCCGTCGCTGCGGACTTAATTGGATCAATTACCCCCAGCAAGTCCGGATCCCGTTACGCCCTAGTGATTCAAGATATGTTCACTAAGTGGATAGAAATCATCCCGTTACGCCGAAACACCGGTAAGTTGATTGCACAACATCTTGAGAACGTAATCGTTTCAAGATGGGGTACACCCCGTATCTTATTCACCGATAACGGCCCTGAATTTATTAACAAAGACGTTCAGGCCTTGATGCAGTTGACTGGAACACAACACCAGACAACTCCCCCGTATCACCCCCAAGCCAATCCCGTTGAGCGCGTGAATCGTGTCCTCAAAATGATGCTTCGTGCCTTCATGGATAACGATCATAGCCGATGGGATGAACACCTCCACGAGTTTCGTTTCGCCTATAATACCGCGTACCATAGTGCCTTACAAGCAACCCCCGCGTTCGCGAATTTTGGCCGCGAACCTCTGCCCGCTATTTCTCTTCGTCGCGAAGTCGAAGGAAATATAGAAATCGTCCCACGAGAGACTCCAGAATGGATCAATCGTATGTCCCGTCTCGACATCTTACGAAAAGCCCTGAAACATGCGCTAACTGAAGCATCGCAACAGCAACCGCATAACTATAACCTCCGTAGACGCCCTCATACTTTTGAAGAAGGCCAATTTGTCCTGAAACGGTCCCATTACCTGTCCAATGCCGCAAAACGATTTTCCGCGACATTGGCGACTCCATTTGAGGGACCATACGTAATTGTCGAGAAACTCTCGCCAACCCGTTTCAGAGTCGCTGATTTCAATGGGAAAGAGTACGGAGTCGTCTCCGTCAGCGATTTAAAACCCTGGTACCCCCCGTTAACCGAAAACCCGTGACGAAAATAACAATTGAAACCCGCGCTAGTGCCCCGTAACGAAAGATAATCTTCTATTAAGAGAAAATTCACGCCCGTAACGAGAAGCTTGATCAAACTTCCCCCCTCATAAACGCTAAAACTATCTCCCGTAACAATTAAGCCGTAACATTCACCCGTAGACTCCTCATGTCCCCTTCCTCGTAGAATTTCCGTAACTAGTAACTAATTCGATTGTAAGAATATTTAATTTGTAATGGATTGGTTACAGGTAGTGCAGGAGGACATGGATGTTGACGGCGAAGAAGAGTACCCGTCAACCCAAAAGAAGGAGGAGAAGAAGTTGGAGGAGAAGAAAGAGGAGCCGAGACAAAAGGAGAATAGGAAGGAAGAGCAAAAGGAAAAGGACGAAGGCCGTCAGAGTAAGGAGAAAAGGAATACGGAGGTGAAAAGGAAGAAGGAGAAGAAGGTACCCGACGTAGCCGCAGCTGCATCGTGCGTACGGCTTGAGGACCTTTATTGGAACCCCATTAAGCCGTATGCCAAGTATCTTTGGGCGGTAGAGGACCACCACCCGGGTCTGATTCGTGCGTTGGAGGGACTCGCACAAACAGCCCTCTCCTACACCGCTGGAACCGATTCCATCCCCAAATTCCCGACACGGCCACGCAGAGGTACCTCTGCTGACCAAATACTTGTTCCCCTTCTCCGACGTCTCGACGCCCAGCCCGTCGCAAAATCCCCATCCCCCGTATCCGCCAAAGGTTCCTCCACTGGCGCAATCCCAAAGGTCCCCAAAAACCCCAAACTCCCCAAGACCCCCAAGAAGAAAGAGGAAGAACCAGTTGAGGACGTACTGGACCTTCACCCAACTCCCGAGGACAAGAACATCCCCGTCTCACCCCGCAAGTCAACACCCCCAAAACCCCAAAAATCCAAAGCCCGTAGCCGAACTCCCAGTCCCATCACCCCAACACTCCCAGTCCCTGACAATTTCAAGATCCCCAAAGTCCCCGAAACAAAAGCCCTCAAATCCAACACTTCCAGCCGTACCCCAAGCCCTGCTAAACCCTCCTCAAGACCCCCAACGCCAAACCCCAAATCCCCATCCAATGTCCCTACATCGAGCAACCCCAGCCGTCCACCCAGCCCCATCCAACCCATGCAAATCCCTGCAACGCCAACCCCTGCCCCGAAACCCAAGGACCTAGTCCCCAATCCCTTTGCCAAAACCGCCGATGGTGGAGAGCACATCCGGCTCTACTCCACGGTCGTCAGCACCCCAGCCCCAAGCACCTCAACAACCACCGTCACGACAACTCCAGCCAAGCCCCAGACCCCAAGCCCCACTGTCACGTCCTCGACAAGTGGAACCGTCCCCAAGACCCGTGACGCCAAACGACCAATGCCCCGTTATCCCAATGGCACCAAAGTCGACTGGCCAGGACCCGAGTTTGATGTGAATTACCCCTGCACTAAATGGTGCTTTAAGTGCCACTACGTGGGACACATCATGACCCGTTGCCCGAATCAGGATGAGAAGGTGTATTGCCACAAATGTGGCGCCGAGGGAGTTCCGTCGCATTTGTGCTACCAGCACGACCTGCACAAGTACTGGAACCAACGGAAATTCAGCCAAAACCCCGAGCTATTTTACAGCCTTCCCCACTCCCACTCATCCAAGAAGCTGCCAGCTCCCCAACCCCCAACGAATCCCTTCCCGACACTCCCAACACCACTTAAAAACCCCGTAACGACAGTGCCAAAGGGTCCAGTACCCTTACTGTCCCTGAAGATCACACCCCCCGTTACGATACGAACACGAACAACCCCCCAAGAACTCCCAATCTTGCCAGTGGTCATTTACCCCGCGCCTAACTCCGTCAAACGTGCGGCGAGTCCCCCTCCCAGCACGTCCACCTCCCGATCGGACAGCCCAATGTCCACGACCAGTGCCAAATCCTGGCACTTGCCAGCAGCCCCTACACCGCCAACCCCACTCGTAACGCAAGCTCCAGCCGCAAGACCCGATTACCCTCGGGCGACATCGCCAACGTTATTGGAGATGACACCCGAGGAGCTCAAGGCTCATTGGGAGAAAGTCGATGAGGAGAGGACCTGGAGAGAGCAGGATGCCTCTTCGCGTTTCGGCTACGCCCATCCCAGGAGCGAGGATGACGGAAAGGAGAGAAGGAGAGGAGTCCGAGGACGCCGCTGAACCCCGAGACGAGTGATTAAACTCAAACCCTGACCTGTGACGCACCAAAAAAGACTGATAGTTTAACCCCGTAGCGTTAAGAAAAAACAAAAGTATTATATTTAGAAAAAAAAAAAAAAAAAAAAAAACCATATTATAATTAATACCAAAACCCATGTAAATAAGAAAAAAAAAAACAACCGAAAAAAAAAGTAATAATAAAACGTTTATGGTGTTTCTAACATTTGTGTTCTTATTGCAGTAGAAGTCCTTATTTCCGTTCACAGGACCAACGTCAACAGCGAGGAGAGCCGCCACCGAAGGACGAGGATCAACAGCACCAGGACCACGCATCGGCGCCTGAGAGGAGGAGAGGGTGTGGCAACGGAGGGGGGTGTAACGAGCCCCACGGGATCTCGTTCTTCGGCAGAGCACAGGTAAGTGCAATAACCATCGCGCACAACCCCTAGGCAAATTAATAAAATCAACCCGTTCCTCCCCGTAACGCAACGCCCCCAAAACCCCGTGACGAACCCCGAAACGCGACCGTTTAAAGCGGAAGCGAGGCTAGGGATGGGGAAATCGCGCGAAAAGCCCATAAAAAGGGTGCTCCCAATAAGGGGATTTTTGTAGAAATTAAAGGAAAATTAGTCGAGGGAAATTCGGTTAATTTTGTAATTTTGGAGTAAGGATTGGGAGGCAACAGCGGGCAAGACCCGTGTCTCGATGTACACCAATCACATTCTTTTGGGCATTAAAGTCCCGGTTATATTTAGGAGGCATCGGCGGACAAGATCCGTGCCTCAGGTATTTATTTAAATAATTTTGTTGTTGTGGAATAATTTAGGGGGCATCAGCGGCCGAGATCCGTGCCCCAATGATTAATAAAAATAGTAGTAATAAGATCCCGGAGAAGCGCGCCCAAAAATAGCCCGGTCGCGACAATTTTATTGGATTAATAAAAGTTCAGCCCAAAATCCCCGTTTAAATTCAAAAGAAAACCGCGCGAAAAAGTCCCGTCGCGAAAAGATACGTCATGCGCCCTAGCGGTGAAAAGGGGCATGAACCGTTCAAGTCGAAGGACACGGAGAACGGAAGTCAGTCGAGTGTACCCCTACCGTGAGTGCAACACGTGGTTCACCCGGTACATTTTTTCGCGTGTGGTTTTTTTTTCCCTGGGGGAAAAATAAAAGGAAACAAGAGAAGAAGCAAAAGAAAAAAAAAAAAGGACAAAACGAGAGGAGTCGTGTGGAGTGTGTTTTGTGGAGGAAAGAAGGAAGTCAAAGAGGAGAGGACAAGGAGATGGAAGAGGAAAAGGAAAAGACGCCACAGGATTTGGTGAGCCCACAGTTTTTCTCCCGTTTCTAACTCCCGTAAAATCATTCCCACTAACCTCTTGTAATTTGTTCCTTCCCCGTTACGCAATTAATAACTCGCCGTGTTAATTTATTCCAAAAAAAAGGACCCGTTACACGTCGTTTTACTATTTTTGCCCGTTTTTCCCGTAACGAAAATGCCCCAAAACCCACGCGTTGCATCAGCCGTAACCCCCCTATACCTCTCTCACTCGCACTCATGGTGTGGGGGTAGGCGAAGTGGTTTCTTACCCGTAACTCCCGTAATTCCCGCGGGAAAAATCGGAAACCAACCCCCTTCGATGGGGTTGATCCCCACGAACCCAACGAGCCCCAATTTGTCCCTCCCGTCACGTTTTTTTGAATTTTTAATTGGAAAAAAATCAAAAGGAAGAATTGGAGCATTTATTGCCAAAATCTCGTGGCGATACATTCCATTCTCCCCCCTTTCCCCCCGATATCACCTCACCCGTATACCTCGGACGAGTTCCGCGAATTTGTGCCTTTGGATGGTTATTGTACTACCTCGTTTCAATAATCATAACTAAAATAATTTAATTTCCAACCGCCTAATAATAACTAAAATAAGTTCCTTTCGAGTCACAAATAATAATAACTAAAATCGTTTTATTTTGAGAATCAAAATAATAATAACTAAAATAATTTATTTCAGCACCAGTAATAATAATAATTATAATACAATTAATTAAAGGACCTTTTTTGATATTCCCGAGAATTCATGATTTTTTTTTGATTTCTTTTGATGGAATAATATTTTTATGAGTCTCACGCGTTTTGAGACGCTTAAGGGAAACTTTGGGAATAATAATAGGGGACTTCACCGAATGTAATTTGTTTGAATTTTACTGGCAATATACTCAAATTTTACCCGATTTCCGTATGTTTCGAGTATTTTCTTTTATTCCCCCTGTCCCAATTTCTCAACTTTTCAGGTTCTGTCGTATTTTCCGGAAAGGTGGTTTTCTTGTGGTTTGGTTTTTTTTAGATGAACGGCAACGGATCGGGTTAACAACCCCGATTCCACCCCTGACTCATGTCATGGTAATTTTCTCTAGGGCTAGACGGGAAAAAGGTAACACCTCCCCCCCTCCGCCTATTTCGTTCCGTTCTCGGCGGAACTCCCTGCTGCCACGGGCTGGTTCAGGGTCGTAAAATTGTGGGGCAGGAACCGCCGAGGAACTTCCGGTTTGGTGGTTCCGTAAAAACCACCTGGCGCCCAGCAACGGTTTTTTTTATATAATGGAGCTTTAAAAAAGAGAGAGGCGGAGGGAGGGACGGCGCGGTGGTTTTTCTCGTGATCGGGAAAAATCACGTTACAAAACAAATAAATTAGACATGTTTCAGGATTTTATTTCAGGACTTTGGGGCATTTTCAGGCGATTAAAACAATGCATCAATGAGCTGATGCAATGCCGCGAAGCACGTGCTCCCCAACGCTTGGGTAGAGCCGGCTATCTCTTTCTCTCTCGCACACACTCACTCGCATACGGCTATCTCACTCGCACGCATAGCTGTTAGAAATTATTAATTTCGCAGCTATTGCTGGCTCTCTCACACTCATACCTTTCTATCTTCTCTCTCTCTCACACGCATAGCTGTTTGAATTCTTTTGAATTCGCAGCTATTGCTGTCTCTCTCGCACTCGAACGTGTTTCCGAATATTATTTCTACCTGAAATAAAGCGAGCATTCACGTAAATACGCTGTTGAGTTATCTCTTCTCTCGATTCGGAGAAATAATTCCAGCCGGATTCCTAGGAATTTTCGAGTGCCTTTCTTTACAGGCATCGATGTTTCTTTTCCGTTTTGTGCCGTTTTCTCTTCCTTTTTCCTTCACACCCAAGTCGGTGCGAAGGCAGTTGGGGTACGCTCACAACCAGCGACTCAGCGACTTCCCTAGGCTAGGGGAAATTCCCTAGTAGCCGACTAGGGAGAGATTTAGGCGCGCTTTCAAGGGCATCGGCCTTGAAACTTTCTCTCACAATTAATGTAGAGGGAAAATATCTTTTATTTTGAACTCCTTCGATAGACTTTTGGAGTTTGAGTTATCTGTTGGGATTTTTGCATTAATGGAGGTGCAATAAGTAATCCCCTATACCTATCGATGAGTTAGGATATTTTTGGGCATTTCCGGTTCCCTCACAACATTTTGAAGGAAATGCCGCCTAATTCGAAATAAGGATGGGATTAATCGTGCCGCCGGTTATCTTTTCCGCCAGTTCATAGGAACGTAAGGGCGTATGAGTCTCTCGCAATGGCGCACGAGTTAATTAGTAGACATAATTAAAAATAATTATTCAGTACTATTAGCGAGTATCTTTTAGGGAATTCCGCCCAATCTAACTGATAGATAATTATCTAAAAATTATCTTCACCAGATTTTGGGGCGCGTTTGTACCTTTTAGTATATTTTTTCATTATTGGCGATTTTAGGTCCAAAGTGATGAAGTTAAATAATTCTCTTGTTTTGTACGATTATTCTCTCTCTCTCTCGCTCGATTTAAGACGCTGAGGACTTCCTCGATTCATCAGCCTTTCTAAGGGATTTATCGATTAATTTGACCTTTTTACTGTTGTTAAGGGAGTTTGAGTCGATCTTTTGGACGTTTCTTAATAAAAGGCGCTTCTCGCAATTTTTCCTAGTAACATTGGCTACTTGTACGATAACAAAGGAAGTAATGTAGTAAGTGATGTATTACTGAAAGTTTTGTATGATTTTTCTGATTCTTGGATGCAATAGCGGAACACGTAAGGATATTATTGACTCGAATTCTTTATTTCTCAATCCCTAACCCCACACTCTCGTCCTATGGTTCGAATCTCTTCTTCGGATTTTATTGGTGTTTTATCTCATTTTTGGTGACTTCTGAGTGTGCCCTAGACCTACGCCCTCTCTCCACGAAACTGAACTAGCCTAGCACAAGCCGCAACCCCCTTTTCCAACACCCTTTTCTCTGGCGTTTCCTCAATCCCCTCGGGAGTTTACCGTTACCGTTATCGAAATTTTACCGTGGTCTGGTTAGATAGGTCCAGCAGTATCAAAATCTATCTGGCACCCATATTTATTCCTATTTTGAGCTACTCTCGAGGCGGGTTGGGGGACGGTATTTTGAGCCGTATCGGGTTTCACAGCCACGCTGGAAGAAGGGGAGGATGGGTCCAGGGGGCCGAAGGTGAAAGTTAGAATAATTACTAAAAATTTCGGTTGAGCTAATAAGAGAACAAGGGAGAACAAAGTAAATATTCTAATTCCTCACAACTTTAAAATTAAATTTTTTTCAGTGATGGTGACTAGTAAACCAAATGCTAGTCCTTCAACACGTGCTGGGCCCTCACGACGTTCTCCATCGGTGGAATTGATTACTCTGGCAGCATCACCAGAAGTAATTACGCTATCTCCATCGATAGCATCATCGCCTGAGCTTTTCAACAGGACGGATCCCTCGCCCTGATCAGTAGCATCGCCGCCAAATCCTTTTGATGTGACGACTTCACCACCATCGTACCCTGCAGCGGAGACATCGCACCGAGAGGCTCAACCCTTGCCATCTCCGGGTTCCTCCATTGATGGTGAGGAGATGAATGAAACAGGAGCTAGAGAAGATCCAATCAGCAGGTCACCTGGAGAAATCAGCTGTAAGTATATCTAAAAATCATACATATTTTCTTTACCATTTTTCTTTTAACATTTTTTCTCTTTTCCAATGGGAGGTTCTTCTCCATAGCTTCGCTCAAAGAGGCCGCGAAAGGCCGTGAATGAATCGGCGAGGGAAAGGGTGCCCAGAAGATTGTTCAATGCATCGTCTCCCGTTACGACATTGGGTGCAGGAAAAGTCCCTGGACCCCCGCCGGCTCTGGACGACCTAGATTCATCGGGGAATGACCTAAATGCATGGAGGAATGCTGTAAGGTAGCTAGCAAAAGCCAGCCTATACAAAAGGCAGCTGGAGGGAGACATAAAACGCCTGGCCCAGTGGAGACAACAAAGAGGGGACCACTACGCCTGCAAAGACTGCGGGTTGAGTGGCTGCTTTTGTGTGTAAAAAGAAACTTTGGGGAGAAAGTGTGGGCACGTGTGTTTGTGTGTGTGTGTGTTTTAAATGCCAGCGTTTTCTAAAATTCCTAAAGGGACAATAGGAAAATGCAGATCAGCCCTGGACCTCGCCCAATATTTCAGGAGATGATTCCACTCCAGTTTCTCCTGCCGAAAGGAAAATATCGCGTGTGGAAACTGTTTAAAATTAAAAAAAAATAATAAAAAATAAATAAAAAAAATGTTCAACGGTATGAACGATCTTGTGCACTATTTCGACAGTGTCGAGCTCCGGGACCGCGACGACGACGCAGAGACCGCAGTTTGGTTTTTTGTCGAGGAAGTTGGCGACTACGTCAACTTCGGCTCCTTCCCAGCTCGTATAGCGCACAATATACGAGCGTGGTTCCCGCAATATGTGGAAAGGGTGAAAAGAGAGCAGGTAAATATTTTTTTCATTGTTTAAAATATCACTATTATTATTCATAATTTTGTTATTTTCAGGAAATGGAGACCAAGCGGTGGGAGAATAGTCTGGACCAGTATAGGCGTATGCGGGATGGGGCTGCTGAGTTGTGGGATGAGGAGTTCCCGCCACCCCCTATACAGCCGCACTTCCAGCCGGCCCACGTGGTTGCTTTCCGGGGTCTGGTGCGGCATGGATACGAACTGCTGGTAATTCGAAGGCAGTCAACTGGTGAGGGGGCTGATGAAAACAATTAAGTTCTCATTGGCCCTCCCCCGACACAAACTCCTCAGCAGGCCTCTCAACAGCGTGAAGAAATCAGGAGATCCGAAGATATCGGAAGATCAGTAGATATTGAAAGATCAGAGGATGAGAGACCAGAGGACATGTCTTATTTTTTTTTTAAATATTGGAGATCAATGTTCTATCAGCAGAGAAATCGGCAGCGTCATCATTCGGGAAACAGGCGCGGACATGGTGGACAATACCCAGTCCCAAATATTAATCTCAATTACTTTTAGATTATTATTTTCTTCTATCGTTCTAGTTTATGAGAGTTTATGGATTTTGTAATTTTTTTTAAGTTCATTCCGAAAGCTGAGTGAGATAGCGAAATTATTGTAAGAACTTTTTTACAGTGGACAAATAGAGCTGTTGAAAAGCTCTCACAGTAATTTTGTTTTCTTGCTTAGTTTTTGAACTATTCTTGATAAAACCACCACGAACGATTGATAGTTTATTTTTTTTGATCATCTACGAAACGTCTGGAGGTGATTATTCTTTGTATTATTCTACTTTATAGGAGAGTTTATGGACTTTGTGATCCGAAAATTCTTTCAGAAAAGAAGCGAAATTGCAAAATTATTGTGAGAACTTTTTTGCAGTGGACAAATAGAGCTGTAGAAGCGCTGTCACAGTAATTCGCTTAGTTTCTGAACTGTTTTCAGAAATCACAACGAAATATTGATAGTTTTTTTTTCGTTAATCATTCACAAGACGTCAGGAAGTGATTATTCTTTTTATTAGTCTACTTTATAGGAGAGTTTATAAACTTTGTGATCAGAAAATTCTTCCAGAAACTGAGCGAGATAGCAAAATTATTGTGGGAGCCTTTTCGCAGTGGACAAATAGAACTGTGGAAGAGCTTTCACATTAATCTAGCTCTCTCGCTTAGTTTCTGAACTGTCTTTAGAAATCACAACGGAATATTAATAGTTTATTTTTGTTAATTATTTAGAAGGCGTTTGGAGATAGTTATTTTTGTTATTATCTAATTCATTGGAAAATTGATGGACTTTGTGATCCAAAAATTCTTTCAGAAACGAAGCGAGATAGCAAAATTATTGTGAGAGCCTTTTTGCAGTGGACAAATAGAGCTGTAGAAGCGCTCTCGCAGTAATTCAGCTCTCTCGCTCAGTTTCTGAACTGTCTTTAGGAATCACAACGGAATATCAATAGTTTATTTTCGTTAATTATTTACAAGATATCTGGAAATAATTTATTTGTCATTTCTAGTTCATTGGAGAGTTTATGGACTTTGTGATCTGGAAATTATTTCAGAAACTAAGCGAGATAGCGAAATTATTGTGAGAGCCTTTTTGCAGTGGACAAATAGAGCTATAGAAGATCTTTCACTGTAATTTTGCTCTTTTGCTTAGTTTTTGAACTGTTTTTAGAAATCACAACCAAATATTAATAGTTGATTTTCGTTAATTATTTACAAGACATCTGGAAATAATTTATTTGTCATTTCTAGTTCAGTGGAGAGTTTATGGACTTTGTGATCTGGAAATTATTTCAAGAACTAAGCAAGTCAGCGAAATTATTGTGAGAATTTTTTCGCAGTGGAGAAATAGAGCTGTACAAAAATTTTTTAAGTAATTTCGCTCTCTCGCTCAGTTTTTGAACAATTCTTTAAGAATCACGATGGAAAAAAAGACAAATTCTACTCTCAATTTCCTCGATTCAATTGACGAGAGAATAATCAACGTCATTTTTTTCATTTTCTCGTATTTTTTCGTTATTAACTAAACTAAGTATATTTTGACGTTGATGTTCAAGTAAAATGTAAATAAATTCATTTTTTTTTCAATTTTTCATAATTATTTTTTGGAGCTCCCCTTTTTTCCGATGATATGAGCATGTACAATCGCATTAGCTCTTTTGGAGCTAATTTTATGTATTCAAAGAGTTTTATAGAGTGGAAGTGAATGTGATCCTCGATGAAAATCTTCCTTTTATCCCAGTAAAAATGGTTCGTATATTAATTAACTTCATGAGTTCATTTTGACGAAAAGATTCGATTATTTTCTGTACTTTCTTTCATTTAGAGAAGAATAACCGGTCTCTTATTCAATTATCCTCAACTTTGTTTTTTCAGCAAAATTTCAAGAATAATAGAGGGGAAGGAGAAGTAGAATGGATATTTTCCAATAGAATGATTTGAGATAATCATTATCTAATGATTTAATTGGGAAGCTAAAGAAATATTAGGTAGAAAACAATTATTTAAGAACAATAGGTGAAAAGAATAGCATTTTAACTAAATCATAGATGAGAATGATAGTCAATTCTACATATAGTTGCTGAGATTGGAAAATTATAATTTGACAGTAGTTGTAACTATTCGCCTCTCTATCTCATGTATGTAATCAAGAAGAAGCTGGAGAAAATTCAGAAAATGTTCCGAAATGTCTACATTATTGTTGAATTTTCTCTATTTGTTCCCGAAAAACTTTTATCTGAAAAAAATTCTGTGGAATCATTTTCTGTTCTATCGACCGTCAAAAAATCAATATTGTTCGTGATCAATTATCGAGCGAATTTCGTCCAATGGAAATGAAGTCACCAAACTGAATGATATCTGGCTTGATGCTCATGCAAACAATTTTAGAAAAGTGCAAACAAAGTAATACAGTGAGTGAAGTTAGTTTTCCCTGACAAATTATTAAAATCACTTTTCTTTCGTAAGTACATATGATTGAAAATTAGATACAATTCATTGTTGAAAATCTTCTGAAATATCTAATACTATGCATATTTATAAATTTTCAGGTGACTGTAATTCTGGATCAATCGATATATTTTTTATTCATTTTTCAGGTTAATTGACTCATTAGATGCATCATTTCAATTAGCGTCATTTCAACAAATGTAATTTATTATCATAATGTATTATGATAATTAATGGGCAGTTAAGAATATCTTGCCTATTCAGATTTCTAATTAAATGTTAAAATTTTTTCTGTTTTTTTGCAGACATCAACTGAATGAGAGAAAAAGGTAAGGTGAAGAGCATAATTTTCTTTCTTCATTCATATATTTCTTTTCTTCCAAGTATTTTCTACTTTTTTCTAGTGATTGATTTTTCAATATTCTTATGCATTATTTTTTTGGTCGATTCCACCAATTCTCGAATAGAATTTCGGCTCCAAATTTTGGGAGGCGACTTTTCGGTCCTCATCGATTAAAACCATTAAAATGAGGAAAATCCTAAATTCTAAACCATTTTGGCCCACTATCGAAGCAAAAATAGATGAATTCTGATTTTTGCATCAAAATTTTCTCTTAAGAATGACGTGAGTAGCTAAATGAAAAAAAAAATACAAAATATAGATTTTCGTCGCAAATTTTCTGAATTTTCTGAAAAAAATATCCTTTTCTGTCTTTGTCCTTGTTTTCGAGGTGAAAATGCTCTTTGAAAACTTCAAATGGTTGTTTCGAATCGTTCCCCAATTTTTTTTTCAATTTTTTTATTTTTTTCTGAAAATTTGGAAAATTTGCTAGGAACTATATGATTTACGGCCCCTGCTCTTGAAAACCCCGGCAATTATCATTAAAAAGTTGAAATTCAATACTTATTGAGTACTAACAATAGTTGCAAATTGAAAAGATGAATGTTGCAAAAGACATATGGATATTGATCACATTTTATAATCCTAAATGGAAAACATTTAAACAACTGATGTTTTCCATTTAGAATTATGGAATGTAATCAATATACATAAGTCTTTAGTAACATCCATCTTTTTAACTTGCATTTATTATTAGTTCTTAATAAGTATTAAATTTCAAATTTTTAATTACAGTCACCGGAGTTTTCAAGAGCAGTGGCTAAAAATCATATAGTTCCTAGCAAATTGTCCAAATTTTCAGAAAAAAATAAAAACAAGCAGGAGCCCCATTATTTGTGCGTAATTTGAGAATCTTACATCTAATATTCTGCCAATGCAATTGGCAGAAAGCTTCCGAATGAATTTTTTAATTTCAAATCTACCATCACTGATCTTATTCATATTAATCACGTCAATTCATGTTCTTTTTGTTACATATGATATCTCTTTGAATGTTCTGAAGATGATGAGAATCCCCTCGTTTTCTGCGGGTCTCATGTAAGATTTTTCCCACCTCAAAAAAAAAAAAAATGGCATCACTGATGAGTGCGTGGAATGCGAAAACTAAAATAGGCCTCAGAGGGTCAAGTTTGTTCCAAATATAATCAATTGAATAGTTTTGAAGATATAGCTTGCTTTTTCTGATGTTTCTATGCTAATATCTAAAAAACTACTGGACCGATTCCGCCCAGTTTCAATACCAACCTTTGTGCTCATCAGATGTATAACCTCACAAAATTTGAGGTCTCTAGCTCAATTATTTATTAAGTTATCGTGGAATCAAGATTTTCACGAAAAATTTATCAAAAGTTTTCTACTGGCTAAAATAAAAATCTGAGCTCCCACCACCCCGGGGATCAAAGATGCGGCTCTTGGACGCGCATCTCCTCGCGGAGACTGGACGCTGTGATTCCATTTTTCATTGAGAAAAGTCGAAAAAGCGATATTTCAACATTTTCATTTTTCTCAAAAACTATCCGGCCGATTTAGGTGAAATTTTTGTGAGAGCTTAGGGCACGCATGGCGAACTTATGGTAAAATTTTCAGATCGCTAGCCAACCCCACTTCAGAGTGAAGCGGAAAATGCGTCATCACACACACACACACACACACACACACACACACACACACACACACACACACACACACACATACACACAGACATTTTTTAAAAACGACGGATCTCGACGTTTTGGGTCATTTGCAGTCATATTATGATGAAATCTCAAAATCGAAAAAAATTACGATTACAAAGCTTCCATTCGGAAGCAAACTTGAAAAAAAATTTCGGGAACGATTCGAAACAAGCATTTGAAGTTTTCAAAGAACATTTTCACCTCGAAAACAAGGACAAAGATGAAACAAGCAGGAGTTCCACCCTTTGTGCGTTATTTGCAAACCCCACTCTTTGTGTGACATTTAATATTTTGCCAATTCGATTGGCAAAATGCTTCCGAATGGGATTTTACCCATAATCAATCGAATCTCTATAAAAATGAATATCTTTTCAATCGCTCAAAAAATAACATTATTCTTGCAAGAAATACGCACTTATAGATCCCTACAAATCTCAGCTCAGAATAATCAACTAAATTGCAATAATATCACATGGTACATAAAAATTCAATATTAGATGAAAATTCAGATCCTATGATGGAACACAAAAATTGACGTTCGGGTTCCAAATAGGATTTCTATTCTTTCTGATTGTCGTCAGAATGAAAAGGTACTCATTTTGTAGAAAAAATTGTCTACTTTCGAATGGTAAAATAAAAAATAGTAGTGTTCCTAGGGAGAAAGCTAAGAAAAACCGTGATTTTTGAAAAAACTACTTTATCGAACATCCTTACAAGAGACTTCTTCTGAAAAATCTGAAATTCTCACCATTTGTGGGGCTCATTGAGATGAATCTTTTAAGCTGAACTTGGATGTAATCGCTTGGATAGTTTTGGAGATATAACCTCTTTTCATAAAATGGTTTTTGGACAATATCTCAGAAACTACTGGAGCGATTTTGCCCAATTTCAATACCAAACTTTTCACTCATTAGATGCACAAACTGGCGAAATTTGAAGTCTCTAACTCGAATAGTTTTTGAGCTAGCGTGTATAGTAAATTCAGGATAAAAAACACTGTAATTGAAATTATCTGCAAACGAAAAATCTGAGCAAAATTTACCCCGAGTGAAAATTGTGAGTTCAAATGCGATCTATTTCATCGCTGAGAGTGGGGGCTGTGAATCAATTTTCCGCGGAGAAAAGTCAAAAAAACGATTTTTCGAAAATTTGAATTTTCTCGAAAAGTACTCAACCGATTTCGCTGAAATTTCACTGACAGCAATTTGCACGGGGAGGGAAAGTATTGTTATATTTTCGGCTCACCAAGTATTACCGTTGCTGAGCAATGAGCCGATATCTGTCACACATACACATACACACACACACACACACACACACATACAGACATTTTTTAAAAATGTCATTTCTCGACGTTTTGGATCATTCTGAGTCATATTCCGATGAAATCTCGAAATCGAAAAAAATCGCGTTTACAATGCTTCCATTCGGAAGCAAAAGGATATTTTTTTCAGAAAATTCAGAAAATTTGCGAAGAAAATCTATATTTTGCATTTTTGCTTCCGAATGGAAGCTTTGTAATCGTAATTTTTTTCGATTTTGAGATTTCATCATAATATGACTGCAAATGACCCAAAACGTCGAGATCCGTCGTTTTTAAAAAATGTCTGTGTGTATGTGTGTGTGTGTGTGTGTGTGTGTGTGTGTGTGATGACGCATTTTCCGCTTTACTCTGAAGTGGGGTTAGCTAGCGATCTGAAAATTTTACCATAAGTTCGCCATGCATGCCCCAAGCTCTCACAAAAATTTCAGCTAAATCGGCCGGATAGTTTTTGAGAAAAATGAAAATGTTGAAATATCGTTTTTTCGACTTTTCTCGATGAAAAATGGAGTCATAGCATCCACTCTCAGCGAGGAGATGCGTGTCTGAGAGCTGCATCTTCGACGTCAGAGGTGGTGGGAGCTCAGATTTTTAGTTTATCCAGTAGAAAACTTTTGAGAAAATTTTCGTAAAAATCTTGATTCCACGATAACTTAATAAATAATTGAGCTAGAGGCCTCAAATTTTGTGAGGTTATACATCTGATGAGCACAAACGTTGGTATTGAAACTGAGCGAAATCGGTTCAGTAGTTTCTTAGATATTAGCATAGAAACATCAGAAAAAGTAAGACTATACCCTCAAAACTATTCAATTGACCATATTTGGGACGAATTCAACCCTCTGACGCCTATTTTATTTATTTTTTTTTTTCGTGGAGGTGGGAAAAATCTTACATGAGACACCCGCAGATGGGATGCGGGTAGTTTCAGATTCTTACTGACTAAAAAACCGACCTCCGTCACATCATTCGTGCATTATGCTGCAAACCGCTTTCGCTTGACTTCAGCATGGGCATTGTCTCCAGACGCTGTGACGTAGCGCTCTGATGTCATCTTCTTTCTTATCAATCATTGTGTCGACGACTTCAGCTTCCCTTGTTGCTTGTTAGGCTGATCATCAGTTAATCGTATGGAATTATCGTCCGGTAGGAGCTTTAAACTCGAGTCTCTCTTCGTTCCATCTGTCGGACATAAACATCGTGTAACTGACATTGTCTATCATTCCGCATCAGGGGCATTGGTCCGTCTCTGCTCTCTTCCTCCCTTAAAATTAATGATACATCGTATTTTCAGCACTTGCACCTCTTTGTTAACTTGATACTGACTCCAATTTTCTTAAAAAAAAAAAATAATAAAGTGGCGTATCTCAACACATACATTTCTATTGGCATTTTTAATTTGTTGCACTACACCGGTGTAGTGTAGAGAATTAACCTAATATGAGCGACCTTGCACGTGGACCATTCAAAATTGTATAGTTTGACTAAAAAAACGAAACTAATATTACCGCGAGAGCGCTAAAAAAGATTCCGTATGACTCTCATCGACTTACCATATCTTCACGTATAAAACTCGTAACGTAAACTCAAAATTTTTTTTTTTTTTAAATAAGCTCCAGAATGGTTTCAAATTTCAACAGGACATTACTTGTCATTTAAATGATGAAATTTGAAATTTTGAAAATTTCTCATTGCAGAGAGTTTTCTCATAAACAACCTTGAATTGGGCTGAGTTTGGGCAAGACTAACCTCGAGTTAGGCCTAGTTTTACCGCGATATAATGACCATTAGCTAATTTTCAATCAAAGTTAAAGTCGGACTAAGTTAATGGCGATTATCTTAAGTCGACGAAGGGGAAGGAACATGGCGACTCAACCCTTTGAAATATTAAGTCCTCAGTGGGAAGAAAAGTAATTGAAACATTTATTTTCTATTTTTTTTAAATTCAATCCATCAGCTTTAACTCTGTTGGACAATAGTATAGTACATGCCTAGGGTAGTAATGTAAGAAATGTCTTAGAGCACATGTAATTGTTGACCGAGGCGGAGCCGAGTTCAACAAACATGTGCTCTGAGGCTTTCTTACTTACTGCCCAAGGAGCGTATACTATTTTTCTGCACACTGGGACGGAAGTGAGCTTACGAAAGTCTCACTTTCGTCCCAGTGTACAGAAAAATAACTTTTATTGGTTACGAATCCTGTCACTGCAGTTACTCCCCCTACCTATATCACCGCCATATTTTCCCCCACCATCAAATTAAGATAATCGGCATTAAGTTAATTTCCGACTTTGACTAAATTATTCTTTTATCGCCAGTATAGTAATGGCCATTATCTGACGGTGAAACTGGGCCTTAGCTCATTGACTTTAAAGTTGAAGCTCAAGATTTCAATGGAATATGACTGAAGATGTTCCAAAAAATAGAACTATGATGATAAAAAAGAATTTTGTTGCTCATAGCAAATGAGGGAATTCTCATCATTTCAGAACATTCAAATAGATATCATATTTAACAAAAAGAACATGGATTGAAGTGATTAATATGAACAAGATCAATGATGGTAGATTTGAAATTGAAAAATCCATTCGGAAGCTTGCTCCATTGCATTGGCAGAATATTGAATGTGAGATACTCAAATTACGCACAGATAATGGGGTTCCTGCTTGTTTTTTATATATATAGATGGCTATCATAAGAACGCCGGAGGATGTTTTCTGCGGCAATCTGAGCTCCTCGCTCAATTGCTGTGGTGGGAGGAGCAGCGGAAGGAGGTTGCACAGGCCATCGCTGCAGCCAGTATGCCACTCGGACTATGGCAGGCTGAATCCTCCTGTCCGTGACGCTTT